>MU132196.1:206036-245554 GCA_015039395.1 Ceratobasidium sp. AG-I
GGTATTACATTGAACAAAACCCACGTCGCCGGACCTACGCAGTGCGAGAGGCTCATGAAAGTCACGTGGAGAATTCTTTTCCCGTGGCAGTGTATTTTCGAACCTTCATTTCGAGCAAAATTTTAATAGTTGGAGTCCTGCCAGAACTGCAGTGTGCGCGGCACAACGCTACGTGTATGCGATACTCAAACTTGCTATTCTCGACGATTCAACCAGAAAACACCATACTCGATGGCATTTCTAATAATCAAACCGTGCTTTAATATACAATGCGAGTGAAAACAGTATCAAGGCCCCTTGAGGACCACACAGTCAAACGCAACGAGTTGGAAGCTAGACATAGACCTAATAAGATAACAAAAACTTTAGCCCTCCTTCAGAGAGCACAAACACAAACATGTACGCTAAACTATGCAAAGGACGACCAACACCACACCACAACAACGCGAAGCATTTGTAGGACCCGAGTCTCAAAAGCTAACTGCGCAGACAAACAAAAGAAGGAACAAGGGCGGGATATCAAAGAAGTGTCCTTTAGTTTCGACGTGGACGCCGGAGCGGTTTTATTTTACGGCCGCCTGGACTCGCGTCTGCGGTACCAAGATTGAACTGGACGCCGGGCGCGGGCGAGCCTTCGCCTGCATGACCCGCACCACCTTGACCAAAGACAAATGGAGACGACGTAGCCGTAGGTGTAGCAGGGGATGATGGACCAGCGGGCAGACCAAACGAGAAAGTGGAGGGACTGGCGGTTCCTACGCTCGATGCACTCGTTCCAAACGCAAATGCGGGTTGCGTCGCAGGCGATCCGGGGAACCCATTAGCAGCTGGTGCAGCCGAGCCAAATGCATTAGACGCTCCCGAGTTGCCAGTGTTGAAACCGACTGGGTGCAGAGCAGGCGAAGCAGCGGGGAAAGGGCTGGCGGGAGTAGTGAACGCATTGGTTGGCGCGAGGTTGGGCTGCCCAAACGGACTGGGCGTGGGTTGAGAGAACGGATTTGACGGAGACGCGTTTGCCGATGCAGGCTGCGGGAACCCAGCACCAGCACCAGCGCCGAACGCGAACACTGGAGCCGGAGTAGGAACAGCAGGAGTAGCAGCCCCGTTTGTGTTGAACCCATTGCTCGCAAACCCACTCCCGGCACCATTATTCGCACCGAAGCTAAACGGAGCTGGGCTTGAAGGTGTCGCAACAGCTCCGAACCCATTGGACTGAGCCGCCCCACCCCCATTCAACAGCCCCCCGAACGGTCCAGTGGACGCCGCCCCATTCGTATTGCCCCCAAACGCGAACCCAGTAGATGGCGGCTGAGCCCCAAATCCGCCCCCATTCCCAAACCCACTTGTCACGATCTTCGCTGGCTCGCGCGCCGGACTCTCCTCCATAGCCGCATCCCCAGCCGATGGAGGCGTGGCTGGTCGAACAGGCGGAGCGCCAAACGAAAATCCGCCAGCCGCAGGAGCAGGTGTGGGCGTGAGAGATACTGGGGCAGGGGCCGGTGCACCAAAGACAAAACCGGCAGATACAGGCTTCTGCGACGTCCCCGCGAAATCAAATGGATTCTTCTTCTCAGCGGCAGCTGGCACAGACGTAGGAGTGGGCGTCGGCGCGGGCACGCCAAATGTGAATGGACTACCGACAACGGGCTTGTCCGCCGGCTTGGCAGAGAAATCAAACGGACTCTTGGAGGTGCTCGCCGCAGGCCCAGACGAAAAGTCGAAGGGGTTCTTCGGGGCCTCTGCTGGCGTAGAAACTGGTGCGGGTGCGGGTACAGGCGCAGGGGTGGGCGTAGCAGCAGGGGTTGAAAAATCGAACGGGTTCTTCTTCACGGGTTCCGGAGCAGTTGGCGCAGGTGCAGGCGTTGGGGCACCAAACGAGAATGGCGATGCTGCGGGCTTAGGGGTCGGCGCCACCACAGCGGGAGCACCGAACGAAAACGTAGGAGCTAATGGCGCGGCGGGTGTAGGAGTAGGAGCCAGCGAAGCCACAGGAGCAGGAGTAGACGTAGTCGCAGGTGGAACACCGAACGAGAATGGCGCGGGCGACGGTGTCGAAATGGGCTTCTCAGCAGGCTGGCTCGCTCCAAACGAAAACGGTGACACAGACGGCTTGGGAGCCTCAACCACAGCCTTGGGCGCTTCCTTAGGTTTCTCCGATGTCGGCGCTGGGGCAGGGGGCTTCCCAAACGAGAACGCAGGTGTGGTCACGGGTGCAGGCGCGGGCGCAGGGGTAGACTTTGTCTCTGTCTTGCTCCCCCCGAACGAAAACGGCAACGCGGGCGCACTTGGTGTATCCTTCTTCCCAGTAGCCCCAATCCCCGCAAACGGATTCGACCCAGCCTCCACAACAGCAGCCTTCGCAAACGAGACCCCGCCCGCAGGAGTAGCCCCTCCATTCTCCTTTGGCTTTCCGAACGGATTCGCAGCCGGAACCCCGATCGTTGCAAACGGCGACACGCCCCCCGCAGGCTTCTCCTTGGCTGCAGGCACGGGCGCAGGAGCAGCGGCAGGCACACTCCCCCACTTCGGAACCTCCGGCACCTTGACCTCAGGCTTGCTCAACCCAGCACCCAAACTCGCAAATGGATTCTTAATATCAGGAAGCTCCGACTTGCCGCCGACCTTCTCGCTGAAGAAGGTAGGGGTAGGCGAGGGTGCGTTGGATCGAGGAGCAGAAATAGGCGTGAATGAGAGAATGGGCGGGGGAGCGGGTTTGGCAGCGACGGGTTGGGGTGCTACGACTGCCATGGCCGAGTCCGAGGTGGTGCGCTCGACTGGTTTCAGGGAAGGAATGGCCTAAAACAATACTAGGATCAGACGAAATATCAATAAGGATACGATTGAGCAGCACGTACTGGCGTTGGACTACCGCCAAACTTGAACCCGTCCGGAACCTTGAAGACGTTCGAACTAGCCACAGCAAGAAGCTCGGCATTCCGACGCTCAGTCGCCTCCTCGTCTTCTTCCTCGACATCATCATTATTCGCCGAAAATCGATTACGACCGGCAGACGGAACATGTGCCCTCTTGGTAACCGTCTTGCTCTGTCGGAGCGAGCTCGAGGTTCCGGGGCGAGAGGGAGGCTGCGACGCGGGCCTGAAATTATCGATGACCTTGAGAGCAGGAGTAGTAGACGGAACAGGCTGTGCGTCCATATCCACATCCGGACTCTTCTCTGCCTCTTTACCCTTCTTCTTCGGCTTCTCCGGAGCGAGCGTCGACGCCTTGGGTACTACCGACGCCGAGGCGGTCGATCCAGCCGGCTTAGAGGTCTCCTCCAGATCCATCTCCTCCGCCCGGCTTTCTTTCTTGTTCTTCATCAAGATCTTCATCAAGCCACTCTTCGGCCGACCTTCTCCTCCCTTCGCCTTGCCTTTGCCTGGGCTAACTTCGCCATAGGGCTGGATCATCCTCTTCAACTTGTCTGGCACGCTGGGGCCTGGTGTTGGAACTTGAACAGAAGCTGGGCGACGACGGGGGCGTTGTGCGTCACCGGTGTGAGTGTGCATGTTCTCGAGGGCATTAAGGAGTCGTTCGGCCGTGTTTTTGGCCGAAGGAGCGGGAGTAGCTGGCACACCCAAAGATATGTTTAGAGCCTGGTTCACATTACGTTTATTGCGTAAAATAATACCTTGTGCTTCAGTGTTGTCCGCAGTTGTCACACCGCGCGAATCATCCCAGATCAGCGTCGACCTCTTACGTTCAGGCGCGACGGACGAAGACTTTCCCTAATGTTTTTTGTGAGAATATACTGATGGCATAAATAAGAGTAAACTTACCAAGCTCGCGAACGGGTTTGACACCGACAACGAGGCCCGTACAGAATGACCGGTGGCCCTCGATAAAGATGTCCTATTCATAGCCATGCTAGGCTCACGAGAAGGCAGTGCTCTGCTAGGTGTTCGCTCGCGCCCCAAACCCACACCGAGACCACCCGCACTGACCGATGGAGAGCGCGACGCCATCCTTGAATCATCATACGACGCGATAGCCGCGTCGATGTTTAGATTGGGCAAGTTGCCAAAGTGAACTTGAGAAGGACGAGGTGCAAGGCTGTTTCGGGTGCTACTGGGTTGTGGGAACCAGGAGCTGACAGAGGGCGCGCGCCTTGATGGAGACTGTGGGACGTGGAGCGACGAATAATGAAGGGGGGTATTGCGGATAGACGGGTGGATTTGGTGCGTAAAATCGCCGCTGGTATTGTGAGTTGCCTATACACATAAATGGTCAGCAGGCCACAGGTTACCAAGTGGCTACAACACGCACAGTGAAATCGGGCTTGATGCCGGCGGGTCGTGCAAAAGTTCCAGCAGATATGGTGTGACGCAGCATCTGCTCGGGTGGGTCGAGATACCCAGAAGTAGGTAGCGGAATGCGTTGAGGACTTGTGGTCCGCATTCGCTTTGGTCTTGTCCCCTCCCCATTGTCAACACGATTCTTGCTCGCGCGGCGCTTGAGATGCCTTCCCTCCCCCGAGGTCACATTCGAGCCAGCAGTGCTGGCCTCATCACCGCCTGAGATCCATGATGAAAATGGGGCGACAACGAGGGCCTTGACAGTGCTGAAGAAACTAGACTTGGAGCGTGCGAGTTGGGGGGCGGGAGAGGGAGGAGGGCGCTCGTATGGCTTTCGCTGGTGCTGTTTCGCGGCTCGGCTGCCCCGAGTCGGGAGAGAGCTCATGTGGTTAGGGGAGGGGAGGGAAAGGGGAATAGGGGTGGGGAGCCAGTTGCGCCTCCTCCTGCCAACAAGACAGAAAACTCGAGGCAGTGGCGATGTGGCCTTGTCCTGCTTCTGTTCATCACTGTCACGGTAACGGTCACAACATGGTCACGGGATTTGTCACTCATATGTCACACCTCTCTAAAATAAAATCATAACTCAAGCACCAGATAAAGATACAAATCAACTGGCGCCAGGTCTACGTTTGAGTTTTCTCAGAGAATGCTGTGGTTTCTTTTCCGCTGGATAATTCATGAGACTGGGACTCTGACCTCACCGGAACCCACGCCCTGCTTTGTGACCGCGTGACTGTCACAACACAACACGGTTACGCGACTCTTCTTCAATTTGCAATGACGAAGTGGTTCCGAAGATCAGTCGTCAGTTGCCCGTTCAACGCGAATGGTTTGATCATTCATAGCAGGATCGAAAAATTATTCCTATCGGATCCCTCTCGGAGAACAAATTTCTTGGTGAACTCGCCCCCAGGGTCGCCCATCACTCTATCTCTATCGTCCGCTCGAGCAAAAAGCCAATAACTGACCTTTCCCCCCGCTTTACACCGTTCCTGTAAGAGCGCAAATCCAATGTGCGCACAAATCGAGATCAAACGCTCGGACGTCATGTAACGCGAGTTGGTGACACACGGAGTCGGAAGAACGAGGAACAGAAGGCCGCCGTTGGGGGACTGAGAGAGTTGTGTGTCAGATGGACGGAGTATGTCATGGGCAATTTGAAGCATTTTGCCTGTGAGCGTGGGTGAGACAAGACACGCATTTAAATGCATGTGACATGGGCGACTCACCACGATCTTTGGCATCTGGAACAAAATTAATGACTAGACTTAGGCTAACCACGTCCAGTTTCCCAAGGTGTGTGTCAACGTCAAACCTGAGAAAGTCTTGCTCCAGAATGTCAGGGTGTCTGGATCGTAGGTCGATGGGTGTACACGAGACCCAGGAGGAACAGGAGGCGTAGTTGTCTGGTTTCAGCGCCCCGACCTCTAATAGCTTGAGCTTGCCCTCCTCGACTGTGCTAAGTGACCGGAGAAATCAAACATGAGTATGTTCCAATGTCAAATATCGCACTTACACTTCCTTCCCCTTCCCTTTCCCTTTCACTGACCGATCCAACCCCATATCGCGTAGCCACTGTATCAAAACACCTTCACTCCCACCTCCCCGGTCCTTCCCCTGCCCAATTGCCGACATGGCCTGATACTTCTCCAAACCTCCCAACGACTCAATCTCAGCCTCAACCCCCCGCAACTCTAACTCAGCCACCACATCCCTCGCCGTCTGTTTCTGCAGAATCGCCCGACGCCTAATCAGAACATGAAACCGACGAATTACAGCTCTTGTCGCCTTGGGTTTCGCAGAATCAAGACTAGACCTAGTGGCGGACGACACCGTGATAGGTGTTTTAGTTTTTCGCTTACGAGCCATATTACAGCGCAGACGGATAAACCAGCAGACTAGACCAAGTTCAGGGCAAGATATATATGCTCGTGATAAAATCGTTTGAGAGCCTCTTGTCCCTCTAGGTTCGAAAATTAAGCCGTTGATCGTTTAGAGCGAGCCAGCAGGCCGTGGTCGGATTTTGCATCCTCGCCTGTGAGAAGCGCTCAGCGCTTTTTACTTGTCTCAGGTTTACTCAAGGGTATTTGGACCGTATGGCAGGGCGTTATTTGTAGAATCGGCTGTTGTTTCCCTTTTGCTTCTTTCGCAGTATGGCGAGATCTCATACAATATATAACAAAGATAGAATATTTCCAGCCGGCGGCCGCGGGGTCGCCTTCTCCTCCTCGACCCTTACTGTAGGATACTTCTACACAATCGGACTATACGCTGTCTTCCGGCGGTCTAACGGAAGGTCTCCATTCAAGCGATATCAGCTTATTGATACGCATTTATACCAGACTTACCTATGCTGAAGGCGCTGTTCGATCGCTTTACGATAGTTTGAGACGTATGTTCGTGGTCTGTGCAGATAAACAATGTAATTAATCTCAGCCTTGGGGGCTTCAACACATAATCTATTTATCGGTACCTTTCTCTCATTCTGATTTTGTTGAAATACTTCCTGGAGCTTCCAATAGGCGCCCCAGTCCCTAACCAGAGGCTATCGGCGACACGAAGAACTTCCGGGGTTTTGCCTAACGAAACCGCGCCACGATACTGCGGGGCCAATTTGATCTTTAACCAAGCCACTCGTGGGTTGGATAAACCTCGTATGAAAGGTAGGTGTTCGTTCATGTTAAACTCTATTGCCTAGGTGTGCTGACTTCAATTTTTTCTTAGGGACGCTTGAGCCACAAATTACACCCACATTGCAACTACTATCAATTCACTCCCAGAAAGGGGGTAGTCTAGCCTGACAGGATATGTTATTAATCTCGTGCTCGGCTTCAAGACTCCTCGGCGGGCAAGTCGGACGGACGAACCAATTCAGTTGCAACACTGCAACGCGTGCGTCCCTTGCAGCTATCTTCCACCGTGCATGGCCAACCCAACACTTCAGAAACCCAACGGATGTCATCCATCACCTCCGATAGGGCGTATAAAAGGCCCTCTCCCTTGGTTTTAGTGTTTTCAAACATGTTGTCCGCAGATTACCGGTTAGCTCCTCACGTCAAAGGTAGCTACCCGTCTCGCTTGTGCATCAGTTCTAGATTGTGGCGAGGGGTCTCGCCCCGGCAAGACTCTGTAGAAGTAAAACTACTACACAGTATCCTATGCGAATCAACTTATAGGACCTTGTCGTAATGGCGCATATACTGACCCACATTCGGCGGTTCGATTGTGGCAAATACACTGAGTATTGTCTACGTCTTACAGTCATTTTATGATAAATATACTATAGAGTCTAGGTCTACTATCCCTGGCTGGGTGCAAGGGTAAATTCGGAACACAGTTCCGCTGAAAAAACAAAAATGTGACGGGTAGATAAGGGGGCATCCGGCCCTAGGGTACCAGTGAAAGTTGAAACCTACGCATGCTGTAAGTTCACTTTACCGCCAGGTGCATCAAAGGGCATTCTACCCATGGCACCAATGCTACATTTGTGTGATTGCTTCCCGTATGTTCTTGCGGGGCACCCTCTGTCTTACCAGTTTCTAGTATCTATGCACAGAAGGCAACGCCACCCCGAGAGGAACCGCTTCAAATGTTGGGCAAGCACGCATAGTACATATGGCTTAGTTCTACTCCGGTAGCTTGGTCTACGCTTCCCTGTAACACCGCCCTCTCCCCCCCAGTCCGGTGTGGGCACCCAGCGACCATGTGTTCGATCCTGCTGCCACCTAGACCTCGGCAACGTAGTGTTCCCCTTCGAACGTATACAGTTAGATAGATTTGAATGCCAGCAATATACCACATATGGCCGCAAGCTATATACCCCCCTTTACTTCCCTAGTCCTCGTGTATGAGTTCACCACGAGGATATTATTCAGGCTATAGGAGAGTCACATGCTGCTTCGTTAACTGTGTTCTTGGAGAAGAGAAACATAATGATATTAATGAGAGTACGAGTTTTAAACTTGACTTGATTTGATGGAGCGAGGTATGTTAACTTTACGGTGGGATGTATGCTCCAGAGTTGTTTGGGCCCGCCTACATGGGTTTGTCAAGTCTAACAAGCGCCAAGCTCATCATGACGTCTGAGCTGATCGACATGAGTTCTTGATCATTCCTCTTTTATCACCGACAACCCTAACCAAACCGCAAAGGTGTTCACCGGTGAAGCGAGCCTCGTTCCTTCATTGCTTGTGCATATCCCTCTGACTTGGATCTATCTGTTGCTAGCAGCCTCTCTGAGAGTATGGCGTTCTCAACTTTGAGGCTGAGAGAGCCAGCTCGGCTGCAGGTCTTTGGCCGGAATTACCGAGCCAGGCTCCTAATGCCCCAACAGCGTAATTATGCTGACGACGCTCTCTCGGCAGAGATCATCGCAAAAGACTCGGTGAGCATTATGATAACCCTGCAACACCCTCGAACCTCGAACTAACAAGAACATCGCATACGCCTTCATTCCAGACTCCTGGGCGAAAGACAGCTTGGTTCTTCATCGATGCTCTATTTCCTGTCCAGCTGAGCAAGTATGAGTGAGTGAGGGTTTGGATTCGCTGCTGGGTCACCGTTTAATGTATGCTAGTATCCGGCATTATTTTGCGAACTTGCGCAAGGATGCGATTATCTCTCGCGTCAAGTCTGTTTTGGAAAGTGCCGATGCGCATGGGTTCAAGGTCCTAGATGTCGAACCAAGGTGTGCTATACTGTTTTGAACAGGATGTAGTGTTAACCTTTTGGTAGGATCAAGGACGGCGGAGCATTTGTACATTTTGAATATGTGTCTCCTCTAGGATCCACCCCCCCAGATGACCCAACAACTCGGCTTACGGAGCTCAAAGCGTTGGCGGAGGTTCAGGCCGCTATACAAACGGCAGTAGTCGAGCGCGGAGGCATCCCTTCATGGCTTGGGTTCCGTAGACCTCGTCGGTTCTGGTTAGTGCGTGGCCGACCATGGCGCGAGGACATGGATCGCTTCGCCTCTTCCATTCTTAAAGCTGAGTTCGATGGACCAGATGTACACCCTGAATCCCTTTACGATGTTTTGCGGGTGAGTGTTCTTTCCCTTAAACTGCCTTGTATTTTTTTTGGTTCTGACAGACGCCCAATTGCAGCCTTTTGGTCGAATAACCAAACTAGACCCTCCGACACCTCCACCTGCGGGCGCGCCCCGAAGTGCAACAGTCAGCTACGCTAGGGTACACTCAGCTGTGCTAGCTAGAAACTGCCTGCATGGCGTAAACCTGACATCATATGGAGATATCTTTGGTCGATCTGGACCAGGCCTCGCGCTCGCTGCTCCTCCCGATACTAAGCTCACACGATTGAGTGTATTCTACGAGCGGCCACTCAAGGAACACGCGATTCGTAATTGGCTAGCCAGCCACCCAAGGATCGTACTGCCTATTTTGTTTTTCTTGTTGGGCACCTTAACTTACACAGTAAGCCTAATTCTAGCCTTCGTTGTTTGAACTAAAGAGCTCGAACAATTTGTTGATAGGTTTTCGACCCGATCCGCGAGCTTTCAGTACAGGGGAAAGTCATGAATTGGTTTGATTATAAAGGTAAGCTATAACCGCCGTATAATGGTTAAAACAGTGCCTTTTTTAACACTTGATGCCAATCAGACTACGCGCTCTACAAGTGGCTGCGTGAGAATACCTATGATCGCGTTGCATTCGTCTTCTCTGGTAGACCTACTGATGAGGCTGAAGAACCCGCGATATGGAAAGAACGGACAGATGCGAAGGTCACTCTCCGGTCCTACCTGAACGATTTCCCTTGTGAGAAAATATCAGACTATTTGAACAGAACTGTTGCTAAATGTTATCCATGACTTAGCGACAATCGCGGTCATACATGGCCCAGCCGGTTCGGGCAAAGGTGACCTTGTTGCCAGCGTATTGAAGGAGGAAGATAGGTTAGCATTCAATCCTGTTATTTGGTCTAATCAAATTTATTACTTACGCCTAACTTATAGACCAACGGTGACCATTGATTGCGCTAAGATTATGAGCGCCGGTAGCGATGCGGCCAGTATTCAAGAGCTGGCGAAACAAACAGGCTATCGACCTTACTTCAGCTTCTTATCTTCTATGAACAACATGATCGATCTGGCAAGTGTAGGACTAATTGGCCAGAAAGGTAAGCCTAATTACAGTGTTTAGTTCACATCCTAATTATCTTCGATTTTTTCTACTAGCTGGTTTCAGTACAACTGCGGAATCCCAGCTAAGGGACATCCTTTCTGTTGTTGGAGCGGCCCTTCAACGTGTGCGAGAATCGCACGAAAAGAATGCGAAACGTGATTCAGAACGCGCGCATATTATCTCGCGACGCAAGGAACGAAACTCAGCTCGGGGGGCAACGCCCAGCAATCTAGCGGTTACGACTGCACCTAGCTCTGATGATACAAGCATTTCAGGATCAGATGAGAAAGGAGCTCATCTACCGCCGCTCCCGATTTCCCCGGTTTCTTCGCCGGCTCCTATTGTCGAGGAGGCCGTGGATGACTTGCCAATTGTTCTCATCAAAAATTATCAGCCACAAGGAACTAAGCAGGACGATGTACTCAATGTTTTAGCTGAATGGGCTGCAAAGCTTGTCGAGGATAAGGTTAGTCTTCTCCCTTTGCGATATAAGGGAGTCATTAACCTTGACCGTTGTTGGTGTGTTGGTACACTACAGATCGCACATGTTGTGTTTGTGTGTGTGAACAGGGAGAACACGAAGCGCGTGGCCAAAGGTGAGTTCATTGCATGAAAGAATTTCCAAGAGGACAGCCTAACCTTCGGCCATCGCTGTAGCGCTACCATCACGGCCTCTAACCTCTATTGCTCTCACCGATGCCGATAGTGATACTGCCCTCAAATATGTGACGTGGAAGCTATCGAATGCCGGAGTTGTACGATCATTGGAACTCAACGAGCTTAAGATTGTTGAGAAACTTGGTGGTCGCATCAGTGATCTCGATGTAGTGAGTAGAAGCCCTCCATTACCCCGCATTCGTACTCAGGGTCAACTTGTCGCTCATATTGAATCGTAGTTTGTGAGCAAAGTACGCAATGGGCAATCCATCTCCGAAGCCGTGGATGAAATCATTCACCGTGGCATAAGCGAGATGCGGAAAAACGCATTTGGTGATGACCTCGAGGACGCGAAGTCCCTGCCATGGACACGAGAGCAAGCTTGGAGTGTGTTACGGTCTCTTGCTGTGAAGGATGAGGTGCGTTATCCGCTATATACTCAGGTCCTGGAACCATATGGCTAAATGGGTCCAACAACAGATCCAATATGCCGATGTGCTCCTAGATTTTCCATTTAAAGGCGACGAATTAGCGTTGAGAAACATGGAAAGCGCTGAGCTCATTGCCATTGGCACCGTTGATGGTGAGTACCGATGCCAAGTCCTCTGTTCCAGTCTCTCATAACGCATTTCGCTTCATAGGTCGCCCAACCACGATCAAACCAGGAAAACCAGTTTATAAACATGTCTACCAGCGTCTCGTTGAAGGTTAGACCACAGGACCTTCTGTTTCAACCTTTCAACCTAATCACATGTACGTTCGCGACAGATCGTATCTTCCAAGCCGTACAGAACATCAACCTCAACGAAAAGCTCATCGCAACACACGTATCGACGATCAAAGCATGCGAAGACGAGCTGACTGTGCTGAAGAACATTGGCCTGGAGCTGGGATCATCTGTGCTCGGCGGCAAGGGTGCCACTGCCACTCGTGCAAACTACCTGCTAGAAAAGATGATGCAATCCTCGGACAAAGTTGAGCACCTGGAGGCTGAAAACTCCAAGTTGAAAAAGATTCTCGCGAAAAGCGCGCCGAACTAGTGTGGCGCGTGTTGTCCCTAGTGTTTCATTGGCCCATACACGAATTTGTATTCATCACTAGTATCCATTTGGTATCCACTTTGTGGTGTGGCTCACCTAGTTTAAGTCCATTTGGCGGAAGCAGTTGTACTACAAATATGCGAGTGTTTCTCAGCTTGCGGTAGGAAACCTGGACCAGATATCCAGAACATCGGTTGAACCCTTCGCAGACGACCAACGTAGGGTGTCCTGCCGAGGCTGTTTGAACAGGCAGATTTGAGTGACCACACGCCTATGGCAAACTACTGGCATATAAGCCTTATTTATATATTTTTAACATTTTCAAAGACTCCAGTCAGCTAGCCGCAACCAGAACCGTCCCACTATGGAAAATTGAGCGTGGCGCAATCACTCCGCTCTGTTTAAAGATCACTGTTCTTACAGGGCTCTTCCACGTGTTTGAACTGGGCATTCCCGAATACACGTTGCTGGTTCCAAACTCTAACTCTCTCGCTAACCGCGCTGAGACTCTGGGGCCGAGGCCCTAAGCCCGGCTGGTGTTCGGACCATTGGTGGCATTGCTCGGGCACATATAAAGTATCATCGCACAGTCGGATGGTGCTGTTCGATTCTACTTATCCTCCTGAACTGCACAGCTTGGTCGCAACTGAGCGCCGGGATAGACCTGTATTGGATACGTGTAGTTTACTCGTAGCTGGATACCTTGAACGATGACTTGTGAGCGTCGTTCAGCCCTCTTGTGATTGTAGCGTGGCTCATGCATGTCCCAGCATACACCTCGTCATTTGGGTTTGGTCGTGCGGCCGCATTATGTCTGTTACCGTGCATGGTGAGTGAGATTGAGTTGAGGTTCGATCCGGCTGACTCCAGCACCCTCCATAGTCTGTTTATGCTGCTCGCATTCTGCTCGAGCCGCTGTTTAACTCCGACGACGGAAAATCTATTTCTAAAGTCTGTCAGCAAGGGAGCACGCTACTAGGGCCAGCTGCCCTACGTTATACTGGAGTCAATGCTCTAGACGAAGATATGTGCATCCTTGTCACCTTTATGCAGAAGGCACTAGACAGTCACAAGGCTCCATTCGCGGCCGAATTCTTTGCCTCTCTTGGGCCTGCTGTCATCCTTCCTGCCATCGAAATGCGCAGGGCTGGCTACAAGGCCTCTACGGTGTTGTCATCAATGCTCGTTTTAGGGTTGATCTACCAGCACCTGGGAGCCGGGGTAGTTCTTCCGCTCTGGTGGGCTTTGCACCTCCTACTGTCAGGCCTCCGGAACACCACCATTCCTTCTCATTATGCCGAATCAGCATTTGCAGGGTATCTACTTGGCTACGTCGCCCTTTCCATAGCCATGGTCACTTACCAAACGGTCGCGATCACCGCACTATGGCAGACCTTCCCAGTCTGTGTTGTCCTGGTTCAGATGCTGTACTTGGGATTCCATCGGAGCGTCTCCGAGGTGGCTCCTGATTCGCCATATGAGGTCCTTCAGCTTATCCATGTGACCAGCTTTTGCTGGTCCGCAGTTACGCACGCATCCACGCTTTTTCAGGCACTCACATCCCCAGCACCGCTTGATGCGCTGAAATACGCCTTCCATCCCACGTATTCACCTGCTTTCTTAGGTCCTGTTACTGCCCTAGCTCAGGAATTTCTCAAGTGGGATGCTATATTTATAGTCGGATCGACCTTGTTCGCGGGGCTCTGGCTCTTGCGAGGTGTTAGGCCGAAGCTTCTGGCAACCGCCTGGTTTTTGGTAGGGTCTTTGTGCTTCGGTACCGGAGCCGGACTAGCGGGAGTCTGGATGTGGAGAGAGAAAGTTTTGGAAGAGGATCGTCGAGCGCTCGTAGGACAGCAGAAGAGGGATTGAGCGCTAAGGGAGCGCATATATGGAGGAGGAGGCGGTGTTTAGGTATGTCCTAATTGGTTCTGAAGTAACCTGATCTCACACTCGATCCAAACGAAGGTCAAAATTGCAGCTTGACGTACCACTGGGCGGTGGCTGTTTGTTTAAAGTGGCTAAATGATCGTAACTTTGACGTGCAACCTGTATCTTTGTGCTCACGCGCTCGCTCGATTGTGCAATGTTTTTTCAATACCGATTTATTGAGCCTGCTTGCGAACCTGCTGGTCTACCTGCTTGTAAATGAGTAAGACAAACACATGGACAACGACCAGGGAACAGCGGGCCCGTGGCCGAAGAGCCCTTTATCAATCCATCAAGTTGAGGGGAAGACACCGTGAGTGATTGTTGATCCCTTTTGGTCTCTTGCAGTGCGCCCTGAGTAAACCACCTCCCTTGATTCGAGATAGCCATATACAGGAAGATGTACCTAAATGCCCCCTGATTATTCGTTATGGCTCGTCTGGTAGCACGGATACGATGATACGTTCGCGGGTCTCCTTGTTCTCAAATCTTCCTAACTTTACTTGTATTCAACTTTGCTCATATGAGACTCGCCACTTAAAACCAAGGACCTTCTGAGTGCCCATTCATAGAGAAAGCTGCCATACACTAGAACACTTGAGAGCCCTCAAGATTAATACGCTACCAAGCACATGCACTATTCAGCACTCTTAGGACAAGATGCTCCCCCGACTCTCTCCCTTCATTGGCGAGCGCTCAAGAGCCTTGACAGGTATAGTGTAGTTCACCGAGTCCTTTAGCCCACGAGTGGGCTACTAGGTCTAAATCATCCCTCTTTTCACGTGGCTATTTCAGACCATGAGCCCTAAAATGCTCCCGCTGAAACGGAAACAAAATAATATGGTATAATATACGCCTATAGATTGTTACCGTAGACAAACTGTACACGTCGAATCTAGGAGGTTGTAGTTTATTTAAGATAAATTAGATTAGGATGACTAAATGTAGCGCGCGGTTAGCAGCTCTATGACCCCACAAACCAGACTCACAATTCGGTTCTAGCAAACAACATTGTAGTTCTCAAATTTGCAACTAGCCGCTCATGTGAAGATACGCCGCTTACTGCCGACGCCACGGCCGACCCCTAAGCGCCGTTTGAGGGCATCATAGCCCTTGTGCCTCCTCTTCTTTCCAACTAAATCCTTCCTTGAAGTCTACCATCACCACACTATACATTCGCATCATGACTGCTTCACGGCCCGAACCACGTACTATCTTCAACAACGAGACGGTAGTAAAGAAGGGATTATGTCCAGTAACGAGTATCAAAGGGGAGGCGCCAGCTGTAGAGAGTCATTCGCTGTATTTCGGTACGTAGGAGAGAGCCATTAACTATTGAGAATTGACGCCAGGAATTCTATGATGTGCAGAACAACATGGTCGAGGTCCAGAGAAGATACTCTTTATAATGGGGTGAGTACCAAACCAAGCCACCCAAATAGAACTTGAAGAAGCGCCCGCAACCCCAATCCCTGTTGATCTCAACTTTACAATGGGCACTATCTGACACATATCCGTACAGCCTAAACTCGAGCTCATTCAGCTGGCAACATCAAGCCGAGCATTTTGGTGGTCACGAGAAATATTCGATCTTGGTGTTTGATAACCGAGGAGTAGGGAACAGCGATGCGCCGCGTGGGCCTTATTCGTGCGTATATCCTGCTCGACCAATTCTATTTTTTTGTCAATCAAACTAAGTACGGGGCGGTGTGGTGGTACAGAACGAGTGGAATGGCCGAGGACGTCATCGTGCTTCTCGACTACATCGGCTGGACTGAGGAGCGACAGGTCCACGTTGTGGGAGTGTCGATGGGCGGAATGGTGGCACAGGAGCTTGCAACCAGGATACCGAAGCGGATCGCGTCGTTGCTGTTATCGGTGACGAGCGCTGGGGGACACGTTTGGAATAACTTGCCACCCGTGAGTGTTCTTTGTATCCCTGCTTGGCTTCTGTTTGGCTCTAATGCATGGTGACACGATAGTGGGTTGGAGTTTCGACATTGGCGAGGTGAGTGTGTTGCTCGCCCTTATCTGTCGAATCTGTCGAATGTACTCAATAGCCCCCCCCCCCCCCGGCCACAGGCTCACATTCACCAAAGAAGCGGCCGACAAGGTTCGCATGATCATGGATATGGTCTTCCCCCTTTCCTGGCTAGCCCAACCCTCTGAGGCCGACCCAACTATCACAAACCGAGAAGCACAAACCCGTCTATATATGGTCCGAATCTTGGCCACAACACCCCAGACGCTCGTCGGCACGCTATCGCAAATGGCCGCCGGGCTCACGCACTATGTAAGCCCAGACCGGCTGAAGCAAATTGCGCGAGACGTGCCCAAGGTTGTTTTGGTTACCGGGGACGAGGACCACCTTGTCCCTCCAAAGCGCAGCGAGTGGATCAAGAAATGTATGGGTCCAGAGGTTGAGCTTCTCAAATGGGAACAAACGGGGCACGCTTTACAGATCCAGAGGCCCGAGCGGTTTAACGCATTGGTGGAACAAGTAATTGAGGACAGTAGAAAGGTGTGAGGTTGGTGATCATCTAGTTCTGCTACATTTCGTAGAAGTTGTATATCACAATACGCATAGCTTTGAAGACGTTATCATATTCGCAACATGTGCCTATTCGTACGGATGGACTGTCTGCCTCATGCAAGACTCGCGCAACCCTCAGGCATGCGTTCGGTTCCGAACAGCCGATGGCACACACGCGGCCAATCAATACATAAGCAACCGAATGGAACCACCCAAGAAACTCATCCCTGGTCGACCGAACTTAGACTATTGTGTTGGAGGGCCGGCTCGATCCAAAACATCATAGTGTCTAGGACGGAACAACAACGCAACAGGCTCAGCGGCAACAGGAAGATCTAGACGTTGACGTTCAATATCTCTCATTGCACCTGACCTTCAAATAGGCGACTGACCTGGGGGTATAAAACGAGTGCAGTCTGCGGGGATATGATTCTTACGGGAGGCCGCGGGGTCATATCTTTCGTCCAGGTAGTAAATGTGCACAGGTACGTTGAGCGTACGGCTTAGAGCGGATATATGTGAACGATCTTTTTGTAGTTTCAATTTCAAGGAAATATCTTCGGTGATGTGAAAGACGCACCTATATTGTGACCTGGCCTCTCCGTAGACGCTTGAAGATAATCAGAGGGTAGGGTTGCGGTGGGCGGGCGACTTGACTGAAACACAGAGCCATGAATTCCTGGAGTAAGTCGAATATATGCAGACGCCAACAACCGCATATAAGCAGCGACATTATCCGAATCTAGCGACGTTATCGCTGTTTAGTATTCATGTTATCGCCATAAGCCAAACAAACCCACCTGGCTGATATTGAAGCATTTCCACCACCTTTTGACGAGTTGTAGTTTGTTGTCCCATTCCTCGAACCGCATCTCGTAGGCGTACGTATATCTGACCGCTCTATCCACGGACGAATTGAATTAACATTGTGTTTGAAAGTTGGTGCTGTGGACTTTCGCTCACCCATTTATGCTCAGGCATTGTCGGATCAACCAGCTTCTGAGCCATCTCCAGGTACCTCAGAGCATTAGTCACTGCAGTAACTCTATCGCTCGCGGCGTATATCTGCTCCAGATACGCGAGCGCAAACGCTAGTTGCCAATGAGTGTCAGCCAACTAAACACAACGATTCGAAATGTACGACGTACAACGATAAAAGGAGTTACCGTCACCACGGGCATGACGCAGTCCTCTGTACCCCACCTCATTTCGAAGATAGTTGATTTTACTTCGTATAATCTGTGACGTCGAACTAGGCTGACGATAGTTGTCCTTGAGAAGGGTCAGCTTGGTAATCTCTGAGAATAGGGGAGGACCTCGATCGATCCCGTGGTTCGGGGACATCTCTGTATTCCGTTCGAACTGAGGTGCGTGCGCCGATACTCCATGCGATACGTTATTTACGCTTGCCTGATATTCGCTTGCTGTAGGACAATGGTCCACGGCTGTAGGTTGGCTAGAAGGGGCAATGACTCGCGATCGTTTGAGGTACCTTTGCGGCATGTCGGAGGTGGATTGGCCAACAGGAGGATTCGTTACCGCAGTAGGGGTCCAGCCTCTAGTGGTTTGGCCGCGCGCAACTACTGAATTAGAATTGGCGCGGCCAGGAGACAGGGCGTCCGTGCAGTGCGCACCAGACGACGAACTCGCTGGTGGTAACGCTGTGGCACTCCGACGGGTATTCGAACTAGCAGTTGCTGCAGGCTTCTGCGATGGAAGTTGCGGTAGGGGGCGGGCTTTGATTTGGCTGCTGTCCGAAGCATTCCGGACATGCGTGCGAGTGCGAGGGGCTAGAGGTTTACACAGATTATCTAACAGACAATTTCCCTAAAAAATAATTTCTTGCTCACCACTTGGAGAAGCCTCACAATCGCTCCTGTCCTCGCTAAGCCTTGGGAGCGGCTCCCCTACAGGGGCAGGGGCATTCCTGCTCCCCGACGGATGTCTCACTGTTGTGATTGTTTGGTTAGCAAGAAATGAATTAGTCGATGCGCTGTGGAAAAACAACACTCACCAGCATGCATGGGTTGAGGTGTTAGTTGTAATGACCGCGCCAGGTTAGCGGATGAGCTTTGAGGTGGGTATGAAAGCTGAGCAGAGTATGATGATTGTGCCTGGGGCGTGGGCTGATATTGCCGTGGTGGCTCGCGTGACCGAGGTACTGTTGGCGGGGCCGTTGCTGGAGGCAAAGGTTGAGGCATCTGGGTGGCTAGGAAATGTATCAGCAACAGAACGCCAAAGCAGTTGGAAACCAAGTACATCTCTTGTCCGGCTCTATTGCAACATGTCACAACTTAGTATGCCACTAAACGTACTAAGGCAACAGCACGTACTTGGATGATGAACAAGAGGTTCGACCATCGAACAGATGCGCGATGATGACTCAACATAGGCGGGATAAGATGTCGTCGTCCCGGTACATTGTCCCTCCACCGCTTTATCCTTAGGCGTGGACGTGAATGGATTCATTCCATGTAACGAAGCCGTAATTGATAGCACGGTTGAGCTTCCTATTGCTAGACCCGTAGTCAGCGAGGAGCCTGTTTGGAATCACACATAAAAAAAGTAAACGTACTTACAGGACTTACGCCCGGATCGGCCTTCCTCTGCAGTGGGCGAAGCCGTGGCTGATCTGGACGGCAGGTTCACCATCCGCTCTATATAAAACCATTAGCGCGTGCAGGACGAAACGTTATGATTCGAAGGTACCTCGCCTGTCTATCCCTGTCGCCCCCTTTGCAGACGTGAAAGGGTTGATTTTCCGAAGCCAAGATCTGAGTTTCATTCTAAGCGAGCTACGTTTGTCTAACCCCGAAAATTAACAAAAATAAAAGCGACGCTCAGCAAACTAACAGACTTACGAGGCTCGCGCCTATCCATTACGTCCCTCTCTGTGCTAGGAAAGTCTTTCGCTGTGCTCTCCTCAGAATCTCGTCGGTCGAATGATTTCAGCGCTGGACTAGGAAGGGGCATTGGAGATGACATCCGAGACGACTCCTCTATCCCCAGGTTCCAAAGCCCGCTCCAGCTCAACCTCGAAGCACTCTGAGAACGTAATTGGTTGATGCTTATAACCTCGTTGACGAATGGTTCGTCGGCATTGCAAGTGGCTATAAGAACCCAGCCATCAGAGTCGGTCATGGTGGTCATCGAGGTAAAGATAGATGAAGAAGGCAATAGGAAGGTAGCTCATTAAAGCAGGCAGCAGCAAGGGCGTCAAAACCCATCGACGAGAGCAGCATGATGTAATATAGTATGGTGCCGTGTGTCGTGAAGCGCATCAGGGCTGTCCAAAGACTCAAGCTATACAGAGAACATGAGTCCACCAAGAAAGATCTGAGAAAGATGAAAAACACGTTGAAGTAGACGATGGGCGATGCGCTGTCAAGATAGACCAGGGTCCGCCAAAGGCCGATGTCAATGCAAGCACTTGGATGGATGCGAGCCGTAGCTTGAAGGATGGGCTTGCTTAGAAAAAGGCTTGTAGCGTGGACTACCTGCCTAGACAGCTGAGGTACATTATTCTCGAGACCATTGACCTCGCTGCTAATTCGGTAGAGAGCACTGTCTGAGGAGGCGCGGGATGATCCAAGAGTTGCCGTTTCAAGATCTACATCACGTCACATGATTTTTATGATTAGCGCCGTATAGTCTGGAATCTGTTAAAAATCGTTCTGTCGGTTCGTTCTGACAATCCATGCTGCATCACACCATTGAAGAGCCCATGAAAGCACGAGGGCTAGCGGGCATGCGTCGGTCAGTGTACCTCAGAAGCAGTGCGTGAACCGAGTCGGGACCGCGCCTCGCTCGCAAAGTGAGGGTGATGAGCGAGAGCAACAATAGCCACCAGCGCCTTATCCATACGGAGACTAACGCATTTAGGATATAGGAGTGCTTCAAGTCAGATACATTATTACTTCTCTGAGAGCATATCTCGAATTGACGCCCAGTACTCCGGAACAACCTTCTCCTCAATCTCCTCAGTTGTTAACCACGCAAAGTCCTTGACGGACTTTCCATTTGGTTTGGCTTGGCCGGAAAAGATATGGGCTTTGAAGAATAGGATCTATGGGCGGGCACGTTGATCAAAATTAAGTACACGTGAGGGTAAGCGTGTCTGTGCTTACAGTGCCTGCTCCTGATTTTGGTGATTGGTGTACGCCGATCGGGTGCCTACCGACCACCCATGTATCCATATCTGGGCCGCACTCGGAATGAAGCTCTTTGAGCGCAGCCTGGAGTAATCCCATTAGGCATACACATCCAAATGAATTGGGCTTGTCTTACAGTATGCAGTGCCGCGCCTCGTTCTGCCGGCCCTTGAGGTAACCTCCATCCCTCCGGGCTCTGAACAATCAAGTACAGGTTCCTATCTCCTTTTCGGTTCAGGTTTTTGACGTCTCCCGCTTTGTCCGATTCGTGTTCTCGAGGTAGGGCGACAACATCCTCGGTCTGTCCCACAGCTCCAGTTTTATCCTCCTCGAGATCTTCCAACTGAGACTGCCCAAATCCTTCCCCAAAAGCCTCCTTTTCTCTCTCGCTCTCCTCAAGTAAGAATTGCCGTTCCGCAATTGCTCCTTTCTTGAAATAAAACTCGCGCGGGAACGGATTCGAGAGTGCTCGAGCAATTCGGGCTTGGTAATTATGATACGCCTGTTCAAATGGAGTGGGTACTGCGGTGAGAATCGGAGACCTGTTGAGCAGAACCGAGGTGATGATAGGGCCAGGCGGTGTAGTGGAGCTTGGTTCTCGTGCGGCGGCGGCATCGGCTCCTAGGGGCGCTGAGCTCGCCAGTGTCCGGCGCGGGAGGGCTAGGAGCGCATAAATAGATGTATGGGTAATGTGACGAGATATGTGTGCTACTTACCATTGGCTGCTCTCCTTCCGACTCGTGCATAGGACGTCGAGGCGAGATGCGACGCCATTTTACTAGACGTTGTCGAAGTCACGAGAGCGTTAAATTCCATGCCTGGGGATGCCTACGCTAGTGTTTGACCAGATATCTTGATGCCTGGGCTATCTGACCAATCCGGCTTTCCGGACAGCGCCGGGCCTTGACCCGTCCGTCGATTATGCAATTAAAGTGACCAATTATCCTATAAAATCCGGGGTTGGATTCCCCACAGTTCCTCTCTTGTGCTCTGACCATGAACTCTCGACTCGTATCCTCCTCGACCTACTCGTCTGTGCGACAACAACTGAGGCTACCAGCTCAGCGTGCAATTCCTCGACCTAGGTATATAAACACTGTTTCGGCCCCTGCTCCGAAGCGACGGTTGGCTCGAGCTCTAGCTTTAGCGGCGACTGCAGCTCTCGCTGGCACTGTTGGCTATACCATCGCGCAAGAATCTCGCTCGGACCATCGTTCTTCCTATCGACGACGCTCTGCAGAGCTTCCTAACAACTATGGCTCTGACGAGGACTTTCGACGAGGCATCGCAGAGCTGCGAGCCCACTTTACTGAGCCTGGCACGTTTACTACCGACCCGGATGCATTACACGCGCACGGATTCTCTCTAAACAGCTATCATGATGGCGCACCTCATAGTGTTGTCGTATATCCACAGAGTACCGATGACGTTGTATGGGTTATGAAGGTCGCGACTCGATATAAGATCCCAGTTGTACCTTACAGCGGGGGGACTAGTTTGGAGGGCAACTTTAGCGCAGTAAGTCGAACATTCACTCGGACTATTTTGAACCTAGTCCCAAGGGAATCTGATTGTATAGCATGCACGAGGAGGAATATGCGTCGATATGTCCGAAATGAACAAGATCATTCAAATCAATGGTATGATCGACTTCGTTCGTTTTTGCCCTCATCGACTGATTCAGTTACCCTGCTCTACCAGAAGCCGACTCGGATCTTGTTTGTCAAGCGGGAGTGCCTTGGATGGATATCAACGCGACCTTGAAAGAAAGAGGCATCCCATTATTCTTCCCAGTAAGTGCTGTAGTATATCGGATCTTGGTGAATCTCACACAACTATCATAGTTAGACCCATCACCCGCAGCAACAATTGGTGGAATGATCTCAACTGGTTGCTCTGGCAGTAAGCACGTTCCTGTCTTCTTCGAAGGTGTCATTCTAAGCACGGAGCCCCGCACTTCCAGCCAACGCGGTGCGATACGGAACGGCCAAAGCAGAATGGTTCTTAAACATCGTTCGTGAGCCTATGCGCATTTCTTCGTTCAAATCCCACAGGTAAACTAACGAAGGCGTGATATAGACTGTCGTGCTCCCCTCGGGTGAGGTGATCAAAACTCGAAGACGGGCTCGAAAGTCGTCGGCTGGGTTTGACACGACTAAACTATTTATCGGTGCTGAAGGAACGCTGGGAATCGTGACTGAAGGTAAGAATGATAAGTGGTGGGAAGCTTTGTAGAGTTGTTTTGCTTATGATTGCGCGTTTGGCGTGTGTAGCTACGCTCAGGTTAGCTCCGCTGCTCGACACAAATGTGGCTGTTTGTCAGTTCCCCAACGTTCGAGACGCAACGGAGGCCGTTATCGAGATACTAAACAAGGGGGTGTCTCTCCGTAAGTTTCCCTCCACCTTATAGAGTGCCTCATCTGAGTAGCTGGCGGTTGGTAGAATGCGTGGAACTCTGCGATGACGACTTTATGCGCGCGACAAATGTTCACGGCCAATCTGAACGCAAATATCCAGAGAAAGACTCTTTATATTTCAAGGTATGAATAGCACTCCTTTGATCTCTACCCGTTTGATCCTACCTAAATCCCAATTCTTGTAGTTCCAAGGCTCTCCAGAAACGATCAAGTATAGCGCTGCCACCGTCCGGTCCATCGCTGCCAAACATGGCGGGACTGGATTCTCCCTAGCGTCTTCGGAGCACGAGGCAGCAGATTTGTGGGCTGACCGAAAGAATGCGTTGTATTCGAGTTTGGCGCTGAGGCCGGGAGCCAAGGGATGGTCTACCGACGTATGGTGCGTCATTATTATTATGGCTAAGGGGGACGTGCTGATGGGATTCGGGCATTAGTGTGCCAATTTCAAAGTTACCGCAATTGGTGTATGAAACGAAGAAGGATCTGGCGGAGGTTGGGATTGTTTCTACTATAGTCGGTGAGCACTACAATCATTCCGTAATTTTAACCGTTCTAACCCCTTGTCTGAAGGTCATGTCGGAGATGGTGAGCATTATATTACCATGCTGGGAACGTTTGGATTCTAAGTAGGCGCATATAGGCAACTTCCACTCTCTCCTTCTCTTTGACACAGAGGAAGAGCTCCAGCGCGTAAAGAGCGCCGTCCATCGGATGGTTGAGCGGGCTATCGCGCTCGAGGGTACCTGTACGCTCATATCTCCACTCCTCTCGCTACACTTGATTCCTAACATCCCTCGGTTTATAGGCACGGGTGAACACGGTGTAGGTATTGGAAAGAAAGAATACCTCTACGAAGAACTTGGAGAGGGCACGGTAGAACTGATGAAGACCGTAAAGATGGCGATTGACCCGCTGAATATCATGAACCCTGGCAAGGTGTGTCTTCTCATTTGACTAGTCGCAGTATGAGTGAGCTGATAGAGTGGGGATGATAGCTATATCCTGACAGGCCAGCGGAAACTGATTGAGGGGCATGGTTAGAGGGAGGCAGATCTAGTGAAGAAGATAGAATACCCTTGGATTCTTGATGTGTATACATGCGTGAGTTTTGTATATTATGTGTACGATGGTATAACAAGACTAGGATGAAGTAAAGATCAATGTAGAAAGTGGTAGTGGTGTGAGCGCTGAGTAGCGAAAACACAGCATTCAGACAATTGAAATACCGTATGTACCAATAATAGCGATGGTGCAAATCGGGCCGGTGCGAGACTATTCGCTGATGGCCAAGTTTGACCAAAATATGGGTTTCGAGCTGGTAAATGTCGCACGACTACAAAAGTTCCGGAGCTCAGCCGGCTTTGGTACTCGCGCTCCAGGTGCCAGTGCACCTAGACCACCCCTGGTAGACGTATCCACCGGTTCTCCGGCGACGCCGCTCTAATCAGCGACTGCATTTAGTCTCATAAAATAAGGTGGTTCATAAGGACGATTGAAGTCTGGGTAGGACGCGTGCTCAGACGCGATCCTAGAGATATTCAACTCTCAAGGAGTATATGCATGCTCCACAACCACGAATAGGCATACCTCAGTCATGAGATAGTACAGTTGCTGTAGGTTTCAGAATCCCGTGCACTCGGCGCTTGGAAACGACTACTGTCATCATTCGCGACTCTTACGTCAGACACATTCTCTTGACGCGAGCCACGACGGTTGGTTGTTACAATATTTCAAGCTTTGTTGATACGCTAAAACACTTGCATTTATTTAAGAACATGCATTCAGCTCACGAAACGAATCCAGACATCTGCGCAGAGGTCTATCGTTCTTGGAAATCCGCTCGCGATGCTTTATCCCATTCTATCCGAATTTATCTCAACGCTTGTGATGCTCTTGCTTCCGTGTCAATCGAGACACTTACTTGTTCAAAGTCCGTCTGGGGTAGCTCCTTATCTATTGCTCCCTCGATGGTTGATAACGACCTATCTGGGCTTGCGGACGACGAGGAGCGACTTCGGAACGCACGCCTTAAGTTACTCGTGTCTAGAAACAATTCTAGAAGCTTTTCAAGGATAAACAGTCTTCCTCAAGAAATCTTGTCGTTGATCTTTATTGCCTCCAACTCTTACCTCGAAGGTAGAGATTCAGGGTATCCAGCCAGCCATCCTACAGTAATATCCAGTGTCTGTCAGCTTTGGCGACATATCGCCCTAAGTATTCCCTCGCTGTGGTCTCATCTAAGCATCGATGTTGATGGAGCGTTTCTGGTGAATTCCCAGAAATGTGCTGAACTATGGAGCAAGAGGTCGAAGAATTCTCCGCTTCATGTTGATTTACTTCAGCTAGACTGTAACGCCGACCCCCAAGACGGACTCTGGGACCTTCAAGATTACTTTCCTCCTCTTGTCCCACGTATCCAAAGTCTTTATCTCGAGTCCTCGCAATACTTTATGCACTTTGTGCTTCACCATATGATCGAGGGGGGAAGGTCTGGGTCAGCAAAGGCACTTCAGTTTAGGTCGAAGGACGATACCATAGTACCTCTGCTCTCATGGCCTGAGGAGATCGAATCCCCGCCGCATTCCGATCATGTAGCAAGTTTTCTTACTTCGATTCAGTACCTTGAGCTTTCAAACACCTTCTTCCCTTGGAACAGCTCGGCGTATCACGGCTTGGTTGAGCTATCGTTGGATCTTTCACGGGGTGGAGTACACAACACGGACTATCTTCCCACCCAACGCGAGATCGCACAAATGCTAGCTTCGAGTCCTATGCTTCGCGAAATATCCATCATCCTAAACGCTTCCTGCCGACACCGGGGATCCTCGATTGAACCTATCATTCTCAACAATCTTGAATCCTTTAAGCTGATATCTCGAGGCGCAGCTGGTTGCTTGGGATTTTTTCCACTAATTGCACCCGGGAAGGGCGCGCTGGAGGTGAACATATATACATATTCAGGTTCCACATTTACGAATGAACTTCGTTCGTTCATCAGCCGCTCGAACATCACGACGCTGCGTATTACTCCCATGAAATCCGATTCGTGGTTTCTGCCATTTTCAAGCAACCTTTCGGGATTGGAGTCGCTTACCCTTCACGGATGCGATTTTGACGATGAAAACCTACGGAACTTTCTACATGCGTCATCAACATCCGACTCGCGAATATCGCTCTGGCCTAAACTACATAGACTAGAGCTAGAGAGTTGCTAAATATCTAATAGCACAATCATTGATCTCATTTTAATCCACAACATTCTTACACTCCGGCTTTATGGCGGGTCCAACATCAAGCCTCAGCCTGAACTGGAGTTGATAAGCATTTCCATGCAGGGGCTTGAGCAAAAATTGTCCAGCATGGTCCCAGATACAAAATACTTTGAGTCTCGATTGTATGACAGAATGTAGTTTTCTCTTATTCTAGGTATGAAGTGTTTCTACAATTCCTGTATCTATCCAACAGCCTGAGGATTTTTTGTGTCTTTGGTGAATGTATGCGTTTACTTGAATTTGTTAAATTCTTCCAGAATGCTTATCTCACTACACACACTAGAGCTGCACAGTTGTCAAATATGCGATGACACTCTAATATCTCACAATATTCGCACAATCCGGCTTCGTGGTGGGTCAAACCTCAAGTTTGGACATAGCTTGGAGTCGATTGAGATTTCGATGCGGAAACTTGAGCAGAAACTAGCTATTCTTGTCCCAGATACAACGTATCACGCGTGTCTTGTGGCTATTATGATGTAGATTCCTCTGATTTTCGATGTAAAGCGCTCCTACAATTTCTTTGTTTACCTTGTACCTTGTGCCCCCCATCTTTGGGGAATGTATATCTGCATGTCTAGTTCTGTACGAGCACGGGGGGCTACATACACGGATCTTGTGCATGCCACCCGATACTCCCTTCCAATTCAAATTAACAAAGGCTCACAACTAGAGTATATGCTGTGTGAATTCGGGTAAAATATCGGTTATTTGATCTTAGACAAGTCGGAAGACTACAGACGAACCTTTACGGTAAGATTCCAATGCAATTCACTACTCGGAGATGAATGTGTACTCTATCATGTGATGAAAACACATGAATTCACTCACCGAGTTGGGCCGTCTTTCAAACGCATATCTATTCCTGCCATAGCTGTGGCAATGGGCGTGTCGTGGACTAGGAGAAGATACATTATTTCAGTCTCCACCACTCAACTTTTTGAATTGTGCGAATCCTTAGCGATCTGCTCTCTGACCCACCCTCTTTGAAAACTGCCATGGGCCGCTTCACGTTCTCGCGGTATGTTCAAATTTCTCAGTCACACACCCAATATAAGATAATAGAGTCGCTATTTACACAACCCTACTATCCGCGTCCGAGGGGCCAAAAAAAGCAGACCCTTGTGGCTTCAGTGATAGAGTCTCAAGGCTGATGTCTCAGTAGCGCTGCACTCGGCTTCGGGGGTTCTGCTGTAGAATCTGCTGCGGAAAGAGTCACCATTGTAAGGAGATACGATTGAAAGAATTATTGCATTCGGAGGTACTCTACTGATGCGAGCCTCGTAAGCGCGACGAGTGATGGGATGAAAATAACGTTACTCATAGTATTGAACTATCCAGAACCCTAAGTGTAGGTTAGCTTACACTGGTAGTAGAGGCTGTCAATCATAATACTCACCTTTTCTACCGGTGCTGGGGTTTATACAGCGCATCTTCAGGTAGCGCAGAGGTTATGCTGGCCGCCAAGTCGCCATGTAACGCGACGACAAAAATCTTGATAAATTGTAACACCACCTTACAGAGCAGGTCAAGATGCCGAAAACTGGAGCTATTTCGACCAGTAGCGGAGCGAACCCCTTGGTAAACGCATCGAGGATCAAGGCGGACATGATAGGGGCTAGAAATAGACGCTGCCCGACCGATTTGCCTCATCCGAGACTGACCTGTGCAAGCATACTGTACGGTACGGAAGCGATCGGACCAAAATTGCGATGCGGGCGTAATGCTTTTTGTATTGTCGTTTATATCCAGCACAAACCTAAATGCTGGACGCGAAGAACCTCATGCCTGATCCTCGTTTTCTCGATTTTTGGAGAAGCCCGATCGACAAAGAGTGGCCGCGTCTGTTCAGGAGTTGACAAAAACTAGACAGCCATACGAATCCTTGAAGCACAGCTGGAGTGGTATACCGAAGGCGGTCCACCACTTATCCATCGAGGTAAATGCGCCAAGCGAACCAGAGCAGCCCGGTCGCTCTAATCAAGGACGCGCCAATCTCGGTGTGGCTGTCAATTTAACCCCAATGTGCTAGGGGACGCCAGGCATAGCGAATGATTAAGAAGCAATGCAGATCGTGTTGTGGGGCTCTACAATTTTGGTCAGAAGACTTGCTGAATCCCGACGAGCCCATAACGACAGGCAGGAGTGATGTCCACGGTTGGCGCACTTTGTCGTTTCGCCCAGACCACCTATCACACAGCCCTCAAAGAAGGCCCCAAGACATCTATCCCAGTCGCGGAATATCCAACCCTGAGAGGGAGTGGCTGTACGTTTAATGATCGACGTCCGTCGCAAGGGTCGAGCCTAGAGTCATGTGACGTATGTCGGGATTTGTTTGCACCCTACAATCAAGCGCTTCCTATACACTAGATCATACAAAACCTAGCAAAAATGGCTACACAACCAAACTATTGAATTCCTAAGATGCCAACGACGCAGCTGGCCTCGCCCCCTTTGCCCTCAACTCCTTCGCCAAATACGCCCTCCCCGCACGGCTCGAGTTCTCTCGCTTGAGTTCTTTGGAGATCCACGCGCCAACGCGGACGAGTGCGGGAAGGTCGATGCCGGTTTTATAGCCGGAGCCGTGAAGGGCGTGGACTACGTCCTAATATAACTTTTTATTAGTAATGAGTTTGAGGGGAGGGAGGTCGAAGGGTGAAGATGTACGGGGACAGTAGGAGAGGAAGAATGGGCCGAGACGAACCTCTGTTGCGACGTTTCCGGTTGCGCCTGGTGAATACGGGCAGCCTCCAAGTCCGGCGACTGTGGACTCGTTAGTGAATGCGTAATTTTGAAGGATGGCGACGCCTACCTGAGCTATCGATTGTGCGCACTCCCATCTGTATAGTGGGCGTGGTAAGTATTAGGAAGGTCAGGTGAAGAAGACGAAGTCATTACCTCAATTGCTGCCATCATATTCGCTACACCCATACCGAATGTGTCGTGATTCTATGGATAGGGTAAGTCCGGTACTCCAACCTCCAAGAAATGCACATACATGAGCCTAATATAACGATCAGTCGGCATTTCCCCAAATAAAGAACAACCCCCACTCACAGCAACCATCCCGACCTCTACATCCTTCACAACCTCTCCCAACATCCTCCTCACAGTCTCCGGCGTCCCAGTCCCTACCGTATCCCCCAACGAAACTTCATAACACCCCATCCCTACTAACTCCCTCGCCACGTCCCTTACCCTCCTCGGCTCCACATCCCCATCATATGGGCACGTAATAACCGTACTCACATACCCCCGCACTCTCAACCCATTCTCAAGCGCGCGCTGAACGACGGGTGCGAGGCGCGCAAGAGACTCTGAGACGGTGCTGTTGGTGTTGGCTTTGTTGAATCCGTCAGAGGCGGCTGTGAAGATTGCTATTTCGTCTGTGAGGGGTTGGGAGGTGGGTGTGCTGGGGTGGGAGGAGAGGAGGGTGAGGAGGGTGTCGAGGCCTTTCATGTTAGGTACTAGGACGGGATAGCGCACGCCTGGAATGCGGTTCATTTCAGAGATGACTTCTGCAGTGCCGGCCATCTAACGGACGCGTTGATATATCTGTATTGCGCTGTGGTTTGGTTGGGAACTTACTTGGGGGACCCATTTTGGAGAAACGAAACTTCCGGCTTCGATTATTTTCACTCCTGCAGCTCCTAGTCGATTTATGAGTTCGACTTTGACGTCTTTTGGAATGGCGGTAGGCTCATTTTGGAGACCGTCTCGAGGTCCCACTTCGACGATTCGGACAAAGTTATTGGCAGGTGTTGCGTACGCCCGACGAAGGACAGAGCCTAGCGGGATATTTGAAGCTCGTCGCGAGAGGGCAGCAAGAGACATGGTGGTTTATGTGTTGGAGAAAGGCATCTCGCCGCTTCAGGTGACCTTGTCGCTTCCGAGCTCCGGACTTGTAAGGAAGCGCGTCGATATAAATAACAATACACAGCACCCAATAAGGCACGAGCTCCTTGATACTTGGCACATTTGACGCTCACACGAGTCCTGAAACTCAATTGTAGATCATCTTCTGTCATCTTTACGAGATTCCAGAGTGCACGCACGCAGCGCGCGGGCTGGCTGTGCGATGGATATCGCTGGTAGGTGGGGATCAGGCGTGCTCGGTCCAGTGCAACACCCCGAAGAAGGGCTTCGTATGAGCGCTGTTCGGTGATACCTGCCAAGCAAGCTCGATTCATGGTAACGGGTTCTTACGTCCAGCGGAGGTGTTCAGTTGACGAACGTCATACGCCACGCATATTTCTATAGCAAGTCGTGTTATCAATATATTTCGACGTCAAAGCTGGAAGGGTCCTGCGCATGCGTGGTGAGTGGTTGAAAAATGCTAGGGATGGCGTCGAGACGAGCGATGCGGTATACGCAATCCGAACTCGGGCATAAATTTCCTCGGTATAGGTCATTCTGGCATGGAACCCAAGCGGTAAGAAAGGCGCAGGGACGGTGATGGCGGCGGGTAGTAGCAACGCATGCACAGCATATAGCCAGTACAGGGCACTGGTGAAAAAAGGAGGGCAACCGCAAGCGCCGGGATGGTGTGACAGGCCGAGAACGTCCAAGATGAATGCCAAGCGGTCGCTTATCGCCGTAAAAAGTATGGTTGCGTTGCAGGACAAGAGGAGGGAGAAAAAAGCTTAGGAATTGCCTGGTTTGCCGTGAATTCAATACGTGAATTCTAGCTTGACACGACAGGTGTAAGAATAGAGCAGCGGAAACTAGGCAGAGAGTCAAAATAAGAGACGAACGAGCGCTGGATGGGCCGAAATCCACGCTGAGTCAGCAGTTGGAATCCTGATTAGGCTGTCCCCGAATTGTGAATTTGCGGTCGACACGGTTTGCAGCGGTCTACGACTCCCCTCTTTCATCTCTTTTGTCGTCGTTGTCGGTGTCGTCGAGGCCATTTCGTTTTTATTGCACGACAGGGCACCGCTTACGTTACACTGAGGCAAACACCGCCCTCGACGAATGGTCTCTCCCCCCTCTCCCGAGCCCCGCATGGCACAAAACTCCACCACCCCAGCGACCTACGGGCCTGTTCCTACCTCTCCCAACACCCCGACCACTCCCGCCGCCCCTGCCACCGTGGGCGACATGTCCCGCCTCGACCCTGCAACATCCCCCCCTCCTCGCGCGACGTCGACCTACGTCCCGAGCCCCCTCAACCCGAATGCCTCGTTCACCGGCCCCATTGCCCGGTCGCGGCCACCCTCGGCAGGATCGTCTGCGCTCCAGGCCGAGATAGGCCAAATCAGCCGCGACACAAGCAACGAGAGCGAGGCGCGCAACACGAACACGCTCAGCCAGCTCTACAACGCCAGCGCCCTCTACGCCGTGAGTCCAGAATCCACTGCGCTCCCGCCCTCAGCCTGGCAAACGAGATCGTCTCTCGCCCTCCGTCGCTCAGCTCCAGCTTACAATTCTGGTTTTTCACCTCAGCCCCTCCGACCGCCCTCGACCGCCGTGAACCACCGGTTTTCGACCATGTCATCCGCAGGATCAATCCTCTCGTTTGCGTCAGATTCGAAATATCCCGCTTACGCACAGAACAATTTGTCGAACGGCGTGTATGTTGAGACCTTCCCGTATCATGGCGGCGACTCGCCCGACCTGTACGCACCGCTAGACGATGGCCCCGAGGACGATGACGCGCTGCACGAGCCCGATCCAAAAGGCTACAAGGAGAACGTTGGGATGAGCACACGGGGGTTCTTCAACGTGGGGATGATCATACTCGTCATCGGTGCTCTCCTTGCGCTCTTTATCAGTTATCCTATTGTGCATTACGTTCAGACCGGCCGATTCCCGACAAGTAACCTCGTCAACGGTACTGGTCAAGTACCAGTCCTGTACGGTGTTTCTTCTCTTATTGTCGTGCTCGACTGACCGGACTTTGCAGACCCGGGTTACCGAACTTAATTGACAAGGATACTCCCTCGTCGGCAAGAACAAGGACTGGGTTTGATGGCCAAGAGTACGAGCTTGTGTTTTCCGACGAGTTCAATGTGGATGGACGATCCTTCTTCCCTGGTGAGTGCCTATTATGTCATTTGACTACTCCTATCAGCACTCATCGCCACCTGTCGGAATGTGTTCAGGTGACGACCCATTCTGGGAAGCTGTCGACCTCAACTACTGGGCAACTAAGGATTTGGAGTGGTACGACCCGAGTAAGTACTAGTTTTCCGACCGCCGCTATCGCGTCTTGACCTCGATCTACAGACAACCCAACGACAAAGGACGGCAACCTGGTCATCACGCTCGAACAAGTCTTGAACCACGACTTGAACTTCAGGTCGGGTATGATTCAGTCATGGAACAAGTTTTGCTTTACGAACGGATACATCGAGTGTGAGAGTCTTTCCAATATCCTTCGGTAGCCGATTGGCTTATGTTGTATTAGTCAATTTGTCGCTTCCTGGAGAGGCAAACGTCGCCGGATACGTATGTACTCTTATCTCTCTTTTGCACTGTATTTTCTGACAATGATGTTCCGCAGTGGCCCGGAGTACGTGGATATCATCTGACCCAACCTTGGCATTGCTAATCCATAATCTTCCCTTTCATCAGGCGTGGATCATGGGCAACCTCGGGCGACCCGGATACGGAGGCACGACTGACGGCGTCTGGCCATACACGTACGTGCTATATTGGTCCAATACAAGCTGTCACTGACGCAGATATAAATAGCTACGACACATGTGACATTGGCACTTTCCCGAACCAAACTCGCAAGGATGGAACCCCAACAACGAACGCGGTCGGCGGGACGAAAAAGTACAATTATCAGTTGTCTGTGTTATCTGGGCAGAAGCTTTCGTGGGTCTCCCTTTTAGAGTTTGGCTCGTCGCGTGGATTGACTGGTTTGCGTTGGCAGTGCGTGCACATGTCCGAATACTCCGGCGACTGAGCATCCTGGGCCGGACTTTAACGTTGGACGTGGTGCGCCTGAGATCGATGCGCTGGAGGCACAGAAGAACAAGCAGGGTGATGGAGGACGTGTGTCGCAATCTGCACAGTTTGCGCCGTTCAGCTACAACTACACGTTCGACATGTCTGCGATCACGGTTGCCGACCCTTCCGTCACCTTTCTTAATGACTACAGGTCCGTACCCAATCTCTTTTTTATAGATAGATGTAACTGACAATTGGGGTTTAGGGGTTCCGGTGTTCAGCAGGCCGTCTCGGGTCTGACTACTCTTCCTGAGGACATCTACCAGCAGACGCAGGGCAACTTCCAGACGTTCGGGTTCGAGTACAACGGAGGCCGAAATGCGCGGAAAGACGCTTACATCACGTGGCTTGCGAACGGAAAGCAGTCGTTGAGCATGACCTCGGCTGCGGTGGGCTCAGATTCCATGGCTGAGATTTCGGAGCGGTTGATCCCTGAGGAGCCTATGGTGCGTTTGCTCTCGATTCTACGCGAATGGGAAGAGATGTTGACGTGTGTTTTGTGTAGTCAATTGTTCTCAATTTGGCGATCTCCGAGTCGTTCCAAAACGTTGACTTGACCAACATGGTGTTCCCGAGCGAGTTCAAGGTGGACTATGTGCGTGTGTATCAGCGCAAGGGGGAGAAGAACGTTGGGTGTGATCCGAAGGATTATCCTACGACGCAGTATATCGCCAAGTGAGTCTATCCTTATTCGCTTCGGTTGGAACGGTTTGCTGATTGTGTTTTTTCTTCTTTAGCCATTTGGATGTGTACACGAGTGAGTTTTGAGTGGATGTTGGGCAAAGTGGATGGGGTGCTGATGGGTTTGCGTTTTGTAGATCCGAATGTTACCAAGTGGCCATACACGTTCCCCAAGAATTCTCAGGTACGTCTCCCCATCCTCCCATCTTACACTAACTAACAACAACTGCGTTCTCCAGTATGACGGGTGTGATTAGGATATTTCTTGAATTGGACCTCTGACTCTTTATAAATGGACTCGCAATTTAGTTACACTTGCATTTCTTTTCGTGACCCTTTCCTCGTATTATCACTCTCCTTAAAGTATGCTCTCTCTGTGCGGCCTATTGCCTCGATGCAGTTTTTCTTGTCACCTACCTACCTCTACCTACACGCCGATTACCATTACATCATACCTTGCACCCGCTCCTCATCCGCGTACCGCCCTACACTCCCCGCGGCTTCGTCGATTTTATTCATTTTTTCCGCTTTCCGCCTGGCCGCATTGAATGAAACGTCTCCAGTAATATAGTTGGTTCTCTGCTCGCGGATTGGGATAGAGGTGAATATATGGCCCACTGCGAGTCCTTCCTCTTCACTTTACTTTTTCTTTCTTTTTTATTGTGACGATCTCTGGATGATTGCAAAACACGCTCGCTTTTAATAGGTCTTTCTTGGGGTTGGGTCTGTACAGTCCTAGTAGAATTATGTTGTCTTTTTGGGAGATGGGTCTGAAACCTACGACGACGGACTGAACGCAAAACGCCAGCCTCGCAGGACAAAAGGCAAAGTGGCGCTTCGAACCTTTGGTGTTGTCAACGAACCTGGATCCGCGTCCAAATTGCGGCATGGGCTGTCCAACGTCGGACACATCCGCCCTGTTGATTGCATATCCGCGCCAAGATCGAAGTGCATTTTCAACCCAGGGCCGAAGCGATAAATGGATTGTATTGTTTGGGTATATATTCGGCTGCTGGTCATGGAACGACCAAGTTTCGCTCTTGCCCACCTGCTGCTTGGTGGCTGTCGCTCGTTTTTTGGAGGTTGTGTTGTGCTGTCGTCTGTCACTCGTTTAGAATCTTTGGTGGGTGTGCTCTGCGGGTGTTGAGCATTCGGTGTCTTGTTGGGAAGTGAGGATTCATTTGGTCGAGTCGTTGCTGCGGGTTGAGGGACTTTTGTTGGGAGGTTTTGCGAGGGATATCTTGGCTTGAGGTGAGTTGCTTCGGGCGTTTTGTTGGGTTGTTGATGCTGATGAACGAGTTCAGGCTCAAAGTGATTGTCCATGTCGGAGTCCTCGAGCAGCTCTCGATCAACAAGGGCCTCGAGCTCTAGAACCAGAAGTACTACGTCTGGTACTGGAACACCGAGCGCTACCTCTTCGGGTGTGACCCTTCACTCAAGTGCTAGCTCTACGAGCTTAGTCTCGCTGACCGACGCAAGTGGGACTGCGGTGTTTACGAACTCCGCATCGTTAACAACTAGCACCGTCAGCGCGACTGCCGTTCCGGGCGCCGCTGTTCAGAAAGGTCCTTCTGCAGCGGTCGTTGTATTGATTGTTCTCGGTAAGCATTCCAAGTCTTCGATTTGAATGTTCACTAATTGGATCGGGCAAATAGGTATTCTATTACTCGCATCGGCAGGCGTTGGGCTCACATGTTTCCTTCGGAAGCGTAAAGTGAAGCAACGCTCGGCGAAGGACCTCCTGGAGGCGAATCACGAGCCAAAGCCCCAAGAGTCCGTCATACCCGACACCGTTCCCTACTTCCCAACTGCAACCGACCAATCCCATGTCTACCCACTCGGCGGCGGCGCCAGATCCATCTCGAAACAAAAATCACAGAGCTCGCGCGCGTCATCTTCGATTGTCCTCTCAGATGAAGACCTGCCCATGAACTCCCGCTCAAACTTCCTCAGGCCGCTGTCCCTGGGCGAATCGACCTCGTCTCTGACGCTTCGCGGCATGCAATTGGCGAACGACATGCCGACTGTAGCTGAGGATCAGAATTCGCCGAAGCTCCCGCCGAATCTGCCGATTACAACTACTCCAGGGCGGGTTGAAATGCCGCAGGATGAGGAGAAGATGAATGTGGCGCCGTCGCATATCTTCACCTTGACCCACTTCGGGACGCCCGACCCGTCGCCTGTACCTTCCATCCGAGGACCTTCGCCCTCGACTGTTCCTTTTGTGCACCGCAGCTTCGATGCGAGCGTTAACAGGAACTCGTACGCCTCATTAGCTCCGTCGCTTCGAGGCGGGTCTATGAACGAGCGCTCTCGACCGCAAAGCATGGCCTCCGTCTACTCCACTCAAACCCAGAACCAACCAGACATGCCAGACACACTCGCGCCAGACGTCCTCGCTGCGCTTGACAGGCTGAAGAAACGTATCTCGACACCTTGGTCCATCGCTTCTGCAGACACCTATCGTGCCGACAGGAACACTCTCAGTCGAACTGAAGAAGTCTAGTCTCGGACTCTTTTATCTACTACCTTTGTTTTTTCTTGGTCTTTTGGGACATGCTCTCGAGCAAGGCTGTATAGAGCCCACCTCGATCTTTGTGTTCCTCGGGGTGTTAGTATACCACTACTCTGTTGTCCACTTTATTCCCTTTTCTGTTCTGAAACATCACCTCTTCGAGCAATAATATGATTCAACTTACGCCACTTATTCCGAGAGCGTACTGTTCTACTCGAATGCGACCAGCATACAGCCCAAGCGCAACTTTGGCTGAGATGACTTAGGTTTCAGACGGATGGACACGAAAGACGAATGCCAATCAGGAGACTTCAGGTCTCGAGGTTTAAGTTACACATAAGGTAGCGCAGCCGAATGACAGGAACAGAGCAAAACACAACCACATCTTCAAGCTAAAGGTAAATACCCCAATGATCTGCCAGCATTGCACGCCTTTCCCCAATCAAATGAGGGATATCGTTTTCAGCCACAAGCCCATAGCGCAGAATCCACTGGTTGAGCTCGGGACCTTGTGTATACAAATCAATACAGTGGCACGCAGCGATGTGGTGCAACTTACCCGAAAGCACCCTGAAGTGTCTACGAGTGGGTGGAAACTGTGCCAAGATATCCACGTTTGCGTTGGGGTCAGGGAGCGGGATGGGGTGTAGTCGAGAGTCATCGTTAGAAGCAGCCGAATTCAATGCTCTAGCATGCGCCAAATGGCTGCTACAAAATATAACATATCAGCATACACGAAACTGCAAAGAAAAGTTAACGTACACAAAGTCTATTTTTGCGACCACACGGTCCTCCAATTGAGCAATACGAGCGTCAATTTGAGCTCCCATTTGAGCTGCCAGTTGAGCTCCCATTTGCTCGATTGCCTGTCTAAGCTCCGCTACTTGACCGATGGCGGGGTGATTTACCATGAGCGGCATCTAGTACAGAAATACAAAGAGAGTTTGTCACCTGTAATGAGCAGAAGTAGAGTGACATACCTCTGCACCAAGCACATTATAAGCCTGTCCGATTGCAGCAAGATTCGGTTGCGCCATTGTGTGAGATAGCAGAGTAGTAGAATGGAGTGGTGGTTTATGATACCTTTGCCAAGGTACCTGACCAGATATATAGGGGCGTTGAGACAGGTCATGTGATTCACCCGCGGCCTTTTTACTTGGCCTTTGGTTAGACGGTTCCCCTTTCAATCCTTCTTCGAGTTATTCTTGTACCCGATTGATTACTCTTGTATTGACGCGGTCTAATACCCAGTGTGCGACTATACCTGGCATTCTCGTAGCACCTTATAAATGTACTAAAAAGCATCCGTCAATACTTTTGCACGCTACGGTAATGGGGCGATACCCTTGCTGTCTCGCTCGAGCGCGAGCCGCACGAAGCCAGTCCGATAGTCGGCCCTGAAATGCTACATTGCGCCTGCGTCAAGAGGTTGGATCCATGTGGTAGGGTTCAACGCTGGGAGCTCGACGCGAATGTGCGAGTAATCAGTTGGATGTGTCGATCCTGATGAACCGTTTCGGTATTAATGCTAGATAGAAACTCAGGTCAATATTAACTGAAATTTGCTACTAGAAAAAATGCGCTCACTTTTGCCAGATCAGTTGTGCCATCGAATCAGTACTGTTCCCAAAGTAGTAGAATGCCGGGTTCGACACCTCGACACTAGTAAAGCAGCGAGGATGACGGGCGGGTTCAATAATCAATTATTACCTGGAAATTTTCTTGTTCAGAAATGCCCGGGAGCACGCCAAGTTTCTCCATACGCTCCGGGCCTGTACGTGGTATGGGGGTGTTTGCGAGTATTTGGGAGCGCATGTATGCGCTCCTCAAATCTTCTTGTTTGAATTGCTGGTTCTTTTTCAGCTCCTATTGGTTAGTTACCGTGTAAAATGGTTATTTGTACCACTTGGTACTCTCTGTGGCATTCTCACCTGACGGCACTCGCATTATTTCTGGCTTCATCAACAAGACCATCTGCGTCTGGGACGCAAACAGCGGACATCTCGTTACTAGGCCGCTCGAGGGACATACCACCATTCGTGTGTGGGATGCAAGCAGCGGGCTTCTCATCGCTGGACCTTTCAAGGGGCACACAGACTTGGCCAGCTCCGTAAGGTTCTCGCTCGGTAGCACTCGTGTCATCTCTGGCTCTGACGACAGCGTCATCCGTATGTAGGACGCATACAGCGTGCTTCTCTTTGCTGGGCCGTTTGAGGGGCATACTAACTCGGTCAACTCCGTAGCGCCCTCGCCCGACGGCACGCCCATCGCCTCTAACTCCCATGACAACGTCATCCGCGTTTGGAACACCACTCCTGTTCATGCTTATGACTTTGGAGACCACAAGAATCGGGTCATGGACGAAACAGGCATGATTACTACTGAGCAAGGCTAACTCCTGCTGTGTTCTAGTTGACTTTTAGATTGTAGTTGTACGGCTACAAAACACAATTCGCTTTTACGCTAAAGGTGTGGTTAAACCTGATTTTGATGATGTGCTGCTGGGGGACGGGTGGACAAAGTGTTACCGATCTCAGTGAAAAGCTACATGTTATACGGATGTCATATATGTTGTAGCTCATCCTCCCGCTTTGTCTATACTATCTATTATTGCAATTCTGGCGCTCTTTCACTTCGAAATCAAACATGGAACCAGCTGCAGTGGGATACGTAAGGTGTTTCAGATTGCGAGCAAGGATGAGTGAATCAATACCGATAATAATATACTGTCGGCGTTTAGCTGCGTGGCGGGCATGGCGGGCGCGTGACAGTGCTTGGAGTGGGCTCGCATTGAGGAGTCTCCTGAAGGTAGACTGTTACTCAAGTCAACAAGACGCTGACCTGAAAATTAATTAGCACTAATGTCAACGGTCGCTATGCTGTATCGAACATTACACTGATTTGTTTAATTTGCTCCACTGAATCCGTAAC
>MU132197.1:0-21435 GCA_015039395.1 Ceratobasidium sp. AG-I
TGAGGTTGGTAATTCTAGGATTAAAAGAGCGGTAAATAAGATAAACAGCAGAGCTTTAAGCGACGAATCACGACTTGCTGAAATGCATAAGTTAGGCCATGCTCCCCCGAAACAGCTACGTCAGGTGCACATACGCCGTCTCTGGTGCAACAGCGCTTTGTACCCCATTCCGATTGATGTATTATTGCTCCTATTCAGTCATCCGCCACACGCCTTTATCATAGTCGAGTGAACAACACGGATGTCGTACTCTCGGGTCCTGGCGGAAATTAAAGAATCTGTTGTAGTAAGTAAGTGTCCTCGGCTGGAGAGGCAAATAGCTATACACTTTTGATTAAACCATGCAGGGTCTTCAACACGTGCTCGGGTACGTCAAGAGTCAGACCACGCGGTTGTCGTGCAGCCGAGAAAGACTCGGGAAGACAGAGGGTAGCGGAGCCGGGCGCCGCAAAGCGGCAGCCCAAAAGACATGGATACTAAGCAAAGCACGAGGGTGGGCAGGCCACCACTCGTGCTGAAGTATGGTAAATAGACAGTCATATAAGTGAGTAGGCAAACCTGTCAACGTTGAAGTTGAGAATCTGAGAAGACAGCGAGATGTAACAGGGAGCGGGTGGGTGGGAAAACCGAGACACCGAGACAGGATAGCGTGGAAGGCAACTGAAGAGCAGAAACGCTGGGGAGGGAAGTGGTGAGCAGCGCGAGAATATTACAAACCACCAGCGAGCGATCGCGTATGCGAGAGGGCGATCATAGTAGTCAGCAAGCGAGCTATGGTATGTATCTGGAGCTCTGGAGGCGCCCGATGCGCCGACGCCTCGAAATAGCTCGACTCACCTATGTAGAAATTAGTAGAACATTCCAGCATGTATACATGCAAGCATGTAACCGAGTCAAGCGTACTATTGACGCACGCATACACGCAGTCACTGCGCACGCTCGAGTCACAGACTCGAGCGACTTTCCTTAGGGTATATAAGGCGCATGAATGCGCTGTCTGCCCCATCGCTTTTGTACTGTAGCTTTCTGTAGCAATTCACTCTTTTATCTATCTATCTAATTACATAGTATTTCCATAACCTAACGCAAGAGACAATAAAACAACCGGAGGGTCGTCGTGGATGCGGGGGGATGCGGCCCCTAAGTCTCTGCACTCGGGTTTATGAGTTGTGTTTTTGCGTGGCGCACGCAAACAAGGGCATACCTATAAGTGCCCCCAACGAGGTTCCAACCACTAGTACGTCATGCACAACCGTGCGAGCCACGGCGGAATCGTAAAGGGGCAGATACCGAGGTGGGAACCTGAGAAATAGCGACGCGCGGTGTTGAAGAATCTGCGAAGCGGCAGTGAGCAAGCGGCTCTGGCGTGGCGACGCATGTGGGCAAGATAGCGCGCGGCGCTTAGTGGAGATGGCGATCTCGCACGCGTGGAACCGGTGAGACTCCGTCAAACAGGGATTAAGTGGATCATAGAGCAAGAATCCGGCGAACAGTCTCACTGCCAAGCGTGGCCAGACGTGACTGAAGTGTGATTCAGAAATTTCTTAGCAGTTACTAATGCGTAATACAACAAGACGACGTGTGTGACGAATGCTTTGTCTTGTTTATATATGTGTATATAGGATCCGACATAACTACCATTAGGAAAGCAAGTTCCCTGCTAACAATGCGAATGTCCTGGCTCGCAAGAATACCGTAAGCACAGTATTACGTTCTCGAAGAGCACGTTTACTAGTTTGTTCGTATTGACAAACTCCTCTAGGCCACATTAAGTCGGTATTTGCAACCGTGTAAAAAGTATTTGACTGGACTCTGGCGAGAAGGTGTTGGTGTTCTTATAGTAAAACAAGCTGAAGTCAGGAGGAGTTCATTGGCTCGCAGCGGTATAGTTACACGAGAAAACAAACACTACACATCGGCAAAGTCGACACCGCGATAATTAATGAGGTTAGGGAACGGACTGTGCAAATGCTGAGACAACAGTGTTTTCAGTCATGTCAACAAGCAGTTGACGACTAAGTACTCACGAATCGATACATCCCCGACATCCTCATGCGAAGGAAGCACTTTGACGGAAGCTCCTTCCTCTCTGGAGAAAGCCATGCCTCATACAGCGCATGGCCCGCAGGAATCACGGCCTTCAGATGCTCCCTGACAATCTTCCAGCCACGTCCGTTGTAATGCAGCCCAAGAACACGGATGAGCTGCTGAAGATGGTTGTGGAAGATTGTGTGGTACATGCGCGTATACACGTCGTCTAGGTCGCTTGCTACAATGGAATGCCCTTCGTGGACGTCCAGGTCGACGCCGGTAGTCGCCTTGAGTGTCTCTGGGTGAACGCGCAGGCCGCCAAAGTCACGGATGATGAAGCCTTTGAGCTCTTTGGTAACCATGTCGAACCGCGCGAGACAATTCTGAGGATGGCACTCGAACGCGACGCCATTATCCAGGACTTGGGGAAGGAAAGCGTCAAACAGCATGCGAACAAACCTATATCGGAAATTACGATGCGACGCCAGGACGAGAAAAGAAAATGCTCACTTGATGAGCCACTGAACCCGCTTCTCTTCAGTATCCAGCCCAAAGACACGAATGGCCGCAGGAAGGTCACCTCCCTCCCCGCTGTGTCCGCTCTCCACCAACGCAGTACATACGATTAATCGTTCGCCACGCTCCTCGCTCGTGTTTTCGTGTGCCTCACGGATGATCGCAGCACAGTGCTTCGCAATTTCTCCGTCCGGGTGGGCATGGACGACGCTGGCCAGCTCCTTAGCCACAGTGACAATTTTTGGGTCCATGGAAAGGGCGGGTACGACATGTTTCGAAAACCGTGGGCCTAGGTAAGCGGAGGCCGGGGATATAGTGCGCACAGCGGAAGTCAGCTTGAGTCCGACAGCCAGTTTGAGTGACAATTCATGATATGCCTCTGGGACAATAACAGATCTGAGAACATAATTTATGTTAGCTACATTCCAGCGAACCCGATTTGAGGCTAACCGGATACTCTGTTGCGCAAGTAGCAAGAGGGCGAACTCCTCCGGGTAGATTTCAGCCTCTTTGAACTTGTCTCGGATGTGGACGACCTGCAACCCGTGCACGGGAACAACGACGTAGCCTTCGCGAACAACGAGCTGCTGGCCAACGTTCTTGCATATGGCCTCGAGGATTGGTTTCGTATAGGTTTCGAACTCATAAGTGATGAGAAGGCTCTTCCTGGGCAGCGCGACGAGTCTCAACTTTGGGTGATGAAGATCAATAGTCCCAGGCGTATAGTCGGGAAGAGGTGGCAAAAAGTATCGTGTCTTATGCATCTATATTATACATTAGAACACAGATATACTCAGCACAGATTGTTGCACCTACAGGATGAGTCGGATGACCTTCCACAATAGACTGCTCCCATTCGACGCTCGAAGACGTAAAAAGCGGAGCCTTGGGAGGATTTTCATATGAATATTCTGCGAACAGGTAAGAATGGATTTCTAGGAGAGTTAAAATCGTTCACGTTGCCATTTCACAGAACTAATGAATTCATTGGATATGTCCTTCAGTAGGGGTATTTCCAGACCGGCGCTCAAGCCAAACTTTTCCCAAATCGAAACGGGGTCCTTGGATAGAAAAAGTTGTGTGGAGCTCGAAATATCCCATCCTAGTCCGGAGAGTGTATTTAATATACCCTTCGTTAGATTGCGATGCTAGGCAAGGAGACCTAGAGTTAATACGTCCGGGTGACTGTGCCAAGGTATGGTATAGTACTTACCTGAAGTTCTGCTGAGGATGTACTGTCCAAATCAATCTCAAACACAATCGGCATCATATCCAAAGGATCGAGAAGGCTGATATCCTTTGCTCGCTTGCCCGTGCTGTCATGTCGCAATAGAGGAACTTGCCGCAGTGGAACTATGGCCAAGATATCGTTTGATTTGTATGGCCCTAGAGGCAGGCAGGCGGACACATTGTTCTGAAGAACGACGCAAATACCAGGGACCTCAAACCCAGAAAGAGGAAGGTAAAGTGCACGAAGCAACGACTCGGTGACGAGGCATGAGATAAGACGAGCGTTAGTTGCAAAGACAGCGCGCTCTTTAGGGTCAAGTCCGGATAATCTAGCGGCAGAGACAAACATGGCCACGGCGTCGAGTCCGTTGAGTAAAGCGTAACGCGGTACACCTGGGCCATGAAGTCAGGACGTGGCCAGGCCCTCACGTGACCACTGGACAACACCCACTTCCCCCATCATCTCTGCCGTTAATTTTGACGCAGACGGGAACAAAGAAATGTGGAGGAATTATGAGTTAATTATTGGAGCTCAGATGGGTCTACTTCCTCCGGTATGTCATCTCATTAGTTGTCCCACTTCTATTCGAGCTGATCACCTCATGTGCCTTGCTTCGATCTCAGGACATCCCTCATCGACTTCTGCGAGTTGCGCTTCCTAGGAGGTTATAATAGGCACGTATTCAAGTCTCATCATTTACCTTCAGCTAACCATATTATCACTAGTTTGGCCAACCCTCCATCCATAAAACCCACCAGTACAGTCGTCACTACCTGGCACTCTCCATCAAGACATCTGGCGACAGATCTAATTTATGGGATTCACTCGCCCCTATATCCTCGCAAAACGTCTCGCCCCTTGACTTCGCTCTCCGTTGTGCGCGCCTCGTTCTGAACCTCTCCTAACGCACCTCCTCTCCGACCTACTCCGAACATAACTACACTCACGCCGAACACGGTTGATTCCAATACTTATTCGATACGAACAACCTGGCGACCCCACCTTGTTCGACATGATCTGTGCCATGTCTAACCTCGCTCCATGAACGAACCTCGTCTCAATTAGCCACCCGAACTTTAGCACCAGCTTTGGCGCCCTACTGGAAGTCGGACTCGTCAGCTACAAGGCTCATTGTCTCGCGTGTGTGCGTACACGTACCGTCTTTGGGTCCATGTTAGGCGGACAAGAATTGGAGAAGGTCGTGGATGGGCTTGGGCCGGGGAGCGGGGAGCGGGGAGTCCAAATGGGCCTAGATACGACCAACAATCGATGGAAGGCGTAGAGTGTCGACGTCTCGAAGGATGATCGTTTCTTAAAGGCGGAAAAGGGAAGAGGAGGACCGCGAGATGGGCAAACCGAGGCGATGAGAGTTGTTTACGAGTAGGGTAGTCGGTTTTGGAGGTTTGTTGTCTAATGCGCCCGTCGCGTTTGCGCTCGACCATCCATCCGTCCCTTCGTGGTCCCGATTCCCAATTTCCTGGCCCTAGAAACCTCATGCGCCTCTCCAATATTCCCTCACCCCCTTCCCTCACGCTCTCTCTTTTACACGCCCCTCGGAATTTCAAAAAATATCGCCTCGTCGTTACTCTAACCACTCGAATTCAGGGAGGCCGTGGAGGAGAAAAAGGATCAGGTTGGGTGGATGGATTTGGGGCAGAAACGATTAAAGGAATGTGGATACCGCCTGGTGAGTTTCTACTTCGCCGATCGCTATATCTCTCCACTGTACTCATTCGTCGCAAAGTCCGCTCAGTGTGCTCTCGCTCGTACGACCCCCTCTCGGCTATCTCCATCTCAGATATCAAGTTACCTGAACGCTCGGCTAAGGGGTCCACGTTCGCCGCACACGAATCCAAGGTCAACTCAAATTCCTGGAAAATCTCAGGACGTGGAAAGAAAAGAACACTAGAGAAGAGGGATCCGGGAAGGAGCGGTTTAGGCGATGGGGGATGTTGAGGAGATCGCAGGCCGGTTTGGGACACTTGGTGCGCGATATTTAGGGAGAATATTATTTGTTTAGGATCGATATGTGGGCATCGTAGCGAAAGCGAGGGGCAGCAGGGAAAGGACAAAGGAAACTATGAGAACACGGAGGGAGGGGAGGAGGAGAGAAGGCTGGGATTTTGTTGAAGCGTTGGATGATATGACGATGACGGTGTTGAGAAACTGGTGAGTTCAAACAAGGCGGAAGAAGTTGTGAAAGAAGGAGAGAAAGAGGAGGCAGGGTTGAATAAAGTTGCGGATGCAAATGCCCGCGTTGCTGGTGAGCGTGCTTTATATTTGGATTTCCTTTGGATTAAGCTAATCTCGAGTTACATTTATTTAGCGTCCGCCAAACCCAGTTCTTCGATTACACCTCCATTTCTCATGTCAAACCCGGCCGCTCCTTCTAGACCACCTAAAACTAGCTTCGCTTCGCACATCGGTTCCTCCAAGTGCCCAGTGCCCGCCACGCGAGTTCATTTCCACATCAAGTTTGGGAACGGGCGCAGGCAATGTTCTTACTCACATATGGAGTGCAATCGGGAACGTAGACATGTACAAATTGCGGAGTCTCTGTCTCAGGGGAATTCGGTATGGCTTGGTCTCTCTTCTCCTCTTGAATTTCGTGAGTATGCCTGACCTATGCCTACAGTGGAACTATAGGAGCAGGTATAATCTGATATTCACCATTGCCTGCGATTATTGGCCCGGGAGGCGTCACCGGAATACAAATCACCAATATGGCTGACGCAGTAACAGGTTCCGAAGAGGGGCAGGAGTGGTTCAAGTGTCTCGTCAAGTCCATCAAAAAACGCGATACCGTAATTGCAGTACGCTACTACTTGTGTCTATATCTTCTTCGTCAATGATAGCCTGTATTCTTTCTAATACCCCATTGAATTCCATCCGCGTTGGTTCTCTGACAAAGAATGTCAAGTCATGTCGTGTGTCACATTTAGGTCCTGGCAAGGAGCATTCAGGGTCCAACACCATTGCTTCACGTGACTGATGTCATCATTTAGATATCTCCTTGATGCAAACTCGGCCACTGCTGGAGAGTCTAGTGTTATAGTCTGCTTATCCAATCTCTCTACTGCTGGACCGTATGAAATTCAGCGTTCTATGAGGGGCTATGCGAAACAGATACTATTCAATTAATTCGCCGCAATGTCAGCGCCATCCTGCTCGGTCAAACTTCGTCTCATTCCGTCACATAATCAATCAATATGCTTCCGCCTAAGCTGGTTTAATCGCAGTCGTCCCTGGATCTGACTTATTTGCTTATATGTGTCATTTTCTGCTAGCTATCGCTAAAGGCACGCATTTGACGACTCGTCCTTGAATGGTCTTTGTTGATATCCTACCCTAATAGTTTGTCGAACCTTCTTGGCTATGTGACTTTTACCGCCCCGCCTAGTCGGGTTGGCTATGGTAATACCGCCCGGATGACTCTGTAGAGCGTCTTGCTTCTTACACGTCTCCGCGATCACCTCCGCCGAGCGAATACAGACCGGTCAGGGGACGACGTACGGCACTCAGGCTCAGATGATGACAAACTGCCCGTTTCTCAACATCGAAATCAACCTACGACGCCCAGTCAAAACAAGTCGCTAAACCTCCCCGTCGCTGCTCGCTCATCCAAAACCTCGCTTGCTCTATTACCTCTCCGACCAAACCTCCCCTCGTCTGACAACCAAGCCTCAAACACAAATGCAATGCCGCCAGCACCTATCTCATCCAAACGATCTCGCAGCGCACCGGCTTCTGGCTACAGCTCCGAACCAGCCGCACCATCCCCCTATCTAGTACCGTCTGTCTCTTACACCTCAAGTCTCCCAAACGACCAAACAAGGAGCGCCCATCCTCTGCACACTCCTGATCGAACTCTGGAACCGGATGTCCCGCCCTTGGACGGAGTGTAAGGACGAACAGGATACTCTACGCAGTTTGTCGAGTGCCTGCCAATGTGAGTGCGCCTACCTATCCTTCGGACGGTTGGTGGTCGGAGTGAACTGATAATCTGGTAGCGGAACTACAGAAACGGGCGTGATCCGATGTGCATACCTGCGTCCAAACGTGTGACCTCCACTGTTAGGCGATGTTTCTCTTCCGCCGTTGGCGAGGTTACAGGTTCTGCAGAAGAAGTGGGAGGAGTTCAAGAACCTCGTTAAGCCCGTATGCCTGCTCTGTTACTTTAGGGTTTGTTGCTACTGTGCTATCAACAACCAGGATTACATCTTTGAGCGGAAAGAAAGGCTCGACCAACAGATGTGGCGCCAATTCAGGATTGATGTGCCAAGGACGAGACCTAGCGCAACGCAATGGATGGAGCCAGAGACCCATCAGGTAAGCCGTGCTGTTATTGTATTCAAATTGACTCAGTATTCGTTGACTCGTGGAAATATGTAGAGTCTAGAACGAATTATATGTATGGGCGACCCGACATTCCGCTAGCGGGTGCGTCCAGGGGATACCCGACCTCGCTACACCTTACTATGAGATATTCTTATCTTCCGATATCGGCACGTCTAGCTACTGTACTTGCGCCTCTCCTAAATTGTTACTCACGTTCCCATCGGTTGTGCATAGTTCTATGACACTGCTTCTCTTCCGCTTTACATCCCCGATATGGTTGAGGGGGCCTTTTTTGGAATCATGTTTATTTTTTTGTCGTTTTGGGGCTATGCCCTATGGTGCGACCTAAGAGGAGGATTGATTCTAGTCATCATCGAGACTGTTTGATGGGATCCAGGATAACTATATATCTCCGCAGCCTGGTATACATAGGGGGTGGGGGGTGGGGGTGGACAAGTTGGGGGAGCTTGTCAAACGGATCGACGATTTGTTTCATCCCTCAATCAGCTAACGACGCACTCATGTTTTGTATTTCAGGGGAATAGCCCCACTTGCGACACATCTCAAGTCCCAGAGCATGGATCTCTTGTAGTTTGCGTTTGGTGGACTAACTGCTTAGATCAGCGTCAAGAATACGGTTTAGATGTGGGATACCGACCTCGTAAACCCAATGTTTGTTTCCGCTCCATTTACACTCGCGTTTATATCTGGCTGATGGACTGGATTAGGCTGAGAGAACAGATTCCTTTTTCCAGTTCCACTTACACACGAGTTCGGCATTTTCGTCCAGCGTTCTGGAAAGGTGAGAGTATCGAGCTTCAGGTACGGTTCTCATCTGTTTTTTTTTTGTTCTGTGGGGGTTCGACTTAATGTTTTTTTGTTATGATTCTTTTGGATCAAGTATATCTTTGGTCGTTTCGGGGCTACGTCCTATGTTGCGGCCCTACACGGACACAGAGAAGGTACAAGACGGGAAGAAACCAACCTTACGAATGTAAGAAACGACTATGATTCTATGGTCACTTACAATAGAAGGACCACCACGAGGTCGAGCTCTAGCCGACCGAGGTATTCTAGCTGATTAGTGCATGGCACGACACAGAACCATTCTGGCTCATAGCTGAGTGTTGCCGGCTTGAAAACCGGGATTTTCTACGCCGATTGTATTCAAATAAAGCATTATTTTGATGGCTATGAATGCACGGCTTGCTTCAGAACATCACTCAACGCTTCTTGATCCGCCGACGTGTTTTGAGTCAGTTTCATCATACGCTCGTTGCCCACTGGCAGCCATGCATACAAACAAGTGGTCATTCCAATCTTCTAGAGTTAAAGGTTTCACCCAAGACGACAATGGGATAGCTACAAGGGCTGAAAGAGCGAGGAGGGCGCAGGGGTTGTCGTTCCGACCAATTGGCGCCACAATCTCTATTCACCCTGACCAGCCCCGATGGATGGTCTAGATACACATGTTGCAAGCGTTGCAGCCATTATGGCAGGTCATGCGGTGAACACAAGTTGCCTCGTGGTGTCCGTCACATTTGCCGTATCTGTCAGATATATGCCAACGGACGATGTGCATGTGTATGGTACGCCTTGCGTGTAGGACAACACGCTGCATTCCTAAAGTGCTATTGGCAGGTGGGTCGGGGGCCGCGTGGATGGGGGCCGGGAGTCCATGCATTCTCCTTTTATGTTGTAATGCGCAGCTTAGTCTCAAGGTGTTTGATGTGCATGAGGTGATATACAGGGATAAAGCGTAGCATCGGAGGGCCCCTTATTAGCGAGCATTGATACACTTGGGCTACCGACCCGGTTTCAGTCCGCGAAAGGCTTGGCGCGTGGCGAATAAAAAGAAACGACGCCGACCGGAGGCTAAAAAGTACCAGCTAGACCTCCCTACCTACACAGGATTGGCGCCAAATAACTCAAGATTCAAGATTAGCACCTTAATATCTCGCTCAGAAACCTATCAAAGAGTGCTTAAAAGGTGAGTTGAAAAGTTCCAAGTGTCCTGCGTACTAGTTAGACTTCTAAGTTATAGATTTAGGAGCTAAAGGATGGGTGCGGTATGTCTGACACGTTTGTATCCACTTCTTGGCATATATCTGAACCTAGGGATAGTGTATATCGAGAAAAGCTCGCAGTGGCGACTACAAGAGGCATCGCTCATTGGCCATGGGTCATTTGGAGCAGTTCCAAGAAACGGGAGAAGTAAATCACATCAGCCAGGCTGTTCATTGCTTGAAAGAGACAATACCGCAGACACCCGAAGGTAGCCAGGAGATTGCTGAACTATATGAAAGGCTGGGAAACACGCTCATCGAGAGATTCAAGCTCCTAGGGGACGGCGAAAATCTAGAGCAGGCGGTCAGTTGTTGGATGAAGGCCATAGAACTAGCACCGGGGCGATACCCAGATCCGCCGGAGCGGCTCATGAACCTTGGTGACTCCATACATAGTCGATATGAGCAACTGGACGAAATTTCCGATCTCACAAAGGCAATCGAATGCGAGAGCTTGGCGGTTACACTTACAGCTGAGGACGACTCGGACCTCCCAGGACGACTTCATGGCCTTGGCGTATCCCTCCATACTCGATTCCAGCAACTGGGAGATCTCACAGACCTTGAAAAATCAATCCAGTACTTTAATCAGGCGATGTTTCTCATACCTGAAGGTCATTCAGACCAGCATATGCCACTCGACAGTCTTGGTGTGTGTCTCCACACTCGATTCCACCGACTGGGTGATATTGCAGACCTCGACAAGTCAATCGAGTATAAGCATCGTGTGATGTTGCTTACACCCGAAGACCATTCCGACCGCGCTAGGCGGCTCGACAATTTTGGCGCATCTCTCCACACTCGATTTGCGCGGCTGGGTGATCTTGTAGACCTTGACAAGTCAATCGAGTACCTTACCCAGGCGATGTCTCTCACACCCGAAGGTCATTCAGACCGACCTAGTCGGCTCGATAATCTTGGCGTATCTCTCCACACCCGATTTCAGCGACTGGGTGATCTTGCAGACCTTGACAAGTCGATCGAGTACTCTACGCAGGCGACGTCCCTCACGCCTGGGGGGCATTCAGATAGGTCTAGGCGACTTAATAGCCTTGGCGCGTCTCTCCGCACCCGATTCCAGCGACTGGGTGACCTCACAGACCTTGACAAGTCAATCGAGTACTCTACGCAGGGATTGTCGCTCACACCTGAAGGCCATTTAGACCGATCAATGCGACTGCATAGCCTTGGTGTGTCTCTCCACACTCGATTTGAGCGACTGGGAGATCTGCAAGATCTTGACAAGGCAATCGAGGACCTAACTCACGCAATGTCTCTCACGCCTAAAGATCATCCAGAACAACCGCAGCGTCTCGACAGCCTTGGTGTGTGTCGCCACACTCGGTTCCACCGACTGGGTGATCTCGCAGACTTGGAGGGGTCAATCCAGTACTTTACTCAAGCGATGGATCTCACACCCGAAAGTCACTCAGACCGACCTAGACGGCTTGACAGCCTTGGTGTATGTCTCCACAGCCGATTTGAGCGGCTGGGCGATCTCACGGACCTTGAAAAGTCAATCGATTACAAGCATCAGGCATTGTTACTCACACCTGAGGGCGATTCAGTCCGGCCTCGGCGGCTTGACAACCTTAGTGTGTCTCTCCATGCCCGATTCACACGGCTGGATGATCTTTTAGATCTCAACCATTCCATAGAATACTCCATTCAGGCCGTTTTGCTCACATCTGAGGGCCACGCAGACCGACCTAAATTTCTCAACAGCCTTGGGTGGTCTTTACATACTCGATTTGAGCGACTAGGTGACTTTGCAGACCTTGAAAGGTCAATCGAGTACTCTACACAAGCTATGTCTCTTACACCTGAAGGTCATCCAGGCCGACTTAGACAGCTTGATAGTCTTGGATTGTCTTTCCACGCTCGATTTACGCGGTTAGGTAATCTCGCAGACCTTGACAGGTCAATCGAGTGCAAATACCAGGCACTGTCGCTCACATGTGAAGGCCAATCAGTCCAATCTAGTCGGCTCGACAGCCTTGGCACATCACTCCACACCCGATTCCAGCGACTAGGTGATCTTGCAGACCTGGACAAATCAATCGAGTACAAGCATCAGGCGATGTCCCTTACGCCTGAAGGTCACACAGACCGACCGTGGCGGCTCAACAGCCTTGGTACGTCTCTCCACACCCGATTCCAGCGACTGGGTGATCTCGCGGACCTTGAGAAGTCGATCGATTACTCCACTCAGGCTTTGTCGCTCATACCTGAAGGTTATATAGACCGATCCCACCAGCTCGACAGCCTTGGATTGTCCCTCCACGCTCGATTTCAGCGACTAGGTGATCTCGCAGACCTTGACAAATCAATCGAGTGCTCTTCACAGGCGACGTCTCTGACTCCTGATAGCCATTCAGATCGACCCAGGCGACTCCACAGCCTTGGAGTGTGTTTCCATGCTAGATTTGAGCGACTGGGAGATACTCCTGACCTCGACAAGTCAATTGAAGCCTTCACTGCGGCGGTGTCTCTCACACCTGAAGGCCATCCAGACCGACCGAAGCGTCTAGACAGCCTTGGAGTGTCTCTCTACACTCGATTTCAGCGCTTGGATGAGCACATACCCCTACCCACAGCTGCCGAGCATAAATCTGGTGAAGTGCCCCCCCCGCCCCTCATGTAGGTCACGCCTCTTTAAGTTATGACCAACCCCAAGCGCAACTTATGCTTACTTGTTATTGCCCATAGCCAGTGACCTTACTGACTCAATTCACTACTTTCGGAGTGCTGCCGAATCAACGACCGGTCCTCCAAAGGACAGATTTCGTGCCGCGCTTCACTGGGCACAACTACCTCCCCACAATCATACTTTGGCCATAATTTCCGGGTATAAGCAGGTGATGAAGATTCTTCCGCAGCATGTGTGGCTAGGAACTTCTGTGGAGAGTCGATACGGTCTCATCTTGGATGTTGCCGGGAGCGTCAGCACCGAGGCAGCGGCAGCAGCAATTGCAATGAAAGACTATTCGCTCGCACTTGAATGGCTGGAGGAGGGTCGGTCCATTGTATGGAGGCAGATGCTGCAGCTGCGCACCCCTATCGACGACCTCTTTGCCGTCGACTCGGTACTTGCTCAGGAACTAAATCAGGTTGCCCTTGATCTTGACTACGCAAGCTCTCCTAAGCCAGTAGATAGGGCTGGATCCTCCGATGACACCTCACTAGAAGAGACTGCTCGACGCCACCACCGCTTAGCTGAGGAGTGGGAAAGGCTCGTCGACAAAGCACGAAATCTGCCAGGACTAAAGGCATTCCTACAGCCTCAGGAGGCGTCTGAACTTATGCATGCTGCTCGGGCTGGTCCGGTTGTGGTCATCAACATCCATGAGTCCCGCTGTGACGCTCTAATTATTCAGCCTGGGGTTAGCGAGACATCCCATATACCTCTCCAGTTTTCCCAAAAACAGGCTATCTACTCCCGCGCCCAGATAATGTACTTGATTCGCAGCCTAGGCCTGGACAATCGAGGTGTTCGAAATCATAAACCCGATCCCAAGGGTGAGTTTAAAAAGGCACTTGGCCGGTTGTGGGAGGGCATAGTTAAGCCCATTCTTGATGCTCTCGGTTACACGGTATGAGCCACATTAAACAGAAATGAATCCGGCCTGATTGATTTCCATTGAGCTCAGAAACCGCCCTCGACCGAGGATTTACCGCACATCACCTGGTGCACCACCGGTCCTCTCTTATTTCTTCCTCTTCACGCTGCCGGAGACTATGACACGGGGGAAATGATATTCGACTACGTAGTCTCGTCATATACCCCAACTCTCAGCGCACTTCTCTCACCTGATAAACCGCAGGCAGCCTTTTCTGGCATCCTAGCAGTCGGACAGGAATCAACTCCCAACACGAATCCTCTTCCCGGTACGGTCGCAGAGCTCACTCAAATTCAGAAAAAGGCTCAAGGACTCACGGTCGACCGACTCGATGGGGACCTTGCGACTCCTACTGCTGTACTGAAAGGGATGGAGGAGCGCAGCTGGGTTCACCTAGCCTGCCATGCATTACAGAACCCCACTAGCCCGCTGAAGAGCGCGTTCTATCTTCATGGCGGTATGCTCGACTTGGCGACGATCACACAGAAACAGTTGAAAAACGCCGATCTCGCGTTCTTGTCGGCGTGTCAGACCGCTACCGGAGACGAGAGCCTGGCGGACGAGGCGGTTCATTTGGCTGCAGGAATGCTGATGGCGGGATACAGGTCAGTGATCGCAACACTATGGTCGATTGGAGATAAGGATGCGCCTCTCATTGCGGAGAAGGTGTATGAACACCTACTTGAGGGAGGTGTGCCGGACTCACGAAGAGCTGCGGTAGCGGTGCATAAGGCAACAGCATGCCTGCGAGCACAAGTAGGGGTAGAGGCGTTCGAGAAGTGGGTGCCGTATATTCACATCGGGCAGTAGATCCGGTGGAAAGTGTAGAACCATTCCAAGTGCGTTGTTTACCGAGTTTATGTGTAGAAGTCCACGGGTTCTGGGCATACTGGTCGTTAGTTGTTGAAATTTGGGCTAGAGCAGTGCCATTTAATTATTGCATTTTTAAATCAAGTATAAATCAAGATGACTTGCAGAATCATTGTTAGAGCACCTAGGTACATGCTATCGATATCGAAATTACTGAACAGGAGATCCATCGGGCGGTGGTTTGAGTTTGGGGGCATGGTTTTTCGTCGTCAAAAGATATATCTCCAGACATCACTTGGCTACTTTCTAGGTCTTCACATACTGTACTATTCCGACCTTTGCGCCGCCTATGTAAAGGCGCTAGGCGCTTAAAGTTGTTTGGTCATGTCTGAAACACCTGTCCCCTGCGTCAAGTTTCGTGGGGACAGGGGACTGCGACACTTGGGCGCCGAGTTGACAGCCAAATATGTCGAAAATGTCCAATAAAACCAATAAAACATCATCAATTTTACTCGGAACCGGCATACCCGCTTTGTCCCCTCGTGTCGATCATTGAGGGGACAGGGGACCCATCAAAAACCCGCGTCGCGTCGACTCGCTCGGGGACAGAGACCGACGCGAAGGTCGGAATAGTACAGTAATACGGAAAGCCTAAGGCATTTCTCAAGATATGGTCAATTCGAGCTGCAGGAACCTCACAAGCCTGTATTCTGGAAAATATTAGGTCTAAGAAGGATCGGGAGCACGTAGAGAAGTCGAAGCAACTGCGATGGGGATGATCGGTACGGGACGAGAAAGCGCAAGTCCTTTATTTCAGACTACAATACTCCTGGCAAGAGCTACAGGGCTGGTAAAGGTAAACTTAGACAGGGAAACGTTTACGCAATTACATGCGAGAGCTCAGGTACCGCGAATCCAGTACGAAGGTGCATAGTCCGTGAAGCATCAGGATTTATAAACCAATACTCTGTTAGCCCGCATCCACCGACAAGCACTTCTGCAGATTTCCAAGATCCTCCCTTAGACGCCTATAGACAGTAGACTATGAAGTACGGGAAGCAGGTCAACAGCCTGATAAGACGATATCGTAATATTAGAGAAAAGTGGGTATTTAGAAGGCTAGATAGTGGCTTGAACGAATAACATCGCCAAGGTTAGCTAACAGAGTCTAGTTGTTATATTTCGGCTGGTACAGCTTCGTTATGGCCGGAGCTTAGCTGTTTGGAGTATTTTAAATTTATGACGGGAGAGCTACTAGATTTATCCTAGGACCGGAATGCTCTTCGAGCATTTGAGTACAGGAGAGTTGTCCCGCAAGACGACTCAGTAGAAATGGCTAGCGAGGTCGTCGCGTTATGCAGTTCAGGGTCCACCACCTTGGGTTTCACGTGACCACTGAGCTTATTTATTTTCTATCATGAGGCCGACGCAGACAGAAACATAGAAATACGCAGGAAACGTGGAGTTATTGATAGCAGCTCAGATTTTGTCCGCGTCCTCCGGTATGTCGTCTCATTGGTTGTCCCACTTATATTCGAGCTGATCATCTCGTATTCCTTGCTTCGATTTCTAGACGTCCCTTATCGACTTCTGTGAGTTGCGCTTCCTTGGAGGTCGTAATAGGCACGTATCCCAGTCTAATAAATTATCTCCAGCTAACCGTATTATCAATAGTTTGACCAACTCGCTTGTGGGCAATCTCTCCCTCCATAAAGCCCACCACGACAGTCGCCACTGCCTGGTACTCTCCATCGAGACATCTAGCGACAGATGTAATTGATGCGATTCTAGCTCGTCGGTACCGAACCGCTCACTTGCCTCTATATTCTCCCAAACGTCTTGCTCCTTGTTGCGCGCCCCTTATTCTAAACCTCTCCGACCCAGTCCGAGCATAACTAGACTCACGCCGAACCTGGCTGATTCTAATAATCACTCGATACGAACAGCCCCGCGATTCCATCTTGTTCAACGCAGCCTATGCCATGTCCACCTCGCTCTATGAACCAGTCTCGTCTCAATTAGCCATCTGAACTCTAGCATCAGTTCTGGCGCCTCACTGGAAGACGAGCTCATCAGCTACGAGGCTCAGCGTCTCGCATACGCGCGTACATGTGCCGCCTTTGAGCCCGTACCAGGCGGAGATGAATTGGAGAAAGTCGTGGGTGGGTTTGAGGCGGGGAGCGGGGAGCATTAAAACGGGCCTAAGTGTGACGCCGAATGCAACAGCAATCGATGGAAGATGTACGAGTGTCGGGGTCGAAGGGTGGTCATTGATCATAAGCAGAAAGGAGAAGAGGAAGAATGCGAGATGGACGGATCGAGGCGACGAGAGATGTTCGCGGGCGGGGCAATACGAACGTCGCTAAAGCTGGTGAGCTTCTACCTCGCAAGCCGTATCTCTCCTTGTTGTACTCATTCGTCGCAAAGTCCGTTCAGCGTTCTCCTGCTCACACAATTCCCTATCGATCATCTCCGCCCTAAGCATTGAGTTACTTGACTGCTCGACCGAGGAGTCCACGTTCGCCGCACACGGATCCATGGTCATATCGAGCTCCAAGAAAAGTTCAGCAAGTGGAAAATGAAGAACGCCGGGGAAGAGGGATTCGGGGAGGAGTGGGTTAGGTGATGGGTGAAGTTGTGGAGTTGGCGGGCTGGTGCCGGTTGCCAAGTGCCCGCCACGCGAGTTCATTTCCACATCAAGTTTCGAAACGGGTGCAAGCAATGTTCTTACTCACACACGTGGTGGGATAGGGAGCGAAGACATGGATAACTTGCGGAGTATCTGTCTCAGGAGAAATCGGTATGGCTCCGTCTCTCTGCTCCTCTTAAATTTTGTGGGGATGTCTGACCTCTACCTACAGTCGAACTACAGGAACAAGTATAGTCTGGTATTATCCATCACCCACGACCACTGTCCTGGGAGGCGTCACCAGAGTATGGATCTTCAACATGGCCGACGCGGCAGCAGGTTCCGAAGAAGGGCAGGAGTAGTTCAAGTGTCTCTTCAAGTCTATCTAATAGTGCGATGCCATAACTGCAGTACACTACTTCCCACCCCCACCCTCCGCCAACGATAGCCCCCATCTCTCCTAATACACCATTGAATTCCATCTCACGTTGGTTCTCTCACTCAGAATATACAGCCACGTCGTTTGCCACATTTAGGTCCTGGCAAGGTCCATTCAGGGTCTGACTACAATGGAGGCGGCGGGAATTCATCGGATTTGCCCAGTTGGTTCTTGCGCGCCCGTCACTCAGACAGTTTCCCCGGAGCGCCACGTAAGTTTTTGTGATGCGCTCGCGGTGTGAGATAATTTCTCCATACGCTTATTGCCTGTAGGCAGTCGCGCATACTAATTCACGAATCTAACTCTCGTATAACATGGGGGCGTTGATATGTTAGACGGAAGCTGAAAGAAGTACAAACCAGAGCTAAATTTCATAGGCAACCGTTGTTGACGGATTTGTTCTATTGTAATGGCTTTGAATAGATGTTGCATTTCAAAATGTCTGCCTACGCCGAGAGCGGCAAGCGAGCAGGCCAACATTTCTCATCAGTACTGCGCTAATCACAGCAGCTACATCTCTAGGCCACGGCGATACATATGCGCTGTCTCTCTGACGAATAAAGAAGGGAAAAAATGAACTACTGGGATTGGGCACCTGTCGGGCGCATTGTCCGTGTATACCCGGTCTCGGTCTCCAGCCCGTGCAGCCCCTCAAATTCCCTCGGGCATCAATTGTGGCCGATCAGCCCGTGAATATCCGCGAGGCCACCACAAGGATATGTTCTATTTTTGGCTAGATGAATGACCGCGGAATCGGCGACAGCCCGTGTGTTCTCCAATATCCTCGAACCACGCAGCACAGGTACAGAGATGTGCATGAGCTATGGGCTACTGTAATATGATACTGAGACGCATCTAACTTCCATGGAATAGAACCAAAGCTGTGGTTTAGGACTTTGAGGGTATGGCGTGCAGCAAATAAAAGGGGGGCGGGCTAGAACTTGAAAGCACTAGTTCATCTTCTCCAAAGACACAGAGCTGGTACAGCAAACACTCAGCGTAAGAAGTCACTCTCTCACCCCTGAGGCGACCGAGGAATATCATTCAAAGTGAGCATAAGGATATCTTGTCTGCTGTTCCGTAGTTTGACGACAGCGTTACAGGCGGAGACAGCGCGGTCAAGATATGGTATACTTGGTCCTTTCATATCGAGGGGAAATTGCATTCCTAACTATAATGGCAGAACATCTCAAATCCAACCAAGAGCCCTCGACGTAAGCGACTTTACCCATCAACCGTCACCCATCGAAAACAGCTCAAAAGGATACGGGAGATCAATGACAATAACATCGTTATCTGGCGCTTGAAAGGGGCAATTGCACAAGCATCACTAGGCAGTCGGCGATTGCCTAAGCTACTCGACCAACTCGGATATGCGCTTAACGGCAGATTCCTACTACGAGGAAATTTCAAGAGCCTCGAAAGGGCAACGAATTGTTGGACTGAAGCTGCAGGACTATTGCACCGACCGTACTCAGATGTGCTGGAACGGTTCATTAGTCTTGCTGATTTTGTGTACGAACGATACGAACGACTGGGCGAGCTTACCGACCTTGATAAAGCGATCGAATACAAAGGTCGGGCAGTTTCTCTCACAGCACCGGACGATCCAGGCCTAGTGGAGCAACTGGGCTGTCTTCGTCTGGTTTTGCGCGCACGATTTGAGCGTCTGGGCAAGCTTGCTGATCTCAATGACGCGATCGAATATGGAAGGCAGGAGGTTTCGGCTACATCCCTGGGTCACTCGGATCATCCTGCGGCACTCGGCGAGCTTGGTATATCTCACCATCGCAGATTTCAACTATTGGGCGAGCTCGCAGACCTGAACAAGGCAATTGGTTACCACAGAGAGGCGATCTCCATTGCGCCACCGGGTCACCTAGATTTGGCTTGGCTGCTCCACAACCTTCGCAGCTATCTAGAAGCGCGATTCAAGCAATCGGGAGAGCTCTCAGATATAGATGAAGCGATTGATTATGGCAACCAGGCGGTTTTGCTCGAGCCTGAAGATCAATCTTTGGCTGGGAAACTTGCCAACCTTAGTGTCTCCCTCCACAGCCGGTTCAACGAACGGGGCGAACTTGCGGATCTTGACAGAGCGATCGAATTCGAGCGCCAGGCGGTCTCTCTTACACCGCAGAGCCACTCGGACTTGTCCTGGCTGCTCCACAACCTTGGATTCTCTCTGCGCAAACGGTTTAAGCAACTGGGCGGACTCACAGATATTGATGAAGCGATCGAATGCCAGAGCCAAGCAGTTTTGATTAAACCCCAAGAGGACTCACTGTTGGCTAAGAATTTTGTCAACCTCGGTATCTCTTTGCACGCTCGGTTTGAAAAACTGGGCAAGCTTTCGGATCTTAACAAAGGAATCGAATGCGAAAGTCACGCAGTATCGCTTGCCCCTCTAGATGACCCAGACTTGCCTAAACGTCTCGATGATCTAGGTAGATCTCTGCATGTTCGGTTCGAGCGATTGGGAGATATTGCAGACCTTCACAAGTCAATTGAGTACTTTACTCAGGCGATCTCGCTCGCACCTCAAGACCATTCGGCCCTGTCCGAGCAGCTTGACAGCCTTGGCGTGTCTCTCCACACTCGATTTAGGCGACTGGGTAACCTCGATGATCTTGAAAAGTCCATTAGCTACTCTACTCGGGCTATCTCGCTCACACCTCAAGACAATTCAACCCAGCCTGGAAAGCTTGACAGCCTTGGGTTGGCTCTACAGAGTCGTTTCCAGCGACTAGGAGATCTTGTAGACATTGACAAGTCAATCGAATGCAGACGTCAAGCAGTTTCGCTCATACCCGAAGGCCATCCAGTCCTACCGAGGTACCTCAGTAGCCTTGGCTTGTCCTTCTTCACTCGATTCAAGCGAATGGGCGACCTTGCGGGACTTGATAAGTCAATTGAGCTCTGTACCCAAACAATTTCGCTTACGCCGGAAGGCCATTTGGACCGGCCTATGCGGCTCATCGACATTGGCGTGATTCACCATTCGCGATTTCTGCGTCTGGGTGATCTTGCAGACCTTGACAAATCTATTGTTTACTTCAGTCAGGCCATCTCGCTCACACATGAAGACCATCCAGAGCTACATAACCGGCTCCACTGCATTGGCTGGTCACTATTAGATCGGTCCGAGAAACTGGGTGATCTTACGGACCTCGATCATTCTATCGAGTACGAGTATCGGGCATTATCGCTCACGCCTGAAGGGCATCCGGACCGACCCAGGGGACTCAGCAGCCTTGGCGCGTCTCTGCGTATCCGATTTGAACGACTGGGTGATCTCGCAGACCTGGATAAGGTCATTGAGAGTTGTACCCAAGCCATCTCACTTGCACCTGAAGGTGATCCAGAACTGCCTACACTACTCAACAATCTTGGTGTGTCTCTCCGTACTCGATTTCAGGAACTAGGCGACCTTGCAGATCTTGATAAGTCAATCGAGTACGGCAACCAGGGTGTTTCGCTCACCTTTGAAGATAATTCAGACCTGCCTAGGCGGCTTGATAGCCTTGGCATCTCTCTATACGCTCGACACCAACACCTAAATGCGCTTGCACCCCTACCAGTAGCTCTCGAGAACAGAGCTGGCGAGTTTATTCCCCGCCCCTGGTGTGAGTCGCACCTTCCCACGTGCCCATTGATCCCGGTGAATGTGTTGCTTACTAGTTGCTACGCTTAGCCAACGATCTTCCTGACGCGATCCATTGCTTTCAGCGTGCTGCCGAATCACCAACAGGTCC
>MU132197.1:21445-46934 GCA_015039395.1 Ceratobasidium sp. AG-I
GAGCAGCTTGACAGCCTTGGCGTGTCTCTCCACACTCGATTTCAGCGGCTGGGCAATCTCGAAGATCTTGAAAAGTCCATCAAGTACTCTACTCAGTCGATCTCGCTCGCAACTAAAGTCCATTCAGTCCAGCCTACGCAGCTTGAAAACCTTGGGATATTATTGCATAGTCGATTCCAGCAACTCGGAGATCTTGCAGACATTGAAAAGTCAATTGACTACAAGCGCCAGGCAGTTTCACTCACACCGGAAGGGCATCCAGCCCTACCCAAGTACCTCAGTGCCTTTGGCTTGTCCTTCCACACTCGATTCAAGCGAATGGGCGATCTTGCAGATCTTGACAAGTCAATCGAGCTCTGCACTCAAACAATCTCGCTCACACCTGAAGACCATTTGGACAGGCCTAAGTGGCTCAACGACCTTGGGGTGATTCACCACTCGCGATTTCTGCGGCTGGGTGATTTGGCGGACCTTGACAAGTCTATCATTTACTCTACTCAGGCGATCTCGCTCACGCCCGAAGACCATTCAGACCTACATAACCGGCTTCGCTGCATTGGCACATCCCTCTTGGATCGATCCGAGCGACTGGGTGATCTTACGGATCTCGATCAGTCTATTGAGTACAAGCGCCAGGCATTATCGCTCACGCCTGAAGGACATCCTGACCGAGCTAGGGGACTCAGCAGCCTTAGCGCGTCTCTGCGTGGCCGATTTATGCGACTGGGTGACCTTGCAGACCTAGACAAGGACATTGAGTACTGTACCCAAGCCATCTCGCTCGCACCCGAAGGTGATTCAGACCTGCCTACACTGCTCAACAACCTTGGTGTGTCTCTCCGCACTCGATTTGAGAAACTACGCGACCTTGCAGATCTTGATAAATCAATCGAGTACGGCAACCGAGGGGTTTCGCTCATGCCTGAAGGTCATTCATATTTGCCTGTGCAGCTCGACAAACTTGGTATGTCTCTCTACGCTCGATACCAACATCTGGGTTCGCTTGCGCCCCCTCCAGTAGCCCTTGAGCATTGGGCTGGGGAGATTCTTATTCGTCCCTTGTGTGAGTCACAGCTTCTCGTGTTCTGGTTGATCATAGTAAATATGTTGCTTACTATTCGCTACGTTTAGCCCACGATCTTCCTGACGCGATTCGTTGCTTTCAGCGTGCTGCCGAATCAACAACAGGTCCGCCAGAACATAGATTTCATGCGGCACTTCACTGGGCGCGACTACTTCCCCGCGATCATACTTTAACCATACTCGCCGCATACAAGCAGGTCATGAAGATCCTTCCTCAGGTTGTGTGGCTAGGAAGCTCTGTGGAGGGCCGATACCGAAACATATTGGAGGAAACGGGTAGCGTAAGCACTGAGGCGGCGTCAGCAGCCATCACAATGCAGGATCATTCGCTCGCACTTGAATGGCCGGAGGAGGGTCGATCCATCGTGTGGAAGCAGATGATGCAGCTTCGCACACCATTCGACGACCTTTCCGCCGTGGACTCAGAGCTGGCCACAAACCTTAAGCAAGTTGCTTACGATCTTGACTATGCAAGCTCTCCCAAGCTGATGGATCAAACCGAACCATCTGAAGATACCTCGCCGGAGCAGACGGCACAGCGTCATCGCCGGCTGGCAGAACAGTGGGAGCAGTTACTCGACAAAGTACGGCAGCTTCCAGGATTCGAGGAATTTCTACGTCCTAAGAAAGCGTCTCATCTCATGCATTCAGCCCAATCCGGCCCAGTTGTGCTGCTAAACATCCATGAGTCCCATTGCGCCGCTCTCGTTATACAGCCTGGTGCCACCATGATCACGCATATACCTCTCCAATTCTCTTCAATGCAGGCTGCAGGCTGTCGCACTCAGATGCTACACTTTGTACGTGGCCGAGGTTTAGATGTCCGCGGCATACGAACTGGCAGGCCCTATCCCAAAGATGAGTTCAGGAGGACACTTGGTCTGCTGTGGAAGGACGTAGTCAAGCCGGTTCTCAAGTCTCTTGGTTACCTGGTATGTAATATAACTACGCATCAAAATCGCGACTCCTCTGATCTTTTTTCGCAATAAGCGAATCCAAGCTACTGGTGATTTACCTCATATCACCTGGTGCACTACTGGTCCGTTATCGTTTTTGCCGCTGCACGCCGCTGGGGACTACGACTCTGAGGAGATGATCTTCAACTATGTCGTTTCATCCTATACTCCGACCTTAAGCGCACTCCTCTCACCCAATAAATCCAATGCTGCGTTCTCTGGAATCCTGGTTGTTGGCCAGGAGTCAACCCCCGGAATGAACCCACTCCCTGGCACCGTCGCCGAACTTACTCAAATCCAGAAAGCGTCCCAAGGTCACATAGTCAAGCGACTCGATAGACACCTGGCCACACCCAATGCTGTGATGGCTGCAATGGAGCAACATAGCTGGGTTCACCTGGCCTGCCATGCATCGCAGAACCCCACCAACCCACTAGAAAGCGCGTTCTACCTCCATGGCGGCAGGCTCGATTTAGCCACAATCACTCAGAGGCAACTGAAGAATGCCGACCTTGCGTTCCTATCGGCGTGCCAGACAGCAACGGGAGACGAGAGCCTGTCAGAGGAGGCTGTCCATCTCGCAGCAGGGATGCTCATGGCTGGATATAGGTCGGTTATTGCGACGATGTGGTCGATTGGAGACGAGGATGCGCCGCTCATTGCAGAAAAGGTGTATGAGCATCTACTCGAAGCAAGCGTACCTGACTCTCGAAGGGCTGCTGTGGCGGTGCACAAAGCAACAGAGCGCCTGCGAGCGAAAGTGGGGGTGGGTGCGTTTCAGAAGTGGGTACCGTACATTCACATTGGGCAGTAAAATGTTATAGAAAGATGTAGAATCGCTGTAGGTGCTTTGCACGCCGAGCTTCTGCGCATAAGCCCATATCTTCTAGGATTACATGTATTAGCTCAAACCTACTTGATATTGATATCTGAGTTGTAGACTAGCATACCGCTGATAGTTTCTTTTGGCAAAGCAAATATAGATCGGAGAGCTTGCATTTTTTCGCCTTCAGTTTAAGTCGCCGACTTGTCAGGCAGTAGATCCATCAGGCAAGCGTTCCGAAGTTAGGAGCACAATTTTTCATCATCAAAATGCAAATATCCAGCAGTCAATTGCTGAATTCTGAGTCCTCGCAGAATATAGTCAGCGTTGATGACTTTTTATATCAAGATATTTTGGCCACCAGACTGAACACATCCAAATCTATTCAGAGCATATATGCGTACGTGACTATCCCAAATCACTTCAAGCAGGTCTATCTCTGTAAGCCACATGTCTCCCCTCTCTCCCGGTTTCCTCCCCATCGTTACAGCAGTTTGCAAAAGGGTTTTCCAAATCTCAAGAGCCGAGATTTTGAAAAAGAACAAAGCCGGGGACAAAATCGACTGCTTCACATGTAGACTAACCCCAAACATCATGAATAGTATGTTATTGAAATCGCCTCGGCGATGCGCATAGAATGGTAACGGCGGCTTGTCAAAAAGCTGTGGTTTCAAAAATCACGTCCTCCCACCGAAAGTGTCACCTGTGTCATGAGTAGTGGTCCGGAAGTGTATCTAAAGCTTTGTAGGCAATTTAGAACCCCTTCAGAGTATCTGAGATAGATAATCGAAGCCTAATTAAGAGCTTAGAAGCAAGAAATACATGTTGGAAACGCAGGCGGGTTTTGACCGGCTGGTATCTCAAGCATTCCTCTATAGAATTGCATAATTCTTTTGTTCAGAATGTGGATTGGCATCTTAGATTCATGTCTGCGACCATAAATATACTCCCATACCGGGATTCGTGGCACAGTTGGTGCTTTCGGCGGGAGGACATGATTTTTGAAGCTCCTGCTTTTTGACCAGCCGCCGCTACCATTCTGTGCGCATCGCTGAGGCGATTTCAATGATATACTATTCATGATGTTTGGGGTTATTTTACACATGAAGCTGTCGATTTCGTCCCCGGCTTTGTTCTTTTTCAAAAACTCGGCGCTTGAGATTTGGAAAACCCTTTTGCAAACCGCTATAACTATTTGCATCTGGAGCCTTCTGGAACGCACCGGGGTCGACTTCCAGGTAGGCACCATCGTTCACGACTCCGCCCACTCTCCCTAGTTCGGCGGCACAGGTGATAACGTATACGAGAATGGTGACTGACGTGTGTTAGCCGGTAGGAGCCCAGAAAGCGTGGTCTAAAACGCATATTGAACATTTAAAACAATATATTTCATTGGACGGTTGTTGATTGTTCGTGGCAACAACAGCTCCTATGAGTATTTTGCAGAGAATAATCAAGCGCTGGGTTAGATTTAGGCACAATATGGATTTGATATAGATATATCTGGACTTTCAATAGACGGCTCAGAACTAAAGATGATTTAGACACTAGACCACCATATCATTATTGGCCGTTGCTCAACTTCATCTACTATTGTCTCAGACTTTACACCGTTGAAGCACCTACCTTGGAGCTCTCGGCACGCAGTTCTTTGACACCGTCGTTCAGAATGTTTGACTTCCTTCCCCTAGCTACATATATTGACACCACACTTCCCAACCAAAACGTGCTTCATCAACGTTTGGGATTGGCTGTTGGTCACGTGAAGGAAAAAGAAGTGTCAACATCCACATGGCAAAGTTGATAAATACACCGAACATCCGCCCGCCCTCGAACTGTTATGTGCTGATTCCCCTATTATCGCATAGCTGTATCTGATGTTGGGTTTTTCTAAAATCTTGTCTCTCACTGCTTGTGTGTTGATGGCTGCGAGCTCGACTGCCGCTCAGCCGGCGGTGCTGTCCGCAAACGCAAAGACGTTCAGTTATCAGGTAAGTTCAACTCAACAAAGTGCCCAAAATTCTCACTCATAGGTTCTTCGACATCTCGTTTAAAATCACGTTTATGACATAGGTTGTTCCCGGATTCTTTATTCAAACCGACGCAGCGACAGATCCAGCAGTCATTGGGCCCAACCCTCCCGCATTTGGACTTAAAGCCAACACCTCAGCAACTTATTGGTCCGACTTCAAAGACAGCATCAGAAAGCTACAGAAGGGCGCGCCAAGTGGTGTGAAATACGCCGTATGCTGGTTTGGACGGCATGGACAGGGATGGCGTAAGTCGATTTTCACACTTTGTTGAACCGTAGATATTGATCGCCATGACTCAGATAACGTTGCTGAGTCGTTTTATGGGACAGCAAGCTGGGATGACCATTGGTCTAAACTGAATGGGGACGGAAACATGACTTGGGGACGTAAGTGTTCTCCGCTAGTCTCATCTGCTTTAACCTAATGTTCTTTATATTTCAGCCGATGCGTTGTTGACCGATACTGGAAAGCAACAGGCAGTGCTTGCGCACAACGCGTGGGTCACCGAGAGAAGCAAGCCAGACCCTGTCCCGCTGGTGAGCTGAACAACCATTGCTGGCGCATTCAATCATTACTCAATCGTTACGCATCATTCAGCCAACGAAACTCTTCTCGTCGCCTATGTCCCGTGCTGCCTCTACCTTGGACATTACCTTCACTGGGATTTTGCTCACCGAGTCGGGGAAGCATGATATCGTTCAGCCATACGTAATGGAGGTAGGTCCGACAGCGGCTGCCTGCTATCTAAGTGATAATTTATATTCACTTCCTTGCTCAGAAACTTCGCGAAATTATTGGCGTGCATACTTGCGACAAGCGACGTACCAAAACATATATCCGTACCAACTACACTGATTTTCGCATTGAGCCTGGTTTCACTGAGCAGGTGAGTCCTAAAACCCCACCTAGCTCGACATTTTCGTTGAACTAATACATAATGCAGGACGAGCTCTGGACGGCAGACTACCGTGAAACCAATGACGAAGCCGACGTCCGCCTCAGATCTGCGCTCGATACTATCTTTGGCAAATTACTTGGCTCAGACGAGACTTGTGAGTCTAACGGACGTGATTAAAACGACCCGGTATATTAACCTGGTTTTACCTCGTCTAGTCTTTTCGATCACCGCACATAGTGGGGCAATTGGTGCAGCTCTGCGCGTTCTTGGGCATCGTGCATATTCTTTGCCTACTGGAGGTGTTATCCCAGTCGTCATCAAGGCAACTAAGAACTGAGATGATTATATCCCATTGTCTCAATTGGTATACACTTGGTGTGAATCCATTGGTGTTTGACCATTTATTTGCTTGGCTGGCTTGAGAGAGTGACCACGTTTTGCCATTTTCTAAATTCAACGCATACATGCCAAACCGCTTATGAATTTCTCCTTAATTATGCTCGGCTACGAGCTACCAGATTAAAGGTAAACCCAGCGCGAGTTTATTTCCCACTAAAGAATACTAAGTGTCAGGTCGGTTTCCGTGAGGCGTGCACAAGGCACGTGACAGCCCCACGCCTCGCATCTCGCTCGAACTGGTGAGATCAAGACGCTCCCTCGTAAGTGTGATCCTCTCCAGATCAACGGTTCTTTATTTTAGCATCATGCTTGGTTCATTCAAGATATTTGGTCTCATACTTGTCCTATTCATCGCTAGCAGCCCCAGTACTAGCGCAATGTCAGAGTTCGAAGGAACAGATGAAAAGACATTCTCCTACGAGGTACGTTGATTTTTCCGCAAGTGTTTTGGAACTACACCCATCTCTTCGCCTACTCGTTCTCCACAGGTTGTGCCAGGGTACTTCGTTCAATCCGATCCTAACACAGACGCCGCAGTCGTCGGCCCCAATCCGCCTGCATTTGGGCTCGAAGCTACCGGTTCTGCTACATACTGGTCCGATTTCAAATCGAGTATAGCAAATCTGCAGAATAATGCACCGGAGGGAGTAAGATATGCAGTTTGTTGGCTTGGTCGACACGGTCAAGGCTGGCGTGAGTACATAGCGCATAGAGGCTTACTTTGCCAATGTTTATTGATGTCCTTGGGTAGATAATGTTGGAGAGTCGCTTTACGGAACTGGGGACTGGGATAATCATTGGTCCAAACTCAACGGCGATGGAAATATAACTTGGGGTCGTACGTGCTCAATACTCACCCTGCAGGGGGCTTGGAAGCTCTAATTACGCCACTTTTATTCTAGCCGATGCTGAGCTCACTGAGCTCGGACAGCAGCAAGCCCAGCTTGCGCACAATGTCTGGGCAACCGAGCTGGCCAAGGCCGATCCAGTTCCTCTGGTGGGTCAATCATCTTGTCTGCCACCCAGCTAATTCTAACTCGACTGGTGGCAGCCAACAAAATTGTTCTCATCACCCATGTCGCGCGCCGCCTCGACTCTTGAAATTACGTTCGACGACATTCTCTTGCCAGCTTCTGGAAAGAAAGATAGCGTTTACCCCTATGTTATGGAGGTATGCCATGCATGTGTTCGATATGTCAATCTGATTGCTCGGCGCTTGAGTAGAACCTTCGAGAAATGATGGGTGAACACACGTGTGATATGCGACGCACCAGGTCGTATATCCAGAAAACCTATCCTGACTTCTTCATTGAGCACGGGTTCACTGAGCAGGTGAGGCCGTCTATCCTGTGCGAGTGATACATTGTTTCAACTTCAAGTTTGCGCAGGACGAACTATGGAAGGCAGACCACCGCGAGACGGACGCCGAAATTGACGCTAGGCTGAAATTGGCATGGGACGTGATTTTTGGAAGGCTTTTAGGCTCAGACGATACCTGTAAGCGTGGCTTAGACCTAACATGGTACGTTCTAATGAGCTGTTTCTTAGTTTTTTCAATCACTGCGCATAGTGGCGCTATCAATGCCTCACTTCGTGTTTTGGGCCACAGAGCATACTCTCTACCTACCGGAGGTGTCATTCCTATAGTGATTCGAGCAGTTCAGAACTAAGACGGGTCCACAGTTTGCGGCATGGGATATATAGAGCTATAACTTATCCATTTACCGTCCGTATGAACCCTACAAAGGTGATGATAGGGAACAGCCGACCACAAGGCTGGTCCTACGGCACGAGAGCTTTCTGTAGAAACACGACATTCCGGATCAACCAGATATCGCAGATTCTCTATTAACAGTCTAGGCGTATGGCCTTTTATACATGTAACTAGATAATGTGAATACATGTTCTACACGTATTCACCACTGTAAAAAGTAGGATACACGAGTCAAAGAACATACGAGAATAAGTAGGACACGTAGACGTAACTATATGCGGGTGGTTCAATCCTTATCCTCAACACTTTCCAGCAATCAAAGTGACCGTGAGATTGCATAGGTGATACTCAAGTGTTGAGACGACACACGCAAGGTCAAGCCATTGATTTCAGGTGGTAATATTAAGATCGGGTCAAAGGAAGACTACAGTAAAAGGCCTGAGCTGGGAGTCGTTGTGCTAAGGTTTATGCAGGTCGCGTAAAAAATATTGACAGATGCAGAATATTTTGCAAACATTAGACTGGCCTGTTGTTCTGAAAAACTATGGTTTAAGGGTCTTTGAATGCGTACAAAACCCGAGCATGCCGAAATATTGGACGTTGGGCAGGCGTGCATAGGGAAGCTTAGTAGATGAGCCCTTGGAGCCCAGCTCTCCTATGAACACAACAGCCGAACTGAAGTGTCAGCTACTTGCTGAAAGATTCAGCCTATGTCTTTCACAACGGACCTAGTATGAAGCCATGAAGAACAAAAGTCTGGCAGGTATTCCGATAAACAGCGAGCGTAGCGCATATACTTAGGGAGCCATCTGATTGAAGTCGCATTGGCGAAAAATAAAACATGTTTCTCAAGCACCAACGCCGAGTGGAGGCAGCTCATATGAGTGACTGGTACGGACTCATAATTAGTCTGTGGTTACGGTCTGAGAGCTTTGGAGGGGTCACATTGGCTTCACGTTCACCCTGGACTATTTGTTCATTTCTAACCTGGATCTTTCTCATACAATTCAGAAGCCGCTCGCTTCACAGCATACATTCACAACATGCGTATGACAGATTCTCGTATGTTACTCCTCTTCGAATCACGTGAAGGATCAATAAACGAGCAAAAGCCTTCCCCATCGCACTTGGCACCATCCCAATAAGCATATCATCTCTCCCCTCATCCCACTTCAGTTCCTTCATATGTTACTTTTTGAGCTTCTCTACAAGCTCTGGAACCGCCTCGAATAAGTCGGCAACATATCCCAGATCAGCAACCTGGTGAATCGGGGCATCAGGATCCTATTACACCATCAATATTTTATTAGTCAAGTGTAGTGCGCTAAAAGGAAGAGCAAAGCGCGCCTTGTTAATTGCAACAATCATCTTGGAATCTTTCATCCCGGCCAAATGCTGAATTGCGCCACTAATTCCAAGGGCAATATATAACTCGGGCGCAACAACTTTGCCCGTTTGTCCAACCTACAGAGCAGGCGAGTCAGGAATCGAGTTTAAAGTCAGGAGCTAGAGGAGAGGGACAGGTGGAAAACAAACGTACCTGCAGCGAATTATCCACATAACCAGCATCCACTGCTGCCCGACTCGCACCCACTGCCGCTCCTAAAACATCCGCAAGCGGATCGATCACCTTCTTGAATGTCTCTGCATCTTTGAGGGCACGTCCCCCTGACACAACGCGTCCGGCCACAGCCAAATCTGGCCTATCCGATTTCTCAACCTTGGTCGCGATATGCTCCGTACCTGCAACGGGGTCCGTCGCGTCAAGTTTAGTCGCCTCGACTGCAGAAGACGAAGGGCCGGCCTTAGGGAAGGCCGTAGCTCGAGCTGTGAAGATCGTATGCGCAAGCGACCCAGGAGCACGCACGCGCGAGATCGCGTTTCCTGCATAGATCGGTCTGGTAAACGTCGTCCCTTCTGCGCTAGACTCCACAGATGTAACGTCTGCAACGGCGGGTACACCTAGTTGGGCTGCGACACGCGGCAAGAGAGATTTAGCCAGTGTGGAGTGGGCAGCGGCGAGATGCGTAAAGGGTCCTTTAGAGCCAGTAAGGGAGGATTTAACGAGGGGAGTGAGTTGTTCGGGAAGAAGATGTTTGTATGTCGGGGCAGAAGCAAAGAGGACATGAGACACGCCGTCTAATCTGCAATTTAATATTAGGTCGACCATGAACGAGGAGCAGACTGGAAGCCCGAAATGGGTAATAGTGACAAACTCACTTTTTAGCCTCTTCAACAATGGTCTTTACCTCTCCTTCCTCGCCGCCTACTACCAACGCCGTAACCTCTCCCTTTAACTCTTTCGCGGCCGTCAATGCCGAAAGTGAAGCCGCGTCGATTGCACCATCGGTATACTCAATAAATAGCAAAGTGCGTGGAGACCCAGCAGGCGTAGCGTATGTCCGAGCCAGTAATCTGGGAGACGAGCGAAGAGAACGGGTGAACATGATGGTGGTGGTGGTCAAGTGGGTGATATTGGAGTTCCGGCTCTCGGGTAAGTCTCATGGTCAGGTGAAATTCACGTTTGATGAATGATCGAAGTAAGGGATGGACTAGGCCAAATCAAGTACTTGGACTGCCAAGGGCATATGGTGTAGTGGTATCACGCCTCATTTGCAGTCATGTGGGAAACTGCATAATGCGACTTGAGGCGGCCCAGGGTTCGATCCCCTGTGTGTCCAAGCTTTTTGCCTTCGTAGACATTCAGGTAGACTGATGATTTTGTCTCTTTTTCCATCGAACAATACTTCGTCGTTTCAGACCTTTCACCTCCAGAACACGCTGCTATTCCGGGAAAAATATGTCCAAGATATCCGGTATGTATTACTCCCCAGACTACTAGTCTACACGTCGAGTTCTAAATCCATACATCCCAATGTGTGCTAGAGTTTTTGACTCGGTCCACTCTACTGCGCTTTTCGTGTCTGGAGCAGCTCCACGCGGCTTTTTGATTCCGTGCGGGCCTTGCCTCCACCTAAGACCTTGCGACGCTGCTTGATCATGTAGGTATACATCACATAGAGACCTATGACACATGTAAGCACATGAGGCGAGTGAATATAATTGGGGGTAGAGTGCGTACCAGGCCACCAGATGATAAAGAACACTCCTCGGAGAAAGTCGTACGGAGACCATTTGCCGCTGAGTGGAGAGGAACGAGGAAGGGTCTGGTATATGAGTGCTGCTTCGGAGGCTGCGCCGAGCGGGTAGAGGATGTAAAAGGTCGTGTAGCTATGGTGTCATGGAAGTAGTTAGCTTCAATTTTAGGAGGAAGGAGAGACTAGACGTACCGAAGGTATACCAGGATTTTAGGCTCGGTCCCAGCCAGATTAAACGCGTAATAGCTGTACCGAATCACTTCGGTAATCGACCACGCCAACACCATACTCGCATAGAACGGGTTCGTGCGCGTCTACAACAACCACACAACAAATTAACACCCATCCACTCATTCAACCAGGCCAGACCAGACCAGACTCACCGAAGTAAATGACTCCGTCACACCCCACACCAAATACAGCCGACTCGCGACCTGCATAGCAGTCGTAACCAACGGACTCCGCACCATCCCGAACAACACATGCAGAACCTCCAACAACGCCCCACTCTGCACAATTCGCACAACAGATCCGACCTCGCCCGGCCCGTACGCCGTCTTGGCGCGTTGGAAAAGCGGGTGTAGGGCGAGAGGGAGCCATTGGGGTGGTTTGGGTGTGGATGAGAAGATGCGTGCGAGTTTGGATGGGGGAGGGGAGGAGATGAGGTGTGTGAGGGTTGTGTAGAGGACGAGAGACCAGCCGAGGCAGGAGACGATGTTGTAGGTTATTAGGTAGTATTTTGTGAGCGGGCTAGGACCTGGCGTATCATTGTTAGGGCTTGGAGAGTTTGAGAGCTGGGATGGAGTGCTCACCTCTGTGGGTCCGCGCTCCGGCATCTTTTTGTTGACGTGACATGGTGGATGGCCGATGGAGACACGTTTAGCGCCTGGAGCTTATTTCCGCTTGCGCTTTCCCACGATACCCGGCTCTTGGAAACCCCAATCAATCCATTTGGTCTGCGTTGCAATTCAATCTTGGACTGATTTATCTAACTTGTGATGTCTCCTCTTACGCATGCCCAAGTTATCTCTTCTATTCCTAAACAGTTCGAACGTGCCAAAGCCTCTGGTGCGCTGTTGTTCTACCCATCTACGACACATCGTGTGGTGGACCATAACTTCAACGTAAGTCTTCCCCACACAGCTCATCACTCGTATCTAATATTTAAACACTCGTTCGGTTATTTTCTACTTGGTACAGTTCGAGATCAGTACCTGCCCGGCTCTCCAAAAGAAACCCACACTCCCCGCACCCGATTTCGTGAAGCATGACAAGCCAGATCCGTTTGCGCCACCTTATGTTGAGGACCTACATGTTGGAGACTTGAAGGACCAGTTGGATGGGGATGAGTTTGTGATTCTTGTGCGTGCGTAGCTCTTTGGTTTGGTTCGAACTGAGCGTTATGTCCTAACGATTGTTTCCTGGATGATTTAGTTGAATAAGTTTAGCGTTGTACCGGGACATTTCCTTATGGTCACCAAAGGTATGTGCCCCGTAATGCCCTTCGTGTACGGTCTCATTTATCTTGATATTTAGATTTCCACCCTCAGGATTCCCCGCTCACCCCACCCGAACTTACCCAGGCATACCTCCTTATCCGAGCTGCGAGGAAAACTGCCACGCCCATCTTCGCATTCTACAACTGTGGAAAAGATTCGGGTGCCAGCCAACCACACAAGCATATCCAATTCATACCTACTAGACGCGACGAGGGTGACGGAGAGGAGGAAGACGACGAGGAAGAGGAGAGCGCGAGCCCACCTGCTGAGGCGTTTGTTGCTAGGTGTAAGATCGAGGACGATAGTGAGTAGTTTTGTTTGTTGCCGACCAAGATATTGTCGCCTAATCAGACTTTATAGCCAAGACGTTTTCACTCCCACTTCCATACGTACACCTAGTCCGGAAGCTCGACCTTTCAAAAGCTGCAGCGACAGGCACGAAACCTCTTTCAGAAGACGCTCTCGAAGAACTTGGGGGAAAGCTCACGGATGCCTTCTTGGGACTCCTAGACGAGGCCATACACGCAACACGACTCTACGATACCCACGACAAGGGATCAGCCGACAAAACGCAAGATGCGCGATCACGAGTAGCATCTCCCAGCTATAACATCCTTCTCACTTCCGAACATATGCATCTTATCCCTCGCCGGCGCGAGTATACGACTGAAGAGCTTCATCCTGTCCCGGACGCTGTCGCTGATTCGATAACAGTTCCTGATGAGTACTCGGCCCCGGAGCCGGTTAAAGAGGCGGACGGAGAGGCTGCGTATACGCCTCAAAAGTTGAGCGTCAACTCTCTCGGGTTCGCCGGGATGCTGTTGGCGAAGAGCGATCCAGAGTTGAGGGCGATTCGGGCACGCGGGGTTGTGAGGCTCTTGACGCAGGTTGGAGTGCCGAGGGTAGAGGTGGAGGAGGAGTCAGAAGGTACTCTAGCTTGATACGCTGGGTGAAGATGTATGTTCTAGACAGGATAGACGGATGTCAAAAATAAAGTAGATGATTCACTTTAGGCTTGGTCTCGCTCATTTGCATTACTAAGCATGACGTTGCCGAAGTACCTGAGGGTCGACGTCCTTAGTCTGGAACTCGTCCTTGTCTTCGCTCCCATCCTGATCGCCAACCAGGCAGCGGACACGACCCAAACGACCTCCACCTCGTGAGCTTAATGTCGTCATAATTGCTGCCTCGTGCATCTCGCCTATGCTGACGTTCTTGAATCCAGCTTAACCTCATTGTCGACTTCTGATAACGTCAAGCAAAGTTTGAGGCTCGGACGCGTGGATCGGCCATTCCGCAGCTGTCGAGGAGCACCACAGTCTCGGGCACACTCGTCAATATATAAGACACCCTCGCGCTTATCGGACAACGCGTCTCTGAGTGCTCCCGCGATGAGGTTCAGCACGGTCTTGGGCGTCGGCGCCTCGTTTGGTGTAGCTCGGGCGGCGATCGGGACAGGACCACACTGGCCGGGGTTTAGTGCGCTGCAGTATATGTTCATCTTGTGAGTAGTTCACGTTCGCGGCTGAGCGGAGACGGTAGTTAAAGCTGCTGCCGCTTGCTCTGTTGGTAGCGGAGACTCGTACTCGACTGTCTCCTGGGCTCCCTCCACAGCGCCCAACCCAACACCTGAGCAGCCCGTGGGCGTCCAGTGGCCGGGCGTAACGAGTGTCGGCGCGTTCCAACCCAACTGGGTACGTTTGTCGCTTCATTTCCGCGTCGGCGCTTCCTTTCTATTCCTGTCCCGCCAGATCCACGCTAACCTAAGGTCACCAAATATAGGTCGGGTATATGACCAACGGGTTCAACACTTCAAGCCTGCTTGCGTACGACTATGCGATATCTGGAAACAACATCACGGGCTTTACGTCTCAGATCCAGACCGAGTTTGTGCCTACTGCTGGACAGAAGCCAGATGCGACGCCTTGGACGGCTGATAACTCACTGTTTGGTACGTCGAAATTTGTCCTACTTATCAGGTTGACACCTGGGTGCTGACTGCGTGGATGTAGTTTCGTGGATTGGCATTAATGACATGGGGTGAGCACACACGCTTTATCCCTGTTAAGATTACAATGCTTATCGTTGCGGCTAGGGAGAACGCTCCAATAGACGCAACTATAGACCAGATAATGCAACAACAACAGAATCTCTACGCCTTGGGTGCCCGAAACTTTCTTTTAATTAACATGCCGCCTTGGGACCGGTCGCCTATGGGTATAATCTTCTTAATTAATAGCTTTTTACAATTGTTAGCTAACACTGGTCCGGTGATAGGAACCCCGATAGCCGGCCTTGGTCCCAAGATCCTCACATGGAACGCTCAGCTCGCAGCTAGCGCACTGGCGTTTTCAGTCCAGAACACTGACACATCCACGCTCGTACGCACCTTTACTCGCTGTGCAATCCTAGATAAAATCTCATACATCTCGTCTCCATCACTCGAAACCAGGTATTCCCCTCCTGGGACACATTCACCGGAATCCTAAACGACCCCTCACACTATAACATCTCCGACCCCAACACCATTGGTGGCGGCGTATGGAAAGACGACCTGCATCCAACGAGTTTTATGCACTTTCGGCTCGCAAACGACCTTGCGGGGTATCTAGTCTCCCTCCCAGCTAGCCCGTCTCCATCTTCAACTACTGCGTCAAGCGTTGGATCCTCATCGACTAGTGCCGGGGTGGGCGTAGGGACGCAGACCTCGTACCCTGCTGCGTCGGCTGTGTATAACCCGCCGTCGGGTACGCCGAGCCCGTCTTCTGGGTGAGTTATGAGAGTCTATAGATTTTTGAGTGTGCGCTCATTCGAGTTTTACAATCTTGCGTAGGAATGCAAGGTGGTACCTAGATTGGAGGATGGCGGGTGTGGTGGGGTTGAGTTGGGCTGCGCTTGTGGGGTGGTAGACTAAAGACAAGAGGGACTAAACAGTGGTTGTTAGAGGTGTTTTGGTTGATTCGGTAGACTCTCTGGGTTCGAGGGGCATATGGAGTTATTTATTCTAATTTTAATATACGTCATGACATGTTGGATCTGTTTATCGAGGTTCAAGTGCGTAAACTGAATAATTGTGCTTGGTGCCTACAAGCGACTGTATTATTTTGTTTCCTTATTGGCTACATTTTCCGGCACGTGACCGTGTGGTGCTTAGTCTGTTCATGTCCAAGTCCATTACGCATATTAATTCACCTCTTACTGTTGAAAGAAAGGAACACTGATCGACAGGTTCAACATACCACGAAGTTGACCTGCAGAGATTTTATAATACCTTTTGTTTGAAAAAGACCTATAAAACGTAGCGTGAAGCTATCGTATAGTTACTCTTGTTGACCACTATCACGGCCAGTGCATTCGACCATAGTAGTTGATACTTGACCATGGTCCAGTACCAGCGTTGCTGAAGAGAAATCGCGCATACATACTCGATTTCAACCCACACAACACAGCAATACGCAACAGTTCAGTTCTCACCTGTGTTAAATTTAATCGGCCAGGCTTGGCGTTGCCACGACAATCCTGCCACTCCTGTGCAATTGGACTGCATCATCTGAAACCTGCATGAGATGATCAGGCTGATATGCAGACTTGTATGGGTAGAGTGCACGTCACGCCGATTCCACCATTTCAAACCGATGCAGGGCATTCTTTGCAATCGCTTTGCGGAACATTCCTGATATGTTAATTGGTACAGCCTCATAATGTAGTCAGGACAACTCCCGTCTCCATTCGGAACAAAGCTCGCGCCAAGTCTATTTGTGGCACTGCCGACGCCCCTCTTGTGTTTTTCACCACCCATGTCGTTCCTGGCTTATACCAACGCCTGTTGCCTGACACCGGCTTGAAGTGCACTTCAACTAAGTTGACCAGGTTCAAAACGTCCTGCCCGATGACTTAAATGGACCTAAGTCTGAGTGGAAGGGCACCACCAACACACCTGAGCGATACACATCAGACGGCGTCAGATACTCATATTCCAATGTCATCACCACGACCTATTCCAGGCACAGAGCCACTAGAGTGAGTGCCATGATACGGAATCCAGTACCTGCGGGAGAGATTCTAACATTGTGGAATCTTAGGGGCAGTAGCAGCGAGATAAACATGGTACGTCAATATTTGAGGATTGAATAAGCCTGCAGATTTTGATGGATCTAAAGCAACAGAGCTTGGTAGCTTCTCAAATCAGGGATCCTAGAGAGCTTACAAACATGGCTGCATCCCAATGGATTCAATTCACGAAGGGAGGCGTGGTCGAGGACCTAGAAAAGGCATTCGAATACATCAATGAAGCAATGTCCCTCACACCGGCTGAGGATTCAGAACTGCCGCTGCGGCTGATGGTCCTCGGTGGCTGTTTGTCGAGTCGATTTGACCGTCTAGGCAATCGCGCGGATCTAGACGAGTGCATTCGGCACCGTAAACGGGCGGTTTTGCTCACTCCCCCGGGAGATTCAGATATGTCGTCAAGGCTAACCATACTTGCAGGCTCTTTCAGCGTGCGATTCGGGCGATTCGGCGATGTTGTGGACATCAATGAGGCAATTAAATGTATGAGCCAAGCGCTTTCCCTCAGGACTCAGGATGATTCGGCCTGGCCAAACACACTCTATGTCTATGGTAGCTGTTTTGTCTCACGGTACATGCAACTTGGCGAGCTTGCGGATCTCGACGAAGCCATTCGCTACACTAGCCAAGCAATGTCGCTCTCACCCCAGGGACATCTAAACACTCCGGCGGAACTGCAGATACTCGGTTGTTTGTATATTAGACGATTCGATCGCGCTGGAAAGCCTGCAGACCTCGATGAAGGTATTAGATACATGGATCAAGCCATTTCAGCTGCCCCTGAAGGGCATCCTGAAATAGTTCTTTGGCTTAATCTCCTTGGTTCATATGTCGGCACTCGCTTTGAACATTTTGGCGGGCTCGAAGACCTTGAGAGTTCTATCAAGTACAATACGCTGGCGGTTTCCTTATCTTCCCAGGGTCACCCAGACTTACACGTCCAGCTCAATAACCTTGGCCTTTCGCTCCTTAGTCGGTTCGAATCCCTCGGCCAACCTGAAGACCTTCACGAAGCTATCGAACATCTGGAGCGCGCCATTCTGCTTTTGCCTCAAACCCACCCAGACATGCTGAAGTGGATCTGTAACCTTGGGCAGCTACTCCGCACCCGCTATCTGAAGTATGGCAGGATTTCGGACCTCGACGAAGCCATACTGCGCATGAGTCAGGCACTATCCGGTTCACTGCGGAAGGACCTAGGTGTAGCCCATCTTCTCAACACTCTTGGGCTCTCGCTTTGCGATCGGTTCGAACGACTTGGCGATATCGAAGACCTGCATAAAGCTGTTGAAAACTCTCGCCAGGCAGTCTCTCTCACAAGCGAGGGAGATTCATATATGCCTATAAGGCTTGCCAATCTTAGCCACTCACTTCGCCATCGATTCAAAAAGACCGATGACGTTGAAGATCTCGACAAATCTATTGGGCATTTGAGCAAGGCCACTGATCTCATTCCCACCGGTCACATATTGTTACCCGCCCTACGTAGCAATCTTGGCCTACTTTTCGGCGATCGATTCGATCGACTTCATGAGGAGTCGGACCTCCACAAAGCTGTTGGGCACCTCACTCAGGCGGTATTGCTCACCCCCCAGGGACACCCGGACCTGCCTGGATACCTCAATAACGTTAGCACCATATTGAGCAGTCGGTTCAAGTCACTCGGCAAAGTTGAGGACCTCAACGAGGCGATTGATTACATGAGTCAGGCGGTTTCTCTCAGTCCGCATGAACACCCCAGGACACTTCAACTTCACAAGAATCTTGGTCATTTTTACAGCGAGCGATCAGAACTCCCCAATATGACACAAGATGTCCTCCAGGCAGCTAAGCATTTCCAGATTGCGGCCGAATCCACCACGGGTAGCCTATCTATTCAACTTGGCGCGGCGCTCGAGTGGGCTCGGTTATGCACCAAGCACAGCACAGACTCCGTCCTTGTAGCATACGGCCAAGTGATGGAGCTCCTGCCGCAGCTTGTGTGGCTTGAAAGTGGTATGATTGATCGATACAAGCATACCCGGTATGTTGGGCGTTTCACGACCGAGGCAGCCGCTGCCGCTATCAAGATGAAGGATTACGGTCTCGCACTCGAATGGCTCGAAGAAGGTCGATCGATTGTGTGGAAGCAGATGCTCCAGCTTCGCTCACCGTTCGACGAGCTATCTGCGGCTCATCCAGCTCTGGGTGAAGAGCTGAAACAGGTTGCGTGCAATCTTGACTCTGCTGGGTTCCTGCGGCTACCTGGGGGAGGTGCATCGGCTAGTGCCACTACGTCTGAAGAGACGGCCCAGAGACATCGTCGTCTGGCAGAAAAGTGGAACAAACTAGTCGAGCAAGTGCGGAATCTACCAGGATTCGATGCATTCCTGCGTCCCCGTCGAGCGTCTGAACTCACTGCCGCAGCTCAGTCGGGTCCTGTGGTCGTCGTGAACGTGCAAAAGGACTCATGCGATGCTCTCGTCATACAGCCAGGCTCCGCAGACATTGCGCATATACCCCTCAAGTTCTCATACGAGAACGCAACCAAAGCTCGTGATCGTCTAACACGATTGGCTCGTAGCCGCAGTGCGACCGACCGCGGTATCCAGTCGGGCACGGCCAATCCCAAAGACGAGCTTGAAAGGACACTGACTATGCTATGGGAAGGCGTTGTCGTTCCGATCCTTGACTTTCTAGGATACATAGTATGTATAGCCTCAAGTCTTCATCCCGTCACATTTCTCATAACATTTGACTCTAGCAAACCCCTTCTATAGTTGACTTGCCACACGTCACCTGGTGTACGACGGGACCACTATCGTTTCTCCCCTTGCACGCTGCTGGCAACTACAACACAGGGCAAGCGATCTTCAACTACGTTGTCTCATCGTACACACCAACTCTCAGCGCGCTCCTTGCACCTCCGCCTTCCGCTCCGTTCTCTGGCATCCTGACAGTCGGTCAAGAGGTCACCTCCGACATGCCTTCCCTTCCTGGCACAGTAGCTGAGCTTGCGATAATTCAGGAAAAGTCCAGAGGTCATTTTGTTTCTCGGCTAGACAGTAAGCTTGCAACGCCCGCTGCTGTGCTCGCTGGAATGGAGAAGCATAGCTGGGTCCACCTTGCTTGCCACGCCAAACAAAACACCACAGACCCGCTACAGAGCGCGTTCTATCTGCACGACGGCGTGCTTGACCTTGCTTCGATCACTCAGAAGCCGCTGAAGCATGCCGAGCTAGCGTTCTTGTCCGCATGTCAGACGGCTACCGGGGACGAGAGCATATCCGAAGAAGCTGTTCATCTAGCTGCAGGGATGCTCATGGCAGGATACAGATCGGTGATTGCGACGATGTGGTCGATTGGTGACGAGGACGCACCGTTGGTTGCTGAGAGGGTGTATGAGTACCTGATGGAAGGAGGAAAGCCTGACGCTCGGAGGTCTGCAGTAGCAGTGCATGAGGCGACAAAGCGTTTGCGGGCGAAAGTAGGAGCAAAGGAGTTTGCGAGGTGGGTTCCGTATATCCACATTGGTTTGTAGACGTGATCCTTGTTGCGTTGTGTTACGAAGTGTCTTGTAGTTTGCTTATGAGACCTGTATTTGTTGATATACTAGTAGTGGGTTAACTCGCCCTTGCCCCGAAACATTGCATTTATTTTATTTTAAACAAGATGAAGATTGTGGGGACGTGCCGTTTCCCCTATCTTGTTTTCAGCCTTGGAAACCTGGTCGCCGAGGTAAATGCCATCACATGATTAGTCAGCACTTGCGTTGATGATATGTAAGTCCAAGATCAGCTTCATCACCCACAGCTCGTACAGTGGTCGCAGCCACAGCATTTCTTGTTACGATACGGTACGCGCGTTGACTTAATTTCCTGCCTTGAGCACCTTGCGCATGCTGACGTCGCTCGACGTTATAAACCAGCTCCTTCCGACACATCAAGTAGAGTTCGAGGCTAGGACGCGTCGATTGTTCATTCCGCAACTGTTGAGGGGCGTCCCAGTCTCGGATACGCTCATCAATGCACAAGACGCCCTCGCTCCTTTTGGATAGAGCACCCTTGAAATTTCCTACGATGAGGTTCGACACAGTGTTGGGCGTCGGCGCCTCGTTTAGCGTCGCAAGGGCGGCGATCGGGACGGGGCCGCGCTGGCCGGGGTTTAGTGTGTAGTATATGTTTATTTTGTGAGTCGTTCTTATTCGTGCTTGACCGGAGATGATAGTTAATTGTTAGTGCCGCTTGCTTTGATGGTAGTGAAGACTTGTACACGACAGTGTCCTGTGCTCCCCCCACAGCGCCAAACCCAATACCTACCTAGCCCGTAGGCGTCAAGTGGCCAGGCGTAGCCAGTGTCGGCGCGTTCCAACCTAACTGGGTATGTTTCTCACTTCATTTCCGCGCAAGTACTTCTTTCTGTTTCTGTCGCACCATTCCCGCACTAACACGAGGTCACTAAAGATGGGTTAGGTATACGGCCAACGGATTTAATACTTCAAATCTACTTGCGTACAACTATGCGCTATTTGGAAACAACATCATAGGTCTTATGTCTCAGATTCAGACCGAGTTTGTGCCTACTGCTAGACAGAAACCTGCTGCGACATCTTGGACAGTTGACAACTAAACATTCGGTGCGTTTATTCATATCCTACTTGCCCGGTTGACGCTCGAGCGCTAACTGCGTGGACAGAGTTTCGTGGATTGGGATTAATGATCTGGGGTGAGTTATCTGGCCCACGTTTGCGATTATTCTAATGCGTATCGTTTTTGTCAGAGAGAACGCTCTGATACACGTAACAAGAAACAAGATAATGCAACAACAGCAAGATCTCTACAATTTAGGAGCTCGAAATCTTTTTCTATTTTATATGCCGCCTCGGGACCGGTCTCCCATGGGTGCGTTTCTGCTCAACTGGGTAAGTATTATTATTGCCAACTCGTTCTCATCTGATTTATAGGGACTCCGATAGCTGAGCCTGGTCCCAAGATCCTCGCGTGGAACGCTCAGCTCGCGGCGAGCGCACTGAGGCTCTCGGTCCAAAATACTGATACATCCACACGTGTACGTACTCCCACTTGCTCTTTCGTTCTACATAAGTTCACCTGTGATCGCTCGGAAATAGGTATTCTCCTCCTGGGACACATTTATAGGAATCCTCAACGACTTTTCTCAGCGCAACATCTCCGACCTCAACACCATCGGCTGGCGTATGGAAAGATGATCTACACTCAACGAGCTTTGTGCACTTCAGGCTCGCAAACGACCTCGCTGAGTATTTTGTCCCACTCCCAGCTGGCGCATCTCTATCTCCCACTACTGCATCAAGCGTTGCGCCTTCATCGACTAGTGCCCGAGTGGGTGCAGGGACGCAGACGTCGTATCCTGCTGCGTCGGCTGTGTCCTGCTGCGTCGGCTGTGTACAACTCGCCGTCGGGTACGCCGAGTCCGTCGTCTGGGTGAGTGATAGATTTCTGCACCACTTTGAGCGTGCTCTTAATTAGGATTTGGATTTGTGTCTAGCGATGCGAGGCGGTGTCTGGATTGGAGGATAGCGGGTGTGGTGGGGTTGAGTTTGGTTGTGCTTGTGGGATGGTAGACTTGGGACAAGAGGGGCTAAACGATAGTTGTTTGATTGAGGTGTTTCGGTGGATTCAGTAGACTCTCTGGGTTCGAGGGGCATATAGATTCATTTATTCTAATTTTAATATACACCATGACTTGTTGGATCCGTTTATCGAGATTCAAGTCCGTAAAGTGAACAGTTGCACCGGGCGTGGACAAGCAACTGTATTATTCTGCCTCCTTATTTGGTATATTCCCTAGCACGTGACCTCGTGGTGCCACTCGGCCTGTTCATGTTCAAGTCCGTAACGCATGTTGGTTTACCCCTCACTGTTGAAAGGAAGGAGCATTGATCAGCATGCCCACGGCACTACGAAGTTGACTCACAGAAACTTTGTAATACCTTTTGTTTGAAAAAAAGACTTATAAAACGCAGCGTAAAGGTATCTCATAGTTGCTCTTGTTGTCAACTATCATCGTAAATGTATTTGCCCATAGTGTTTAATTCCGAAACGTGTTTCAATCTCAGCGTTGTTGAGGAGAAACCACGCATATATGCTTGATTTCAACTCACCGACACAGCACCATGCAACGGCTCAATTTTCACCTATGGTTAATCCAATCGGCCGTGCTTGGCGTAACCACGACGGTTCTTCCATTCCTGTCCGCATCTGAAACCAACGCGAAATGATCAGGCTGGTATAGACTTGTATGGGTGGTGCACACTTCGTCGTTTCAACTGTTTCAAACTCAGGACATTCTTTGCAATTGCTTCGTGGAACGTTCCTCATATACCAGCTAGTACACCCTCATGTATTGTAGTTAGGATAGCCCTTGTTTTTACTCAGGTCCACACGTCGAACGAAGCGCGCGTCAAGTCTATTTGTGACACTATCGATGCCCCCTCCTTTGTTTTCACCGCCCATGTCGTACCTGGCTCATATCAACGTCTGTAGCCTGGCACCAGCTGAAGGGCACTTCAGCTGAGACAGTCGATGAGCATGCTCAGGTTCAAGACGTCCTGCCCGATGACTTAAATAGTACTAAGTCTGGGTCAAAGATCACCACCAATGCTCCTTAGCAATACACGTCAGTCATCGAATACTCAGTTCTGATGTCGTCACCACGACCTATTCTGAGCACAGAGCTACTAGAGTGAGTGTCATAATAGGACATCTAGCGCCCTCTGAACCAATTCTCACCTCGCTAATTGTCCAATCCTAGGGGCAGTAGCAGCGAGATTGATATGGTACGTCAATATTTGGGAATCGAATGTGTCTGCAGATTTTGATACATCTAAAGCAACAGAGCCCGGCAGCTTCTCAAATCAGGGATCCTAGAGAGCTTACGAATATGGCTGCATCCCAATGGATTCATTTCATGAAGACAGGCGCAGTTGAGGACCTAGAAAACGCATTCGAGTACATCAACGAAGCAGTTTCCCTGACGCCGGCTGATGATCTAGAATTGCCAATGCGGCTGATGGTCCTGGGCAGTTTGTTGTGGAGTCGATTTGATTGTCTAGACAATCGTGCAGATCTAGACGAGTGCATTCAGCAACGTGAACGGGTGGTTGTGCTCACTCCCCTGGACAATTCGAATATGTCATCAGGGCTAATCATACTTGCAGGCTCTCTCAGCTGTCGATTCAGGCTTTTCGGCAGTGTTGTGGACATCAACGAGGCAATTAAGCATATGAGCCAAGCGCTTTCCTTCACGACTCAGGATGATTCGGTCTGGTTGGACGCACTCTATTCCTACGGCGGTTGCCTTGTCTCACGGTACATGAAGCTTGGCGAGCTTGCGGATCTTGACGAAGCCATTCGCTACACTAGCCAAGCAATATCACTCTTACCTCAGGGACATCTAAACACTCCAGCGAAACTGCAAGTACTCGGATGTATGTTTATTAGACGATTCGATCAGCTTGGCAAAATTGCAGACCTCAACGAAGGCATTAGGTACATGGGCCGAGCCGTTTCAGCTGCGCCCAAAGGACATCCGGAACTAGCTGTGTGGCTTAACAATCTTGGTTCACACCTCGGCCGCCGCTTTCAAAATTATGGCGGGTTCGAAGACCTCGAAAGATCCATCGAGTGCAAGGCACAGGCTGTTTTCATTTCTCCTCAGGGCCACCCAGACTTACACGTCCAACTCAATAACCTGGGGGTCTCGCTCCTTAGTCGCTTTGACTACCTTGGTCGACCTACGGACCTCCAGGAAGCCATTAAATGCCAGGAACGCGCAGTCCAACTTTTACCTCAAACTCATCCAGATATGCCAAAGTGGATTAGCAATTTTGGCGCTCTTCTTCGCACTCGCTATCACCGATTTGGTGAGGTTTCTGACCTCGACATATCCATTATGCGTATGAGCCAGGTATTGCTCGGAGCACCCAAGAAGCACCCAGAGTTAGCTATGCTTCACGATAGCCTTGGCCTCTCGCTTTGCGATCGATTCGAACGGCTTGGCGATATGGAAGACCTCCACAATGCTGTTGGGCACGCTCGTCGGGCGGTTTCGCTCACAAGCGCGGGGGATCCATACATGCGTACAAGGCTGGCAAACCTCAGCCACTCGCTTCAATGTCGATTTACAATGACTGACGATGTGGAAGACATCAACAAGGCAATTCAGTGCATGGGCAAGGCGGTATATCTCACACCTACCGATCATATACTATTGCCTGCCCTGCTCAGTAACTTTGGCCTACATTTTAGCCATCGGTTTGAGCGGCTTGATGAAATTGCGGACCTCCAGGAAGCCATTAAGCATGTGGAAAAGGCAATATTACTTACTCCTCATGGGCACCCGGATCTCCCTACGCGCCTGAACAACCTCGGTATCATACTCAACAATCGATTTGAACGATCTGGCGAAGTTGAAGACCTGAACAAGGCGATCGATCACGCAAGTCAAGCAGTCGCGCTCACGCCACATGAATCCCCAGAGATGCTCCTGTTGCAAAAGAATCTTGGTCATCTCTACAGCGAGCGATCAGATCTCCCTGACATGACGCAAGATGTTTACCAAGCAGCTAAACATTTTCAAACCGCGGCCGAATCTTTGATGGGTAGCCTATCTATTCGACTTGCCGCGGCGCTCGAGTGGGCCAGATTATGCACCAAGCACAGCACAAGCTCAGTCCTTGTAGCATACGGTCAATCGATGGCGCTTCTGCCACAGCTTGTGTGGCTCGAGAGTGGTACGACCGACCGCTACAGGCATACCCGATATGTTGGGCGTTTCACGACCGAGGCAGCCGCTGCCGCTATCAAGATGAAGGATTACGGTCTCGCACTCGAATGGCTTGAAGAAGGTCGATCGATTGTGTGGAAGCAGATGCTCCAGCTTCGCTCACCGTTCGACGA
>MU132197.1:48179-59347 GCA_015039395.1 Ceratobasidium sp. AG-I
GTTCTCTGGCATCCTGACAGTCGGCCAAGAGTTCACCTCCGACATGCCTTCCCTTCCTGGCACAGTAGCTGAGCTTGCTACAATCCAGGAGAAGTCCAAAGGTCATGTTGTTTCTCGGCTAGATAGTGAGCTTGCAACGCCCGCTGCCGTGCTCGCTGGGATGGAGAAGCATAGTTGGGTCCACCTTGCTTGCCACGCCAAACAAAACACTACAGACCCGCTACAGAGCGCGTTCTATCTGCACGACGGCGTGCTTGACCTTGCGTCGATCACTCAGAAGCCGCTGAAACACGCCGAGCTGGCGTTCCTGTCCGCATGTCAGACGGCTGCTGGGGACGAGAGCATATCCGAAGAAGCTGTTCATCTAGCTGCAGGGATGCTCATGGCAGGATACAGATCGGTAATTGCGACGATGTGGTCGATTGGTGACGAGGATGCGCCGTTGGTTGCTGAGAGGGTGTATGAGTACCTGATGGAAAGAGGAAAGCCTGACGCTCGGAGGTCTGCGGTAGCAGTGCATGAGGCAACCAATCATTTGCGGGCGAAAGTAGGAGTGAAAGATTTTGCGAGGTGGGTTCCGTATATCCATATTGGTCTATAGACGTGATCCTTGTTGCATTGTGTTACGAGGTGTCTTGTAGTTTGAGAGTGCGGGTCTTGGTGATTGAAGTTAGTTAAAGTTAGCTAAAGCCTTTCGTAGCCTGTATTGATGTGCTAGTAGTGGGTAGCTCGCCCTTGCCCTTGCTCCCAGGAAGGAATTATCAAAAAAAAATTGAATTTCTTCAGCCTTTTCCTTGTCGAAGGTCATCTCAATTTCCCCAGTGATATAATGCGTACACGAACGGACTACATTGAGGCAAAATGAGAAACTTGCTTTAGAGTATAATTAATGGAGCACCCCCTCTAACTCTAGCTCAACCTTACTAAATTATCATCTCAGAGAATCTGCACATTAGGCTTGATTCCAACTTGTGCATTGCAGCAGCATGCAGTAATTCGGCTCCGGTCTTCTTGGCGCAGCGAGGCTGTGATAACTCCGCAAACAGACGGCTCCTGAGATGATCAGATTGATACACTGGCGTCTATGGACTGGGCTCATTTTGTTCCACTAGCCAGCGCTGCCCTTCAATGAATTTGAGACATTTCGGCGATCAACCCGTGAAATAATCTTGACATGCTGGCTCGAACGATCGGGCATGATGTGTTCTGTGCACAGGTTCACGCGCATAAGCAAGCGCCCTTCAATCTCATCGCAGCGCTCTTAATGCACTCTCCTTTGTGTTACCACCTATGTTGTTCCTGGCAACCACCGCCCCCAATAGAACACAGCCATCAGCCTGGTCAATTCATGTCAAGGCTTAAGTACAGCGAATGTGAGTGTAAGACAACCACTCAATCCATCTGAGCGACCAACAACAAATATTGTTACTGTACATACTCCAAGCCCAATGTCGTCATCACTCCCTCTGACAGGGGCAGAGTCCTCGAAGTGAGTTTGAAAACAAGGGACATAACTCCCATGTCAGTTTCCTCTATGCTAATTCCCGAACCTTAGACAGAATAGTGGGGAAGCGGATATGGTATGTTTGTCTTATCATTCTAGACCGAGACGCATATAAAAATATCGGTGGATTCACAGCGATGTGGTCCAGAGGTATCTCAAGGAAAAGATCCTGGAGAGCTTACGAGCATGGCTGAATCCTACTGGGCGGATTTCCACAAGTCAAGCGTGGCCGAAGAACTAGAAAAAGCATTCGAGTATATTAATGAAGCTATATCTCTTACGCCGGATGAAGACCCAGCAATGCCGCGGCGGCTTGTGATCCTTGGTTTTTTTTTGTGGGGTCGATTTAACCTTCGAAGCAGTCGTGCGGATCTGGACGAGTGCATTCAGCAACGTACATTGGCAGCTTTGCTCACTCCTCCAGGGGATTCCAGTCTGCCTTCGAGGCTCGTCATACTTGCACACTCTTTCAACACTCGATTTCTACGTTTCGATAACGTCGCGGATCTCAACAATGCAATCGAGTACATGAGTCAAGCGATTCCACTCATACCTGAGAACAATTCGAGCCTTCCTGGCACACTTTACAGCCATGGTTTATTCTTGACCGCACGGTTCGACGGGCTTGGCAAGCTTGCAGACCTAAACGGAGCGATTCAGTACATTGGTCAAGCAGTTTCGCTCTTACCTCCAGAACATTCGGATCTTCCTGGACAGCTCCAGAGACTTGGCTACATGCTCGCTAGACGATTTGACAGTCAAGGTGAACTGGCGGACCTCAACGATGGCATTGAGTACATGGTTCAAGCCATATCGGTTGCGCCTCAAGGAGAATCAAATGTAATTGTCTGGCTCAATTGTCTTGGTACCTACCTGGACGGTCGATATTCACGTTTGGGAAAACTTGAAGACCTTGAAAGGGCTATTCAGTATAAGGCGCAGGCGGTGTCACTCGCTCCCGACGAATACCCGGAACTTCATATATTGTTAAACAACCTCGGGCACTCAATTCACAATCGATTTGAACGCCTTGATACACTTGAAGACCTCCACACGGCCATTGGATACCAGAGACAGGCTGTTTCCCTCGCACCTAGCGACCACCCAGATATGTCCATGTGGGTTGGAAATCTTGGACTGTCACTCCGCAGCCGATACAAGCGACTCGGCGAGATGACAGACCTCGATGAAGCCGTTGGGCTCATGAGCCAAGCAGTTTCCCTTGCCCCACGCGACCACCCACGTCTGCCCACAATGCTCAACAATCTCGGCCTCTCCTTCTGTGACCGATTTGAGCGCCTTAGCGACGTCAAGGACCTCCACAAAGCTATAGACTACACAAGTCAGGCTGTAGCACTTGTCTCCGAACAAGCCCCGGGTCTATCTACCTGGCTCAACAACCTCAGCCACTCATATGAATGCCGATACAAGGAACTTGACGATGTTGAAGATCTCGAAGAATCAATCAGGTGTATGAGCAAGGCGGTTTCTCGCACACCTACAGGTCACTTAGACATGCCTACGCTGCTCAACAATTTTGCTATCCTATATTCAAGTAGATTCGAGCGGCTTCATGAGGCTTCCGACCTTGATAAAGCCATTGGGCATATGACCAAGGCATTGTCGCTCACTCCCAAGGGACACCCGGACTTGCCTAAACACCTCAATAACATCGGTACCATATTTGGTAGTCGATTCAAGGCGCTCGGTGAAGTTGAAAACCTCAACAAGGCGATTGATCACTTGAATCGAGCACTGTCACTCGCACCACAGGAACACTCGGAGACGCCCCAGATGCACAAGAATCTCGGTCACCACTATAGTGACCGATCGGACATCCCAGGGATGGCACAAGATGCCCACCAGGCGGCTAGGCATTTCCAGATCGCAGCCGAATCCACCATGGGTAGTCTATCTCTTCGACTTGGCGCGGCGCTCGAGTGGGCTAGATTATGTGCCAAACACCAAATTGGCTCAATGCTAGTAGCGTATGGACAACTCATGGCACTCCTGCCGCAGCTCGTCTGGCTTGAGAGCGGTGCGACTGATCGACATAAGCACACCCGCTATATTGGCCGAATAGCGACCGAGGCTGCCGCCGCCGCAATCAGGATGAGGCGCTACGATCTCGCGCTCGAATGGCTGGAAGAAGGTCGATCGATTGTATGGAGGCAGATGCTCCAGCTTCGCACGCCGTTCGACGACCTAGCTCCAGCTCATCCAGCTCTGGCCGAGGAACTGAAACAGGTTGCACGCGATCTTGACTCTGCCGGGTCCCTTCAGGTACCTGAGGGAGGCGCATTAACTAGTGGTACTACTTCTGAAGAAACGGCTCAGAGGCATCGTCGTCTAACAGAGACGTGGAACGTCCTCGTCGAGCAGGCGAGACAGCTGCCAGGATTTAATGGATTTTTACGTCCTCGTCGAGTGTCTGAACTCACTGCCGCAGCTCATTCGGGCCCTGTGGTGGTTATAAACGTCCAAAAAACCTCCTGCGATGCTCTCGTAATACGACCAGGTTCCGCTGAGATCACGCATATACCTCTCAAGTTCTCATACGAGAACGCAACGAAGGCTCGTGTTCGGCTGAACCACTTGTCTCGTAGCCGGGGTGTGACCGACCGCGGTTTCCAATCGGGCACAGTCAAGCCCAAAGACGAGCTTGGAAAAACACTGACTATGTTATGGGAGGATATTGTTATGCCGGTGCTTGACTTTCTCGGATATATGGTATGTATGCCTTCCACTACTCATCCTGATAATAATCTCATTTTTTTTCGGCGCTAGCAAAACCAATCAACAGCTGACTTATCGCATATAACCTGGTGCCCGACCGGACCACTCTCGTTTCTTCCCATACATGCCGCTGGCGACTACACAGCTGAGCGCGTGATCTTCAACTACGTCGTCTCTTCATATACGCCAACTCTCAGCGCACTACTTGCACCTCCGCCTTCCGCTCCGTTCTCTGGCATCTTGACTGTCAGCCAACAGATTACCCCCGACATGCCCTTCCCTCCTGGCACAGTAGCTGAGCTTACTAAAATTCAGGAGAAAGCTAAAGGACATTGTGTTTCTCGGCTTGACGGAGACCTTGCGACGCCTGCTGCTGTGCTCGCTGGAATGGAGAAGTATAGCTGGGTCCACCTTGCCTGCCACGCTACACAAAACACTACGGATCCACTACAGAGCGCGTTCTATCTTCACAACGGCATGCTTGACCTTGCGTCAATCACCCAGAAGCCACTGAAACATGCCGAACTGGCGTTCTTATCCGCCTGTCAGACGGCTACTGGGGACAAGGACCTGTCTGAAGAGGCTGTTCATCTGGCAGCTGGGATGCTGATGGCGGGATACCGGACGGTGATTGCGACGATGTGGTCGATTTGTGACGAGGATGCGCCGTTGATTGCTGAGAGTGTGTATGAGCACCTGATGGAAGGGGGGACGCTGGATGCTCGGAGGGCAGCGGCAGCAGTGCACAACGCGACGAAGTGCTTGCGGGAAAAGGTTGGAATGAAAGAGTTTGCGAGGTGGGTTCCGTATATACATATACTGTACCATTACGACCTTCGCGTCGTCCCCTGTCCCCCAACGGTTCGACGCGACGCGGGTTTTTGGACATGTCCCCTGTCCCCTGGCGAGTCGACGCGGGGGACATTCGGTTCCTGATCCAATGATTAAGTTTTGACAGTGTTTTCGTTGGTTTTTCGACTGAATTTGTTTTTTTTCGACGCTCAAATGTTTCAGTCCCCTGTCCCCTAGATACTCGACGCGGGGGGACAGGTGTACCAAAGAGAACCAAACAGTAACAAGCGCCCGGCGCTCTTACATAAGCGACGCGAAGGTCGTAATGGTACAGTAGGTCTGTAGGCGCATTCCTTGTCGCCCGAAAGTGGAGATTTTGTCAATGAAAGTCTTATATGAACTGTAGTGTACTATCGATGCAGTGGTGTTGGCGCCATTGTGCTAGTGATTTGAGTGTAGCTTCGCAGTGAGCTGAGAACCGAGGACGAGCTTCATTGTTTTTCAGCTGAAGCGCTTAGCGCCTGATTCGTCAGCAACAAGGTTGCGGAGACAACGACGACGATGACATTCTTTGTTAACCGCCCTTGAGCTACCCCGTAATTTGCTACTTGCGCTCAGTATCTAAACAAACTATAAATGATTAAATTTACGCTCGGTTCCGTCGGGGCGATTGATTCACCGAAGCGAGACGTTTTCCTGAGACCCTAAGGTACGATGTCTCTGGCCTGGAGCTCAACCTCCCTTGTGGGTTGTCAACGACCACAGACACAGCTCAAGCAACTTCCACTCGGTGCGTGTAATGTCGTCAAAGTCTCCTGCCTTGAGCTCCTCCCGTTTGCTAATGTCCTTACCATAGTTGCTTGACATTGTCAACCCGCACCTTCTGATAACGTCAGGCGAGGTTCGAGATTCGAGCGCGTGGATCATTCATTCCGCAGCCGTCGAGCCGTCGAGAAGCACATCCTTGGTTATACCCACACATATAATTGCACCGACTCTTATCGGACAACTCGTCTTTGAGTACCCCCCGCGATGAGGTTTGGCACGGTGGTAGGCGTCTGCGCCTCTTTTGGAGTAGCTCGGGCGGCGATTGGGACGGGACCACATTGGCCCGGGTTTAGTGCGCTACAGTATATGTTCATTTTGTGAGTAGTTTTTCTTGTGGTTGGCCTGGGATTACGCTGAACATAATTTTTGGTTCGTTTGCAGTGGGGACTCGTACTCTACCGTCTCTTGGGGCCCTACGTCGGCGCCGAGTCCATCTCCAGCTGAGCCCGTGGGTGTTGAATGGCCTGGTGTAACTAGCGTCGGCGCGTTCCAGGCTAACTGGGTATGTTTCTGCCTTTCTTTCATTCTTGTGTTGTCGCTTCCATTCTATTGTTGTCCCGCCGCGCACGCATGCTAATAATAGGTTTATTGAACATAGGTTGGATACATGACTAGAGGGTTTAATACCTCGAGCCTCCTCGCGTATGACTATGCAATATCTGGGAACAATGTTACGGGGTTTACTTCTCAGGTCGAGACGTTCATGTCCACCGCAGGACAACGACCGGCGGCAACCCCGTGGACGGCTGATAACGCAGTATTCGGTAGGTCGTGGATCATTTTGACTATCTCTGGGTATAATTGTTGATTGGCGTGGATATAGTTTCGTGGATTGGGATCAACGATGTTGGGTGAGCGATTTGAGTCTGTTAGCCGTCTTGTTATTCTGACTATCTTGGTCAATGTTAGGAATGGTGCTCCAATGGACACCAGCATCCAACGGGTCATTCAACAGAACCAAAATCTTTACGCTCTGGGCGCACGGAACTTTATTCTAATTAATGTACCACCTACGAATCGATCCCCCATGGGTAGGTTTCATTTCGACCACATATTTTTCGGAGATTATTGGCTGATACACTAGATTATAGGACAACCGATGACTGGCCTTGGAGACAAGATTGTTGCGTGGAACGCTCAGCTCGCCGCTAGCGCACTGACGTTCTCAGTTCAAAACACTGACACATCTACGCTTGTACGTCTGTCCCTCCCCACAGATATTCATTTTGCTTACCTTTTTCCTGGCAGGTATTCTCTTCCTGGGACACATTTACGAAAATCCTCGACAACCCAGCACGATACAACATCTCCGACCCGAACACTATCGGCGGCGGCGTATGGCACGACGACCTTCACCCAACAGGCTTCGTCCACTACCGACTCGCGAACGACCTCGCTGGGTATCTAACCTCCCTCCCAGCCGGACAATCCCCGCCCCCGTCTTCATCTCCAACCCCATCCCGCTCTACATCTACCGCAACAGGCCCATTTTCAATCACCTATTCCGGGATAGGCATAGGAACTTCCACTACGCGCCTCGCCGCTTCCGCTGTGTATAATACACCATCGAGTACGCCGAGCGCGTCTTCTGGGTGGGTGATGGATCTATATGCATATTTGGGCGTCCGGTTAATTGGGCTTTGGATTGGTTAGGAGCGCGAAATGCCTGGATTGGTGGATATTGCAGACGTTGGGGATGTGTATAGTTGTACTTGGGGGGCTGTAGGGCTGTGGCGGCGGACGTTGGAACAGGGTTTTTCTTTACGTTTAGGCTGACTTGTTTGGGGCGGTACAGCTTCTTGTATTTGAGGTGTATTATACATTTTGACTTCTATCTTTCTTCACCTCAGGTGACTAATACTGAAGACATAGACGGCTGTTTAGAATTGTATCTAAACGACATTTGAACGAGAGAGCAAGACTAACCTACTAACATATGTAATATACAGTCCTGGAGAAAACCTCTCATGGAGAGGCTATTCCTTTTAGAAAAGTGCTGTAACTATGCGAATAAAAATGGTGTAAACATGGGGAATACCTCGTCCGATAGCTACGCTTTGAAACTACAAAACACACATAAGAGAGCCAGATAGCAATGAGAAACAAGCAGGATATGGATAAGATAAACTCAGGGGTGCCTGTGAGAGGTTTTCTCCCCAGTTCACATGTTTCCTTGAGTACGCCTATTGGTTAGAGTTAGGGTCAAGTATTCTTTGTTCAAGTAGGCTGGGAGCCCATCAGCTTACGGCGGCGGTCAGATCGGTTAATAGGGGTTTTAGAAAGAGTCTGAATCCATAGAACGTCCATTGTCAAACAACCGAGAAATCGCTCTAAAAAGCGACTGGCGTGCTTGTGAGTGGAACCGTGACTGTCCCAAACCCTACTTGTCTCATTTGAGACCTTGAGTATATACAAGCCGTTCCCACACCTGCTTTCTTTGTAGCTTAATGATTCGAGGTGGGGTGGCACTGAAGAATCAGCTAGCACCGTGTATTAGCAGCAGCGAGGCAGGATCAATTTCTAGCAGCATTTACAACACGGCCGCCAGCAGTTGAAGACACACTAACGCACTAAAACAGACACTCCGGACAGTAGTGAATCTAGAAGCTCAACTGACGTTCCGTCCTCCCTCAGGACCTGCATACGTTCAAGCTCGCGCAGGATTTTATGGATGTATTCCAACGCACCGCTCTTACTAACGACCTGGGCGCACGCCGCGTGAAATGCTAGGTACTGTTGATTGGGAATGGGAAGTTTGTCGGGATCAGAGCTTGTGAAGGTGACGATGGCTGGTAGATCGGACTTCATGGAGTCGATTGTGGCTCCGAGGGTGTATTGGTTCACTGTCCCCTAAAACGTATTGATAGTCTCACGAGCGTATTAGAGAAGATGAAGAGACAAACCTCGATTGGCTCAAACCATAACCCAAGGTTGTCAAAGAGGTCGTGCAAGTCCTTGCGCAATGTTATGATGTTACGCAGATTGTGCATTCCAGCTCCATCGAAGGCCGCAGCGGAAAAGTCGCCGTAGTGCTCCGCAATGGCCCAGACGCCAGCGGAATAGGCACGCTTTAAAGAAAGCTATTATCTTTATTGAAGCGGTAGTTATAAATAATCAATGGACTAACCCTGGTACTGTCGTTATCTATGCCTTTATTTACGTACGAGGGGAGAATATGGGCACACTCGGTTGACGAAATCTTTCTGTTTTGTGTACTGGCTTCCACTTGCAACTGAGGCATATCCACGGAGGACTTGTAGTCAATATAACCTGACAATACACAACGGAAGTTATCGCGAATGAGAGCCTAATGGCGCCTAGTGAGCTCTCAACTCATCGGACGATTCGAAATGGCTCACATAGGACTTTGCATCTGCGTGGCTGGCAGGTGTTGAATTAAGCGAAGTCGATATGAGATTATGTAGGTCTTCGAAGGACGGCCTGGAGGGATGACTTGAAGGGGGCCTGGTTTTGGTTTTGGTTTGATCTACCAAGTCGTTAGCCTAAGAACAATACACCAGGTGATACCAACGAACAATAGTTCACGAAATAGTTGACGTGGCAGTTGCCTAACTGGAATATTTGGTCGTCGTTGACACACCGATCAATACTGTCTTTCAGATAAACACAGCCAGGCTGTGAGGGCGCGTGAATCATCATCCAACCCAGAACCTTGATTGGGCGGCGATTCTCGCCATCAAGACTTTGAAGGCGATTATATGTATTTTGGGCCTCCGCTTGCTCGAACATAAGCACAGTTTTGGTGGGCAGCTCGGTTAGAAGAGGAAGTGCGGTAGCGGGCATCGTGGTCGTGTGGCTCAAGAGAAGTTAATTGGAAATGAGTGGCACAGCCACCAGTACTCGGGTCTAACCTGAACCAGACTTAAATTCATATTCAAACTTCTGAAAATTTGATCGAGTCAGGGTAAGAGAAAGGAGCCGGAGTTAAATCTAATTAAATATCACTCAATTATCCGAAGTCAGCCGAGTGGTATCATAGTGTGTTATCTCCTCAAGGTTCGAAATCCCTTGGTACCAGAATTTGGCAATAGGCACTTTCTGCACAGCCGATTTCCGGTCTAAATCGACAAAATCATAACAAATCGCTTGTGGAGCAGCCGAACAACCACTACGTCTTGCCTGGAACCAATCTCCTTTTTGGGACGCTGCTTATGTTAGCAAGCAAACGGCAGCTGACCGCGTCCCATGGAGCTTGGGACAATTGTCCTAGTAGACTTACGATAGGCCACCCCACCCTCCACAACTTGTAAATAGTTATACAAAATCACAGAACATCAGTAAAATGGTCAGGTGTTCAGTAGAGGAGACTTGCTTTCTGTATCCTGTTTTAGTCTACTGAGGTTAACCAATGTCTACTTAGACTATGTCGTCTATGGAGTGCAGTGCACTGTGGCTGTGCTGAGCAAACTCGCCACTGCGTGACTTTCATCACGACTGATACGGCCGCAACTCGTCCTCTCCGCAGTGATTTTGGACCTTTGCCCTCATCATCCATTGGTCAATACCTGCAGGTAACACCACAAAATAAGTGCACTGAACCTAGGTAGAAATCTTTCTAACGGCTGAAAAGACTTTCTGCCTTGCTATTTGAAATTACATGTCTCCTTCAGGTAGAGATTAATCACATGACTGGTGCGCTACATAGACAACATAATAGGGCCAGGTGTTATACCAGCTACGACCGGTAGGTAGATAAAATACGTGTACCTAGTCCTCCGTAGACGAATTCTCTTTTTACTGATGAAAGTGTTTAAAATGGCCATTGGATGAGATTCGCTTCATTGAAAATTTTAAAATCAGATGTGTTTTGACTGAGAACGGAGGCGCGAATGCTCGAGGTTTACTAGGGAGAAATGAATTTCAAATTATGAAGTCCGCTCTCTCGCTGCCGTCAACGACCGCCTCGCTTGCCGTCAACACTAGCTGGGGGCTTGATACTTTGTCGATCTTCGACATATACACCTAGGAGGCTGTGGGAATTTTCTCTGCGCTGAGGGCGTACTATGGAGCCCGCTGTGCCTCGCAATGTTATCCCTATGCTAGCCCATCCACTTACGCTTGCGGAAGCCATTACAGTGCGAACTGTAGAAGCTACAGGCATCATTCCATATCAGTGCCAAGTGAATGTACCTGCAGCTATTTACTCTGGGAGAGATGTGCTCTGTGTCGCTGGCCATCAGCAAAAATCACATGGTACTACAAGGTACTACATAGTCATATGTAGTCTAAATAGTCTCCAGTTGTACTCTGTAGGGCCGTAGTTCGGTGCCTTGTCCATAGTCACCCC
>MU132197.1:98411-146720 GCA_015039395.1 Ceratobasidium sp. AG-I
CAACCTCACCACCCAACGGGGTCGATTTGATTCCCACCTATGGGGATTACTCAACTACCGAAGCAAAGCAGGCGCACGTCTGCTTCGATTCCAGCGCCGATGGCTTAATGGTGGACTGTAAGTTCAAATTGCATCATTTCTCTCTATCTCTTACTGATCCTTTTCCGTAGGGAACACGCTGGTGTTCAGGTCAACCAACAAGAACCCGAGTCTTATCATTGCCAGTCTATTACTCAGCCTGAGCATGTCCGACCCGATACACCACCCGCACTTGGCTCCGAGCCCGAGGAGGATCAACACCTGAGCACTCGTGCAAAGGGGAAGGGGAGGGCTAATCACTAAGTTTGTTTGTTGAACAAGGTAGGTTTCGGTACTATCAGTGACTCGGTTTTGAATGTATAATTTGCTTGAATGATTTGTGATGGCCTCGACTTGTATCATATATGCCTACCCGAGCAAATATATCTCTGTTCCTGATTAACAGATTGATCTGATCTACGTGCTGATGGTTGATCATCCTGTCAACTAATTGATGAACATTGTTGATTAATTAGTCTTATTGATTGATGGCTCTACTTAATTACTACCTCATATGGGCGACCTAAATTCTTAAATTTAGGTAAATTTAGGAGGTTTAAGTCAATTTGAAAAACGCTTTTTCAGTTAATAAATTTATTAAACCCAGGTTAAATTTAATCAAACTAAAGCACCCCCACTTTCATTTAGGGTCATTAAATTGTATGAAAGGGGGGGGGTGGTAAATCTTTAAAAGGTTCAATATGCTTAAAGTTAAGTCAATATCATTCATTCTGTACTTGAGGTTTTCCCTGATGGGAGTGTTACTCAGCAAAATCTGTCTGAGTTCCAGAGCGCTCTGGAGCAGCCGATTGCTCTGGATCGTGGAAACACACAACATAGTGCCCCTGAGGACTCTGCTATATTAGTTAATATAGCTGTGCTCAGCCGCAGTAAGCACAGTCCGCTCTTGCTGTCCAACCAGAGACTCATTCACGCCTTTTAGAATCGGATGTGCAGCCGTACTACAGGGAAACTAACGTTCAGTACTATTCATTGTTGACCGCTGCTCCTTTTCACCTCGATTATGGCATAGGAAAATAATGAACAATGGAAGACACGCGGGGATGGGTGTTAGTGGTGCGTGCAAGCGCAGTTTATCTCATCATCAGAAGTGAGCACCGCGTTGCAAGTTTCCCGAGATGGCCGTGGTCCAATGTTTTTAAAGGCCAGTTCGGACGTGGAATGGAGGCAGTCGACTAGTTCCCCTTAGCAATACCTTTGATCTATTAGGGAAAGATTTACCTTCAATGTTGCAACCTCTGACAAGCAATGCTCGGGAAGATCAGCCGAAGTAAGCTGGAACTCGGTTATATGTATATTCCTGAGCTCACTATCCAGCTCTAGACTGAGAGAAGATAGTACAGCCGCGGTATGAAGAAGAAAAGTGACGCATGCAGTGGTATTTAATCTAACTAATTTGTTAGGGGGGTACCACAGCTGCTAAACGTGGAGACACCGTATGGGAGGCGGCACAGGACGCGATACAGCTATGCTGCAGTACGAATGAACTAGGTGACATCCAGAAAGCAATCTCAGCAAAATCCCCCTAGACTCCGGAGTGCTCCGGATACATAGGCTTATCTCCAAGCCCTCTGGAGCCCTCTGGAGCCCTCTGGAGCAATCCAGAGCAAAGAGGCTCCTCAGGAGCAAAATGCTCCAGAGCACTCCGGAGTGCTCTGGAGTGCGCTGGAGGGCTTGGAGATAAGCCTAGGTATCCGGAGCGCTCCGGAGTCTAGAGGGATTTTGCTGAGATCAAACTCGTGGACGAAGCCGTCCTTTTTACGCCAAAAGGTCACCTAGATCTACCTCGGCGGCTCAATAGTCTTAGCTCGTTGCTTTCGATGCGATTCAAGCATGGAAACGATATCGAAGACCTGAACCGCTCGATTAGTCACCAAATTGAAGCGGTCTTGCTCACCCCCCAGGAGAACCCACTACTTCTCATCTTGCTTGGCAATCTTACGGCTACATTCTGGGATCGGTTTCAACAACTAGGCGAACTCGAAGACCTCAACGAGGCAATCGCATGCAAAAACCAGTCTGTCTCTCTCATGCCCGAAGGTCACTTAGACACACCTGATAGGCTCGTCAACCTTGGTCATTTGCTAAAAGCTCGGTTCAATCGTATGGGAGAGCCTACGGATCTCAATAGAGCGATCAACTGCATGAGCCAAGCTGTTTTACTCGCCACGAATGGGCATCCTGACTTACCAATGTGGTTGAGTGACCTTGCTCGCCTACATGCGGTTCGATTCGATTGTCTAGATGAGCTCGTAGATCTCAATCGCGCGATTGACTTGATGGTCCAAACAGTATCGTTGACTCCAGAGCGAGACGGCACTTGTCTAAACTTTGCCTTACTCCTGGATAGATTTAAGCGTCTTAGCGAGATGGAAGATCTTGACAAGGTCATAGGATATATGGAGCAATCAACTAAGCTTATGGACCAAGCACACCCAGACCTGCCTGTTACGTTCAATGAGCTTGGCTTGTCGCTCAATACCCGATTTGAGCGTTATGGGAACCTGATAGATCTAGAGAAAGCCATCGAGTCGTCGGGCAAGGCGGGTTCACTTATGCAGCACGATCATGCCTACAGGCCAAACTGGTTGAATAACTTTGGCTGTCTACATGCGCGTAAGTTTGAACATTTGGGCGATCTCGCAGACCTTGACAAGGCAATCGAATATCAAAGTCAGGCGGTCTTAATCACACCACATAATCACTCGGACATGCCTAGGTGGCACAACAATCTTGGTAGCTCGTTCAGTTTTCGGTTCGACCGTCTAGGTAGACTTGAAGATCTTGGCAAGGCAATCGAGCACCAGAATATAGCCGTCTCACTTGCAGTCCAGGAGGATCCTGAATGGCTTACATTCCTAAGTAATTTGGCATCCTCGCTTGAGAACCGGTTTACACGCCTAGGAGACCTTGTAGACCTCAACAAATCGATTGAATATCACAAGGAGGCGGTCTCACTGACGCCCAAAGGCAGTCGAGACATGCCCCTCCGGCTCAACAACCTCAATTCCTCACTCGAGAGTCGATTCAAACGTCTTGGAGATCTTACAGACCTAAACCAAGCGATCGAGTATCAAAGTCGCGTAGCTTCGATTGTGCCTCGAGATCATCCAAAAATGCCTGTCTGCCTCGATAGACTTGGTCATTTGCTGAGTAGTCGATTCGACCGCATCTGGAAATCTGCAAGTAGCTAGATTGTGCTATCCAGCAGTATATACCCTATCTAGGAGCCCTAGGAAAACTAGATAGGTCCCCCATATATAGTGCTAGATACTGCTATTTAGCTGCCATCTAGCACCTATCTAGCACCTATCTAGCACCTATCTAGCATCTACCTAGCAGCTAGATAGTGTCTAGCTAGGAGCTAGATAGCAGTATCTAGCAGTATCTAGCAGCTATCTAGCATGATCTAGCACGATCTAGCAAGATCTAGCACTATCTAACCTGATATGGGAATTTCCCAAAAAAGGAAAGAGGTTTAGAAAAAAAGATAAAAAATATGATTATTTTTTATTACCCAATATGGCAGTTATAATATGCCTGATTGGGTAACTACCCCTTTGGGGAAATTGCCAATTTGATCAAACTCTTGAACTAGCCAGCAGTTTTCTATCCCCTGTGCACCAACTGGACTATATGCTAGAAAATACCCCCAGGTGAGGCAAGGGGGTGCATCAGGTGGAGGGAGAAAGGGGTGGAAGGGGCACTTCAGCTGCCTCAGGGGAAGGGGCACTTGGCTGTCAGGTCATGTGAATGTCACCCAATGAGGCATAAGTGGCTGCCCCTTTAGGGTATTTGAAATAGACCCTGATTAGTCAGCTGACAAATAATCATATTTTTTATCTTTTATTCTAAACCTCTTTCCTTTTTTGGGAAATTCCCATATCAGGTTAGATAGTGCTAGATCTTGCTAGATCGTGCTAGATCATGCTAGATAGCCGCTAGATACTGCCAGATACTGCTATCTAGCTCCTAGCTAGACACTATCTAGCTGCTAGGTAGATGCTAGATAGGTGCTAGATAGGTGCTAGATAGGTGCTAGATGGCAGCTAAATAGCAGTATCTAGCACTATATATGGGGGACCTATCTAGTTTTCCTAGGGCTCCTAGATAGGGTATATACTGCTAGATAGCACAATCTAGCTACTTGCAGATTTCCAGATGCGTCTTGGCAAACTCCAGGATCTTGAAAGCGCAATCGACTATGCGCGTCAAGCGGTTTTGTTGACACCTCAAGGGGACTTGCTCATGCCTTTCTTCTTGGGCAGCTTGGGAAATTTGCTCAACGATCGTTTTCAGCATCTAGGGGAGATGGATGACCTCAAGAGTTCTATTGAACATCAGAAGCAGCTAGTTCTACTCTTGCCAGTCGGCCACTCGAGCCTACCGAAATCACTCAGCAGTCTGGGTGCTGCGCTCAGCAGCCGATTTGATCGTCTTGGGGAACCCGTTAGTCTGGACGAAGCGATAGTCTACATGACCCAGGCAGTTCAGCTCACTCCCAAAGATCATCCCTCATTATCCACATATATCAACAACATTTCTATATTACTGTCAAACCGATTCGAACACCGAAGGGACCCTTTGGATCTAGACAAGAGTGTCGATTTTGCGTTTCAAGCAATCTCATTAACACCTCAAGGTCACCCGGCCATGTCAGGCCGGCTCAACAGTCTAGGCGGCTCACTCCATTGTCGATTCAAGCATCTCGAGCATCTTTCGGACATCGAAGAAGCAGTCGCTCACATGATCCGGGCGATTTCACTCTTGCCCCAATCACATCCAGATATGCCTAACTGGCTCCACAACCTCGGCTGTGTGTTTCAATCCCGTTTTGATCGTCTTGGAGAAATTTCTGATCTAAACAACGCAATCGAATACAAAAGCCAAGCTATAGAGCTCACTCCTCATGGTCACCCACAGCTGCGCATATGGATTGGCGCCCTTGCGACTTCCCTTCAACATCGCTTCGGGTGCTCAGGCAAGATTGCGGACCTTGACGATGCAATCGATCGATATGGTCAGGCTATTTCACTCACATCCGAAAACAGCCCACAGTTGCAGGTTGCTCTCAGCAATCTCAGCGTCTCACTCCGCCTCCGATTTGAACGCTTAGGGGAGCCTACCGATCTTGACAAGGCAATCGGTTTTATCCGCCGCGCAATTTCTCTCACACCTCAAGGACACCAGGATATCCCGCTTGAGCTTGATATTCTTGCTATGTTGCTTGCGCATCAATTTGATCAACTCGGCGACCCCTCAGCGCTCAATAAGGCAATTCAGTTAAGTGGGGAGGTGATTTCACTGTTGCCTCACGGACATCTAAAACTGGGGTCTGCGCTCGATAACCTTGGGATTTTACTTAGTAAACGGTTTGAATACATAGGGGACCTTTTAGATCTAGAAAGGTCTATCGAACACCACACTCAGGCGGTCTCGCTCACACCTCAGAACCATCGAAGAATGCCTACATATCTCAGTAATCTTGGCTGCTCAATGGGCAGGCGATTCGGAGAATACGGGAAGCTTGTGGATCTCGATACGTCGGTTGAATATCTCCGCCAAGCTATTTCGCAAACCCGCGCAAATCACCCAGACATGCCCGGTAGGCTCAACAATCTTGGATTCACATTATACAGTCGATTCCGTCTGTTAGACAAGCAGGAATACCTTGATGAAGCAATCGATTGTTTTCAACGGGCCGCCGAGTCCTTGCCAAGCAGCCCGTTTCATCGGTTTCGACCAGCTCTGCAGTGGGCTAGGATGTGTGCGGAACATCGCACTTCCTCATTGCTTCAAGCATACAGACAGACTATGGCACTTCTACCTCAAATTGTCTGGCTCGGGAATGCTGTTCATAATCGATACAAAAACATAACGGATGTAGGGAGCGTGACAACCGAAGCTAGCGCAGCTGCGATTAAGGTGGGGGATTTTCCACTCGCACTCGAATGGCTGGAACAGGGTCGTTCGATAGTTTGGAAACAGATGCTTCAACTTCGCACACCTGTCGATGATCTCCATGCGGTCAGCCCAGAACTAGCAGATGAGCTGAAACAGGTTGCTAGAGACCTTGATTATGCTAGTCTCCCTAAACCTATGGCGGATGACAATCTAGCAGATACACTAGCACTGGAGAACCTCGCCCAACAGCATCGTCGTCTGGCAGACCGGTGGGAGGAGCTAATCGATGAGGTACGACGCCTGCCTAGTTTCGAAGCATTTCTTCTTCCCCAAAAGACATCTGAGCTCGCGCGTTCAGCACACTCGGGTCCTGTCGTAGTAATCAACCTTCACAAAACTTCTTGCGATGCTCTTGTCATACAGCCAGGCTCCACCGACATCACGCACATACCGCTGAGCTTTTCCCATGAGAAGGCAACGAAGGCTCACGCTCAGTTGGTTCGATTTGCTCGTGGTCGTAGTTTGACCGCTCGCGGTATCAGAGTGGGTATGGCAGAACCCCAAGATGATTTCGTAAGAATGCTATCTATGCTTTGGACGCAAGTAGTTATGCCAGTTCTCGACTGCCTCGGATACATGGTATGTATGGTCGGAACATAGTATCTTGGCACTGCGCTAATTACCTGTGATTCTAGCAACGTCCCCCGACAGGTGACTTGCCGCATATAACCTGGTGTCCGACTGGACCACTCTCGTTTCTTCCCATACATGCTGCCGGTGACTATATTGACGAGCGTATGGTTTTTAACTACGTCGTCTCTTCGTACACGCCAACTCTCAGCGCGCTCCTTTCACCTCCGCCTTCCGCTACATTCACTGGTATCCTAGCTGTCGGCCAGGAGATCACCCCAGACATGCCCTCGCTCCCTGGAACAGTGGCCGAGCTCACTCGAATCCAAGAGAAATGTGAAGAGCTCGACTTTACTCGACTGGACGGGGGGTGCGCTACGCTCGCTGCGGTACTTGCTGGAATGGAAGAGCACAGCTGGGTGCACCTTGCCTGCCACGCTACACAAAATACTACAGATCCGCTGCGGAGCGCGTTCTATCTCCATGATGGCATGCTCAACCTAGCGTCAATCACCCAGAAGTCGCTGAAGCATGCCGAGCTGGCTTTCCTGTCCGCCTGCCAGACAGCTACTGGGGACGAGAGCCTATCTGAGGAGGCAGTTCATCTAGCGGCGGGAATGCTCATGGCAGAGTACAGGACGGTGATCGCAACGATGTGGTCGATTGGGGATGAGGACGCACCATTGGTGGCGGCAAAGGTGTATGAGCACCTATTGGAAGAAGGGAAACCTGACGCTCGGAGGGCAGCGTTAGCGGTGCACGAAGCGACAAAGCATTTGCGGGCGAAAGTAGGAGTGAAAGATTTTGGGAAGTGGGTACCATATGTTCATATTGGTCTGTAATTGTTTGTTTCTACGAGCTATATGAAGGCCTGTGGCAACTCAATAGATCGGGTTTCTTCTCTTTTTTCAATCACATACCTTTATTGTCGCTTCGGGGGCCAAAAGGAGAACAGGAAACACGAGACGAGACGGATCAAATCTTGTGTCTTCTTTGTTGGATTTACTATAAAGTGTGAAACGTAGTATTGAGTACTAGGATAGAGGGAGCCGGAATATCTACTACGCATATAGTACCCAGTCTTCAAGAACTTGGAGAGACGGAAAAGCCCATAGTAAAATCACTAGGCGGTATGAATGCCCGAGGATGGCCGAGATAACTGCTCAACTAGTCAAATCGCTTTACAGCGCTTTTCAAATAGGCATGCACTCAGCGCCTCAGAATTAATTAATCCCCCCCTACTGCAAGACTCGCCACCACCTCAAATCTTCCTCAATCAAGATATGATTTATATATTTTGGATCGCGCTTTCAAAGCGCAGGGCACTGTGTAGGAATTAGCGCATAATTCAAGAAATAGATTTCCACATTTCAGATTCTAGTCTCAAACCTAGTACCATGCCCTGCGCATTGACAGCGCGATTCCGAATATGTAGAATTTGTTCCAATATGTTGAGATTTGGGCCGGTGGTGAGTCTTACAGTAGGGGGAGATTAATTAATTTCCTAGGCGCCGAGTGCATGCCTATTTGAAAAGCGCTATAATTAGACCAGACACAATAGAGAGAATACAAGATAGTGCGCCAGTTATTCGAGAAGATGATGGAGAGCAATAATTAAAAGTAGAATTTCAGAAAGGTGGCACTAAGGAAAAGGGGGTGCGCTGGCACCAGAGCGGAGACCAGGAGCTGAAGAGGAGAGTGATTGCCTCATATGGTCCAAAAGTGGAGGTTGAGGTCTCATATGATTGCGCCTCGCGCTACACTTGATTCTTTTACTGGGTTGTTTTGGTTGGTTTGGGCTTTGCAGATGAAACCCTGTTGCAGTACTTTTCTCTTGATAAGCGCGGTCTTGTAACATCACCGGGACTCAAAGGTCGCTATAAACCTTAAAGGATTGGTGAGGTGTCTTAAGTAGAAATAATATATACGCGCACGGGGTCCCGGGTTCGTAGTTTGTCTTGTTGGCTTGCGCGAAATAGAAGACTACTGCAGGCAGGTCGAGACACATCTCCAAACCTGACGTCAGCACTGTAGTGTGTAAGCTTCGCGTATATCTAAGCGTGTCGACGGCGAGACTAAAGGACGATCGAGTCATTAATGTGTGACTAGCCGTAACCCGCTGAATTAACTAGATACGAAAGAAAGAACAGGTGAGACAGATAAGAGGAACCAGGGCTTTAAAGGCAACTGTTTCCCGTACATGATCAAACGAAGTGCAAACAAATAAAGATAGTAGCGGGAATAGGTGATGAGGAGCATGAGGCGCGCTTACGCGCATACAAACAGTAACGGTAACAACCGCAGGGAAAACGCACGCGCGCATGGAATAAGCGCCGGCTCACACATCAGATGTGCGATTAGTATCAGCGATTTGATTGGTCCGAACTGCTGCTCCAGCACAACAAAGGCCAGGCGAGCGCAAGTCAAAGACAATCGTCAATTTTCCTCTGCGCAGAAGGGTGCGTCGAGCTCTAACAGGCAATGTCTTGGTCGCAGCACGATGGTACTGGGGAAGATCCACCTGAGTTAGTCAACATATTCACTATACAGCTCATTTGATACTGAGTCATGACTTCTAGCCTCAACGATAAAGATGCACAAGCAGTGCGTATGGCGCTGATTTAATTGGGTTATACTGAGAAAATATATCTGAGAAGAATACCTTGGCAATCGATAAAGGGGAAGTCTCGGAGAAGCTCGTAGCCATAGCCACATCACATTGGAATCAGTTCCAGAGCTCCGGCGAACCGAATGACCTCAACCAGGCTATTGAGTACATGGGAAAATCGGTGGACCTCACGCCAGTGGGCCACGCAGAAGCTCCCATTAGATATGGGAAACTTGCGGGGTTGCTTCGAGCCAAGTTCGAACAATCAGGAGAAATTGAAGACCTTGAGAACGGAATTAACTGTGCAACCAAAGCATTGGAACTCACGCCTCAGGAGGATATGCAAAGGGCTAGGCATCTCAACACTTTTAGCTGTTTGCTCATCAGTCGATTTGATTACGTTGGCGAACTCAGCGACCTCGACAGCGCAATCGAATACCAGCGCCAGGCAGTCTCACTGACACCCCAAGATCACGCGAGCATGCCTACCTGGCTCAACAATTTTGGGTCTTTATTTAACAATCGATTCGGGTATCTTGGCGAGATTGAAGATATTGATACCGCCATTCACCATATAAATAGGGCTATATCACTCACTCAGGATGGGGATCCAAATATGCCTATTTGGCTCAACAATCTTGGCAACTCGCTTGAGAGTCGATTTGAGCACCTCGGTGATCTTGCAGACCTCAACAGCGCTATAGAATACAAAACTCGAGCAATTTCACTGACACCTCCTCGACATCCACACCTGGCTATTTGGCTCAACAACCTTGCTTCGGCATTTCTCAACCTCTTTCAGCGTCTTGGACAGGTGGCTGAACTCGATAAAGCCATCGAGTACTCGAGTCAAGCGATTAAACTTACATCGCAGAGATGCTTAGACATGCCTGTGTGGCTAGGAAATCTCAGCAACTCGCTCAACAACCGATTCAAATGTCTTGGGGAGCGTGCGGATATTGACAACGCTATCGTATACATAAATCGAGCTATATTACTGACGCCACCGGGCCACTCAGATATGCCCAGTCGTTTCAACAGTCTGAGTGCCTCACTCCAGGAACGATTTGGGCGGTTCGGTGATTTTGCAGACCTCGAGAAAGCCATTGACTATGCAAACCAAGCCGTCTCACTCACACCCGCAGGACATTCGGACATGCATGCATTCCTAAACAACCTTGGCACCGCATTTGATATTCGATTCAAGAGATTAGGAGATCTTGAAGACCTTGACAAAGCAATCGAACAGACGTGCAATGCTGTTTCGCTCACGCCTTATAATCACATGGAGATGCCAATTCGCCTCCATAATCTCAGCTTTTCGCTTCAAAATCGATTCGAGCGCCTTGGGCAGTCCTCAGACATCGAGAGAGCTATCGAGTGCAGTAGTAAAGCTGTTTCTCTTACACCTCAAGGACATCCTACTATGCACACCTTGCTAGGCAACCTTGGTCGCTCCATCCAATATCGTTACCAGCGTTTTGGAGATCTTGAAGACCTCGAACGGGCTGTTGAGCATACAAGCCAAGCCGTTTTGCTCACGCCTCAAGGGCATCCAGATATGCATAAGCGTCTCAATAATCTTGGAGTCTCACTAAACAATCGATATGAGCGAATTGGAGAGATTTCGGATCTCGATAAGGCGATCGAGTATACAGGCCGGGCGGTTGCTATCACTCCTCATGATCATCCAGAAACGCCTAGACAGCTCACCAATCTTGGTCGATCACTTGAGAGTCGGTTTGAACGACTTGGCGAGCTCTCGGATCTCAGCAAGGCTATTGAATATAAAACGCAGGCAATCTCGGTCGTATCTCAGGGACACTCAGATATACCCACCTTGCTCGATAATCTTGCTACCTCGATCGAGAGTCGGTTTGAGCGTATTGTCGAGGCGTTGGACCTTGATGAAGCAATCGAGTATAGGTATCATGCACTTTTGCTTACACCTCATGAACACCCGGAAATCCCAACTAGGCTCAACAATCTAGGAAGCTCACTAAAAACGCGATTCAAGTTTCTTGGTCAACTTCAAGACCTAAACGAGGCCTTTGAGCACATGCTTCTAGCTGTCTCACTCACCCCCAAAGAGCACCCAGATATGCCTATGTGGCTGAATAATCTTGGTACTGCATTCCACACCCGATATGATTCTCTGGGAGAACTGGCAGACCTCAATAAAGCAGTCGAATATACAAGACAAGCGGTTTCGACTACACCTCCAGGCCATCCAGACACTCCTAGGTGGCTCATTAATCTGGGTCACGTCTACAAATATCGCTCAACACTCCCAGGAATGACAGCTGACATCAATCAGTCCATTCTTTGCTTCCGAAGGGCTGCGGAATCTCCTGTAGGCAGCCCATCTTATAGATTCCAAGCAGCCCTTCGGTGGGCTAGAATGTGTGCAGAACATTGCCCTTCCACACTGATGAAGGCATACCGGCAAGTCATGTTGATCTTGCCTCAGCTTGTCTGGCTTGGGAATGCGGTTGATAACCGATATCGAAACATTGCGGATGTGGGGAATGTGACAACCGAAGCAGCAGCTGCCGCAATTGGGATGAAAGACTATTGCCTAGCACTCGAATGGCTAGAGGAGGGGAGATCGATCGTTTGGAAGCAGATACTTCAGCTCCGCACTCCAATCGACGAGCTTTTTGAAGTTGCGCCAGATTTAGCTACAGAGATAAAACAGGTTGCTCACGACCTCGACCAAGTCAGCTCCCTCAAGTCCGCTGAGAAAAATCTAGTGTCAGGAGGCGCTTCATCCGTCGAGGATACTGTTGTGAGGCATCATCGCCTAGCGGGGAGATGGGAGGAGATAATTGAGGAAGTGCGCAACCTGCCTGGATTCGAAGCATTCTTACGCCCCCAGAAAGCATCTGAGCTTATGCGCTCAGCTCATTCAGGCCCTGTCGTGCTTATCAATATCCACGAGACTCGCTGCGACGCCCTTATTGTACAGCCAAAGCTCACATCTATCACGCATATACCTCTTGGTTTTTCTTTCGAGAAGGCAACCAATGCTCGTGTTCAGCTCAAGCATCTAGTCCATACTCGAGGTTTAGTCCAGCGTTACTTCATCAAGGAAAAAACGAAGCCCAAAAACGACTTTGGGAGGACGTTAGCTATGCTGTGGGTAGAGGTCGTTAAGCCAGTTATTGATTATCTTGGCTATCAGGTGAGTTTGATACCTATCGAGATTTCAGTACTATCCTCAATATTCGTTATTCCTAGCCTAATCTTCCCACGAGTGAATTACCGCACATTACGTGGTGCGCTACCGGCCCACTATCATTTCTCCCTCTGCACGCTGCGGGTGACTACGCTTCAGAATCTATGCTGTTCAACTATGCTGTGTCTTCATACACCCCGACCCTGGGCGCGCTACTTATTCCACCATCCACTCCAACTGCATTCTCAGGTATTCTAGCTGTTGGTCAAGAACTTACTCTCAACATGCCACCGCTTCCCGGCACAGCCCACGAGCTCGCTCAAATCCGAGAGAAGTCAAAAGGGCTTGTCATAACGCAGCTAGATGGCAGCCAAGCGACGCCACTGGCCGTGCTCACTGGGATGGAAAACCACAGCTGGGTCCACCTTGCCTGCCATGCTATGCAAAACATCGCCAACCCGATTCAGAGCGCGTTCTATCTCCACGGCGGCACACTTGACCTGGCAACAATTACCCAAAGGCAGTTGAAGCATGCCGAGCTTGCGTTTCTATCTGCTTGTGAGACTGCTACTGGGGACGAAAATCTACCTGAGGAGGCGGTTCATCTAGCGGCGGGAATGCTCATGGCAGGGTACAGGACGGTGATCGCAACGATGTGGTCGATCGGGGATGAGGATGCGCCATTGGTGGCAGAGAAGGTGTATGAACACCTAATGGAAGGGGGGAAGCCTGACGCTCGAAGAGCAGCATTGGCGGTTCATACGGCGACAAAACATCTGCGGGCGAAAGTAGGAGTGAAAGATTTTGGGAAGTGGGTACCGTATGTCCATATTGGTCTGTAGTCTGATTGCACCCGGTGTGATTGCTTGGCTCTCCTATTGTACCGTTTTGACACGATCGCACTGCCTTGGATTTACTGCCATGCCGGAAGCGGCAGCCTGAAGCCAAATCCTTAGGCAATGTGAGCTCACGCCCGGCTTTGACCGGGCAGTTATATTTAAAAAAAGCAGGATGTTGTCCTTTTGGATCACTAACTCATATTCGGCCCCGCTTACTCAATGACATCACATAATCATTATATCACCCTGAGACCCAGAGATATCAGCTTCCCTGTCTGAAGCTCTACCTCCTGTTATAGCGGATTGCGAAATCATTTTCCAAAGCGCCGGAAGTTTGAAAATCAGCCTCAGAAGTAAAACTATGCTGGATGTGTGTCTCCGACTCGTAGTGTACAAAATATATACCATTGAAATCGTCTGAGTTTTGTGCATCTTTCTATGTAGATATGAAGTGGTAATTCTTACTTTGAAAAACATCGACCTTCGTAGCCCGACCGACGTTTCCGACACACCCAACAGCCCAGCGCCGTAGCTGAAGGTGCAGTCATATAAATAAGGCACCCGGGTAACTTTCTGCAAAAAGGACCACGCATAAATCTGCGTTTTTGAGCAAGATAGCTCCTCCTGGAACTAACCCAGGTTTTTTTCCGGGTGACCCCTGCCCAAAAACGCAGATTTATGCGTGGTCCTTTTTGCAGAAAGTTACCCGGGTGCCTTATTTATACGACTGCACCTTCAGCTACGGCGCTGGGCTGTTGGGTGTGTCGGAAACGTCGGTCGGGCTACGAAGGTCGATGTTTTTCAAAGTAAGAATTACCACTTCATATCTACATAGAAAGATGCACAAAACTCAGACGATTTCAATGGTATATATTTTGTACACTACGAGTCGGAGACACACATCCAGCATAGTTTTACTTCTGAGGCTGATTCTCAAACTTCCGGCGCTTTGGAAAATGATTTCGCAATCCGTTGTAAATGTCAACGAGACGACAGAGATGAATTCTCCAATAGACGCGGCTATGAGCAGGGCAGTGCGATAGCGTCAAGGGGTTTTATACTTTGGGCACAGAACTTCATACTAAATAGCGTACCGCTTACGCATCGCCCCCATATCAGTACGTCTCATTTCAATCATACAGTATTTACAGACTGTAAACTTATCCATTCAACCGCAATAGGGCCAATGATTGAGCTTGGCGCTACGATTTTCTGATGAAAATCCCAATGCGCAACAACCGCGCAGACTTTCTTGCTGATGCGTCCACGCCTGTATGTTCTCCCCTTACATTTGCCCCCATCAAAAACACACATTCATTGCGCTCGTCTCTCCTCGACACAGGCACTCTCTTTGTCGCACCCATCCACTACGATCTTCAACCGCCAAGTACTGTGCAACATCTCAAATTTAAGTATCATCAACGGTGTATAGCACGACGGCCTTCACCCTACAGGCTTCGTATACTACCGCCTCGCGAACGGCCTCGCAGGGTATCTGGCCTCCCTCCCCGTTAATCTGTCGTAGTCCCCCTGTCTAAATATCATTGCGACCCCATCTTCGCCAACCAGTGTAGGATTAAGCGTCGGGACTTTGACTTTGGACGGTAGTGCGTTAGTTGTGTATAGCTCGCCGTCGAATTCGCCCGGTGCACGATCTGGGCGGGTGACGGATCTGTGTGTTGTTGGATGTGTGCTTCATTGGGGTTTGTATCCGCTGGGCATGCGAGGTGTTTGGGTTGGTGAATACTGCGGGTGTTAGGACCGTACATGGTTCTTCTTGGTGGTGGTCACACGAAACGGGACAAGGGATGGTTGGTGTCCCGGAGACATAGGTATTTTGGCTGTATTATATAGTTGGTATGATTTATATTGGATTTGTTTGGACAATTCGCAAATAGTGTGCCGGTTGTAAGGGACATTGAGTTATCCGCGCATCGACGCGCCACTTGGTGATGTGGTTACCACGTCCGTTTGCATTCAATCTAAACACCTGTATTATCGAAAACGGAGGGGCATACCTTTATGCTATTTCGGGTTTGTTCAGACACGGCGGCTTGTAGAGGACAAATGGAGATTTCAGGCACTGATTAAATAGGATGACCGACGACTGAATTTGGCTTTGTTTGCATACGGAATACAGTCTCACCGATAATTGGCAGGTACAAGTACAGGAGGTCGAGGTTTCTTTCGAGACAATGCAGATAATGAAATGCCTAAATAAGCCCGAGGAACAGCAGAATGTGGGGACAGCTCAAAACGAATGCATTTAAATTTATTCAATTGCCCACGCTGCACAAAGCTATCATAAAATCATGACGCTAGTGCGAACACGGTAGTTCCGAACATGTTGTCACCTTGTTCCGCCATTTAGTGGCGTCGTGATTTCAGTGGCTGAAACAGACATGTCTGCGACCAAAATGTGATAAACTATACACCTACGCGATATGTAAGCTTGCATGGGCCCACAATAATGCGCCGATACCTTCTTTTGGATCTACACGCACAGCCTAAGCGTCTAACCGCTCTGAATGCTGCTGTTGCCAAGGTGTTCTCCATTGTTATCTCAATCAGTAAAGTTGTGCCTGCGTTGAGAAATAAGCGCCAACACGGTACGCGCCTGAAATGATAATTAATACACTGTAAACAGCAACCAGGTTTTGCTCGGCTTGTGGTTCAAATACATCCAGGTGCGGGCTAAATGCCACTAACAAGCTCTCCTCAATAACACAAGCCCCATCCCGTCGCACTCCCAGCACTCAGGATTGTCTCTCCACAAATCAGTTGACGGACCGAGCGTTCAGGTAAGTTTGGGCGTGTGGCTCGACTATATTAGCATCGATGACCACTTGCTGATATGCAACTCTTAGAAGAGAAGCCGAAGAGATAGCTATGGTGAGCGTAGTATTTACGAGCTGAAAACTGCAAAGGTTCTGATTTATTTCGAATAGGGCAATGCAGAATCCTCCCTAAGCGGCGACCCCGCAGAACTTACCAAGATAGCTGATTCCTGCTGTCTTCGGTTCCAAAGCTCAGGCAAGCTCAAAGATATAAACATGGCGATTAACCATATTACGGTGGCGATATCACGCACACCCGATGAATCCCCGTTAATGCTTCAGCGGCTCACGCTCCTTAGCTGCTCGTTGTGGGCTAGGTTTAATCGCACAGGGAGACGTCAGGACCTTGACAAATCGATTGAGCTCTGGAGGCAAATTACTTCACTCACACCTCAAAGAGATCGAGCTCTGCCCGCGAAATTCGCCAGTCTTAGCCACTGTCTCAACTTTCGATTCCAGCGTTCTAGCAAACTTGAGGACCTCGACGATTCGATCGATGCGATGATTCAAGCAGTTTCGTTTCTCCCTCAAGAACATCCAAACCTTCCTAGTAATCTCCATGTTCTTGGCTCCTTGTTTCTTCTCCGATTTAGCAGTCAACGCGAGCTGGAAGACCTAGACAAATCTATTGAGTACCTGGGTCAAGCCGTGGCACTCGCACCCCCAGGACACCCAGAGATTTCTAGTTGGCTCCCTCTGTTAGCCTCTTTGCTCAACAAGTCATTCGATAGCCTCAGCGAGCGTTCCGATCTCGACGAAACCATCGAGCGAATAATTCAGGCTGTCTCCGCCGCGCCTGAGGGACATCCAGAAATGGTTCTCTGTCTCACCAACCTCGGCTACTATCTTGGGATTCGATTTCAGCAGCTTGGCAATTTTAATGACCTCGAAAAGTCTATCGAGTATAAGACGAAGGCGGTTTCCATATCTGCTAAGGGCCACCCAGGCTTATACATCTGCCTCAGCAATCTTGGAAGCTCGCTCCTCAGTCGATTCGAGTACCTCGGCCAACCTGGCGATCTTCACAAAGCTATCGAGCACCAAAAGCGGGCCTTCTCACTCGTTCTTCAAGGCCATCCAGAAATACTCAAGCAGGTCAGCAACCTTGGTGAATTACTCCGCATTCGCTACCAGCGATTCGACGAGATTTCGGACCTCGATGAAGCCATCATGTGTATGAGCCAGGCAGTTTCCGCCACATCACAGGAGCATCGAGACAGGCCTATTCTTCTGAATATTCTCGGCATCTCGCTTTGCGATCGATATGTACGATTTAGCGAGGTTGCGGATCTTGACAAGGCTATTGATTACAGTCGTCAAGCGGTATCGCTCACGCTGGAGAGGGACACATACATGCCTGCCCGACTCAACAATCTCAGCCACTCGCTCGAACTTCGACTAAGGCGCATGGGCAAAATCGAAGACGCCAATGTGTCAATCGAATGCATGCTTCAGGCGATTACCCTCACACCCCCAAATCACTTGGAGCTGCCTGCTCTGCTTGACAGCGCCGGAAGTCGATTTGATACTCGGTTTGAGCATTTTCATGATACCGACGATCTCCACAAAGCAGTAGAATACATGAGCCAGGCAGTCTCACTCACGCCCGAGAAACATCCGAACCTGCCTAGATATCTCAATAATCTCTGTCGCGCACTCCAAAGGAGATTTCAGCGGCTCGGCAAGCTTGAAGACCTCGAAACAGCGATCGGACACATGAATCAGGCACGTCTGCACACACCGGAGGGTCACCCAGAAATGCCTTGGATACTCCACAATCTTGGCCATCTTTATCGTGATAGATCAAATCTTCCGGGTTATCAAGGCGGGACAGAAGACATCCACCAAGCAGCTGAATGCTTTCGGAAAGCTGCCCAGTGTTCGGTGGGCGGCCTACTTTGTAGATTTACTGCAGCACGCGAATGGGCTAGAATATGTTCACAGCATAACATCGAATCACCACTATTGGCGTACGGGCGAGTTATGGAACTTTTAGCTCAGCTTATCTGGCTTGGAAACAATGTGCGCAATCGATATACCCACATCAGGAACATAGGGGAGGTGACTACAGAGGCAGTTGCAGCCGCTATCAAAATGAAGGATTATGCATCGGCATTGGAGTGGCTAGAGGAAGGTCAATCGATCGTCTGGAAGCAGATGCTTCAACTACGTACCTCAACCGACGACCTATCTGATGCTGCACCAGCGCTAGCTATCGAGCTGAAACAGGTGGCTCATGACCTCGACTCTGCCAGCTCTTTCGTTGCTGCAAAGGAGATCGTATTATCAAACACTCTCTCTATAGAGCAGGTTACTCAGCGGCAACACCGTCTTGCTGATAGGTGGGAGCAGCTCATCCAGAAAGCACGCCTTCTGCCCGGGTTCGAATCATTCATGCGTCCCCGGAAGGCATTTGAATTCATGCGCTGTGCTCAGTCTGGTCCTGTCGTAGTAATCAACGCTCACGAGACCAGTTGCGACGCCCTGATTATACAACCTGGTTGCGTAGACGTTGCGCATATACCTCTCGATTTCTGCTACGAGAAGGGACTTGATGCTCGTTTTCTAGTAGAGCGCTTGGCTGACTCTCGAGGTCTCACTACCCGAACTCCCGTATTTGAGGAACCTGAGCTCGAGGGTGCTTTTGCCAATATGTTAAATGTCTTATGGACAGACATAGTCCAGCCCATTCTCGATTTTCTTGGTTATATGGTACGCAGCGTCGCAGTTCTCTAGCCTATTATTATTCTCATTAAGTTCCTGTATAGCACCCTCCTTCAACGGTTGACTTGCCACACATCACATGGTGCACGACTGGACCATTCTCTTTCCTTCCACTGCATGCTGCCGGCGACCACAACACGGGGTCCTGGGTTTTCGACTACGTTGTGTCCTCGTACACGCCAACCCTGAGCACGTTGCTTTCACCGCCACTTTCCACTCCGTTTACCGGCATCCTGGCTGTCGGCCAACATTCCACCCCAGGCATGCCTTCACTCCCTGGCACAACAGCCGAGCTTAATCGCGTTCGAGAAAAGTCCCAAGGGCTCTCCTTCACTCGACTCGATGGAGAAAAAGCAACGCCTTCCACTGTGATGACAGGAATGAAGGAGCACAGCTGGCTTCATCTTGCCTGCCATGCCTCGCAGAATCCTGTCAACCCGCTCCAGAGCTCATTTTATCTCCACGGCGGCACGCTAGACTTGGCAACGATTACTCAGAAGCAGCTCAAGAACGTCGATTTTGCGTTCTTGTCTGCATGCCAGACTGCCGCAGGAGACAAGGCCCTTTCGAACGAGGCTGTTCATCTTGCGGCAGGAATGCTCATGGCGGGATACAGGTCGGTGATTGCTACAATGTGGTCGATCTATGACGAGGAAGCGCCGCTAGTTGCGGAGAGGGTATACGAGCACTTGCTTGAGGGAGGCACGCCGGACTCCCGGAGGGCAGCGGTAGCGGTGCACAAAGCGACGGAGCACCTGCGGGCAAAAGTGGGAGTAGAAGCATTCAGGAAGTGGGTACCATACATTCATATGGGGCAGTAGAAGTTTGTGTTGCTTGTGTTCGGTTACAGAGTTTCATAATGTTTTGCCTTGGGGCTAATTTGCTCTGATCTTATAAGATGGGTTCGATTGTATTTCGAGTGTTGTCGGATGCTATTGGCTCGGACTGGTAATATATATGCGTCAGCCATTAGGTAGAAGATTAGATAAGATTAGATTGACTGATTGAGGATTAAGCTACGCACCTCTGTGGAGGGGACCTGATATTGCGTTGGGACGACTTTCGACTCGAACATTGGAATATTCGACAAGATAAGCAAACTGAAAGGTTCAGAATATCAACCAGCGTGCCAGAGCACAGCTATTTGTGATTTAGTTTTTTTTAGTCATATCTAGCCGTATTCGTGAGAGCTAAACCATCGGACTTGAGAATTAACGCTAGCTCAGGCCCAAAGAGAATTACAGTAAGCCTAGATCAGGATTATAGAGCGCCAATTATGCATGCTCGGGTAGTAGCTCTGTATCCGAATTTGGGTTTCTTTTTTTTGGAAAAAAAAGGTCCAGTCTCTGGGCAGAGCAGATCGCAACAATGCCGGTTAAGCGCTGCGAACATGGGGGAAAAAAGTGGATGTCTCGTTAAACTGGCTACAGCAACTGCATTTTAGGTGTCTCACGGTACACGGCTGCTCCTCTTACAGCTGGATTTTATGTTGGGGAAGCGCCTACATGACTCAATCATAAACAGCTGCTGGTTTCAAGCTGAAGTGCGCGTATCCGGATACCGGCTGGAAGTGATTTCCGGCTGGAAACCATCATATAAAACTCTCTGTAGCTTGTGTCTAGCCACAGTTTGATTTGGGCAAATGAGTAGACATGGAGAACCGGAGGACCTCGCATACCGGTTTCCGCATTGAGCCAAACAGTAAATCCCAATAGGACTTTCAGCTGGTTCCCAGCTTGATTGTACAGATTGGATCTTAACACGAGGCTCTTTCTTGAAAACCAACAGTTCCCGACGGGGTTATCGCTAGCAAATGTGTGGGCTACGTAACAATAAGAAGCATTTATTCATGGATGTAGCACACTCGGATACACTTAAACTCAGAACTACACAAGCAAACAAAACAGGAGCAGTCCGAAGGAAAGAAAAAATTCAGGAGTGTTGAAAAATTGTTAGTAATGTTCGTGCATTGGTTGTGTTATGGAGGTCTTAGCGTAGGCACACAACACCATCAGGGGTGAGTTCGACGACTCTTTACTTGCCTTTTTTCTTCAAAAAAGAAAGGAAAGCGCGGCGGGTGGTTACTGGTGGAAGGGTGCTAAAGGCGAGTCCGTCAACAGTGCGGTTGTGTCGTTGAACGGGCTGGCTGCGCAGGAGGTTGACAGGACTGGAGGCGAAGGACGGGGAGGAGGGGGTTGGGGGAGTAGCTCGAGGGGAGAGGTCGTGGTTGGGTTGATGCCGAACATACTAGTGACGTGTCAGCTTTTGACCCGGCCCTGAGCTTAGCGCTGGTACCCTCTTGACAACCTCCAGTGCTTGACTCAACAAGCCTTCAAGTCCAGTGAGGTTAGTCTGCCCTAAAGTGAGGCTCGACGCCTTCGGCGACATAAAGCATACAGGTAATGATACCAGGCATTATGCCAGCTGGAATCAAGCCCGCATTCAAACCTAAGGAAACATGCGGTGCGGCACGGATTGAAACAGACCATTCAATAAGAGAATATCATGATACCAATCATATCTGGTATTCTGGATTTTTACTGACAAGAAAACCAGTGAGACGGAGGCAGAAACACAGGTTGCACCGTCCGGCTTGAGCTTACGCCGGTGAGAGTCTATAATCAGCCCGAACACGATTGGAAATACAAACAGCTGGGAACAGCCTGGGGCTACGCCAGCTAACCAGACCCGGACTGAGGGAGATTCCGGCTTTGCGCCTCCACTCGGAAAAATGTCAGCCATTGGGGCAGCCGTGTAGCCTTGAGAGTCAAGCGATGTGCATCACGTGGTACTTTGTAGTACCATTAGTACCCGAGCAATGATGTCATACTTGAGCACCGTTTGATTGGGGCACACGCTCTCATCCGACCACTAGCCACTACGACGAATAAGTACAGAATGTCGTCCGAAACTGTGTCTATCGAGGACTGCACCGCAGTTCAGGTCTTAGCCACCCAAGACATCCCTCTCTCTAGTGGAACACTTCAACTCCTCGAAGCACCAGCTACCGGGATTGAACCAACGAGTCCAATTTTGACTCTCAAGATTGGGAATGCCGCATTTCCTCTCACCAAGTCGACCACTTTCTATACGCACGCCACATCTCCGCGAATTTATGTTTTCTCACCTGTGCTGGAGGAAGCCGCTCTTGGAGCTGGGACCTATGTGAAGATCACACTACCAGAGGATATTGGGGTTGCAGGAAGCGAGGCGGAGCGGGCGCGAAACTCTTTTGAGGAGGTCTTGATAAAGCATGGTTTGCTTCAGGAGGACCCCGTTGCCGTGGCGAGCGAACTCTCGGCTGACGCAAGGCAAGCTGGGCAATCGGCAGCATCCTTCATTCAAGGGGTTGCTAGAAGGCGAGTAACACCCACGTTGTTTGTTGTTTCTCGCTCATATTGACGTCCCACATTCGCTTTAGTCACACTTCCGGTCCACCAAACGCACCTTCTACGTTCTCTCCGACGACTCACTCCGCCGCTGACTCGGCTGTCTCGGGGACTGCTACACTCCAATCGTACACCTCTTCCGCAAGTCAGACAATGGCATCCGTAAGTCCCGTTTGATTTCGTTCCCGTGTCTTTTTGTCTCGCGAAACATGTAGACTAACTACCGCTAAAGGTTGGCACATCCATCGGCAACTCCGCCGGCACCGCCTTATCCAAAGCGAGTGAGACCATTGCCCGTGCAGGCGTTACGGTCGGCGAACGACTCGTTCACTTGTTTGGCGCAGAAGACCAAGTTGAACGCGTAAGCTCTGCAGATGGCGGCCCGAAATTCGACAATGCGGGCACTTCTGGGGCATTTAATGCCGCTAACGAGGACGATGAAGAGGCAAAGTATGGGGACGGAACTGGACCATTAGCGAAACAGGTCGGAGATGCTGTTGGAGAGGTTAGCAGTGGTGTTCGGGCGGGGTGAGTTCTCATTATATAATTGCTTCTCTGTCTCTAGCGTAGCTCGTTCTAATCTCCATCTCTTGTAGAGCGGCGACAACGGTATCCGCAACCCGAGATGCGGCCACCTCCATCCTTCAACACGATGCTGGCCCCGAAGCCGTAGAACTCGCTAACAAATCTGGAGAGGCAATCGGAAACGTGGGTAAAGCGACTGAAGATCTCGCGCTGGTATGAGCATCCCTTGCTGTCTTATCCAAATCCTTGACGTGCTGACTGGGGGTGATGTAGGCCACCTCAGCCGTCGCTACCGCTGGGTACATTGCTGCAGGAGCTACAGAAGAACATGGAGAGGCCAACGAGAAGCACCTCCCTGAGTTACCTGAGAAGGACGTTTTGGGTAGAGAGGATGTTGGTGCTGGCGCTGAGTCGCTAGATTCTAAAGGTATTCACTGAATTTGGACTTGAATCACAGTAAATGTATGAATTAAATAATCTAGAATGATCGCTTTGATTCCCAGCTACTATTATAAGTTGATAAAGTACTGATTCCACAAGAACTGGCAACATCTCGGCTGTGAGAAGAAGAGTTCGGTTTTAGAAAGCTCTTGTGCACACATAGCTGCGTTACGGTACAGTATCAGGATATTCTGAGGCGTCATTATTTCTAATTATAGCGGCGTACGTGCATGCATCCTGAAATAGTATGCCGCATATATTCTAGGTGCCGTTTGACATGCCATGTCAGCGTCATCAAGGCTATTTAGTCCAGGAGGTGATCACGAGCCAACTCCCCTTTCAGTCAGCCTCTCGGATCCCCGAGTACCCACCAGGTTTAGCGACGCTAGTTGCGTCGTTCACACGAAAGATACTGAATCGCCGCGTCATTCAGCATCTGAATGGATTGGTGGTATGTAATAGTACCATAAATTCCGAAGCGGTGATGTCACATTTAAGCGCAAATTCACTCGAACCACTCTAACATCTACTACCACAACGCCTGCAAAATGTCTACCTCTCAAATTATATCCATTGAAAACTGCACTGCGGCACAAATCTTGACCTCCCGTGACGTTCCCCTCGCCAGCGGGACACTTCGGCTCGTCGAAAATCAAGCTCCCGAGGCCGGATTAACCAGCACAATCATGACCCTGGAGATCGGCAGGGCTACGTTTCCTCTGACGAAATACACGGCCTTTTTTACGCACGTTACATCTTCTCGGATTTACATCTTCTCACCTACACTTGAGGACGTTTCACTTGGGGCTGGGACGTATGTGAAGATCACGTTGCCTCAAGACGTTCAAGTCGAAGGAAGCGAGGCTGAGCAAGCGAGGAAATCTTTCGAAGGGGCGCTTGTGAAGCACGGGTTGCTGCAAGGTGGTCCTGTGGCCGTAGCCAACGAAACCTTGCACAGTACGAGAGATGCTTTTGGATCAATCAGCAGCGGTGTCCAGGATAGGTCAGTTACCATCACAGCCCTCATCCCACAAAACTTTTATAGATGACCCCAACTTGTCTTACTTTCAGTGCGACCACAACCATCTCCGCAATTCGGAACGGAGTAGCCTTTGTCCATCAACAAGACACTGGCATCAAAGCCGTCGAGCTCCCTAACAGATCTGGAGAAGCAGGTATAAACACGAGCAAACCAACTGGAGATGCCATGATGGTACGCTGGCGTTTTCCTAATTGGCCCCAATTTTTTCGTACTGACTACAAGAACCGTATAGTCTACGCCAACTGTCACTGCTGCTGGGAACGTTTCTGCAGGGGATAAGGAAGGACTTGGCGGGGCCACTGAGACACACGGGCCAGTGGGGTCTGAAAGAGGTGCCGTTGGTAGAAGGGAGGTTGGTGTTGAACATCCGAGGCACTAAAATGGCAATTCATCGTTGTAACTTGAGTTCAAATGTTTGACCCAAAAAAGACAAACAGAATGCTCGTTTCCTGTTTGCAGCCATAAATGCAAAAAAGCTTTGTTACTTTTATACACATCAGCTATAATGATACAACGGATCAAGTGAATCATGGAAACGTTGAGTAGGAGGTGCTGGTATTATCAAAACGGCAATATACTGTACTCGACTAGGAAGCAGGACGGGTTTTAGTTGTGGAAACGCGGCAGGGTTAGATCGCCATTTAGTCAAACAATGTCTACATCATATCTGCGCAGGTTTCATGTATCAAGCAGAGTATCATATACATTTTTATTGAGGTTTGAATGGACGTATAATCTTTTTTCGGGCCTTGGGCGCTTGTAAAATTGTGGAGCAGTGCGCTTTAGGGGAGAAGGACATCGACGTTTCACTACAGCAATACTTTGGGTTAACTAGATTAGATTCGTCTAAGCATCGATGCTTATCATTGCTCAAGACATAATTGCTTGTAGATTTAATAATATAACGTCATACAAGAGGTGGCAGCCGCTCCAACCAACGCATACAGCTAGGAAAATTCGCAATTCAAATAAGGCCGCTAAGTCTGTTGCCCTTGTGAGCTTCATTCAAATTTCCTCAACAGAAACCCAGCCATTTTGTCACGATTTTTGCATCGTACTAGAATGTCTATCACTGGTCTTGACGACGGCCACGTATCGTTCGCTACCTGTATTTATAATCTAATTGCCACTCTGCTAGCGATATACCACTTCCCAACTTCGAGGGAGCCTTGACCACTAATACAAGATTCATGTACGAAAAAGCTAAGACCATGTCATTCAGTCATTTTATAATTTGATGCAAGCATAACACACACAAAAACATAAATCATCTCCTTCCGGTAATACTAACTCGTGGCCCAGGTTTCCCTTTTTTCTTGTTCAATGACCCCAGCGGCAGATATGCATACGGATCTTGTTGGCCCGACTTCTTCACATCTCCTCCAGCGTTCTAGCAAAGCAAAATATTTAGCCAAACGCGGCAATAATACAGAACTAACGAACTAACCTTTGCTTTAAACTCAGTCCCAACCTTCACAACAGCCTGCTTCTTCTTCTTCCTTTCACCACCCTTCCCTCCTGCTGCCGTTCCATCGACCATTTCAGTGTCCTCCGCAGCTTCTGCTTCCCGCTCCGCCGCACGCCGCTTCTTTGTGTCTTTCCCAAACTTCACCCGCCCGCTGGCATCGCGGGTTTGACCATCGGTAGAGGTGATCATCTCGCGATACGCGGCGCCAGCAACTTCGTCACCGTCCCCTCCATCCTCTTCCTCATCTGACGACTCTTCGATGACCATACGCCCGGTAGATGCTTCTGTCTTGAATTTCGCGGCGTCCCGTCCGGGTTGGCGCCGTTTGGCAGGAGAGCCAGTGGTTAGACGTGCCGCTGAACCGTGAAGGAGATCCATCGGTTCGTCGTTATCTAATCTAAGTCGCATGCCGGACTTTTCCTGGGCTTTGTTCTTTTGTTTAGATCCTTTGGTGGGTTTAGACTCGTCCGCAGATTCGGCGTCCGACTCCACTTCGCTGTCGCTTCCGTAAAGAACGTCCTCAAATGCGTCACCCGTGGTTGCACGCGTTGGCGCAGGTGCGGCCTGCCAAATAAAGATAAGTTTAAACTCATATAAAAATAATAATATCGCATTTACCTCTCCATCACTCTCCTGTTCGCCCTGCTTATCCTTCTTCTTCCTGGCCCGTTCTTTCTTCTTCCTCAAATGCACAACGACCCCGGCGCGCTCGTTCGTCCCCGCCGCCTTTTCCAGAGCGCTCCACCCGAACCGTCGACCCATCCGCTCGAGGATATGCAGGACTTTGGTCTTGAAGTGATTTTTATGGTCGTGTGACCAGCCGAGGAGTGCGGGCACGAGAGCGTCGAGGTGCGGAGACACGACAGATGTGGGGAGGGAAATGACCGCAACTTTAGCAAATCCAAGTGCGGACTTGACGATTTCGCGGTTGGCGGAGGAAATGAAGACAATAAGGGTAGAGACCAGTTCAGAGAGCATGGTAGGCGATATTGTAGCTAAATTGATGGTTTGTTAATGAGGAACAATTGGAAACAAGGCGTGGTGCGTACATTTGAACTCAAAAGTGAGTCGAGAGAGCGCTGTAATAGTCGCGCTAATCATGTGCGGAGTGGCACCAGCAAGTCCGGCGGCAACCATCGTTACGTACTCTTCCACACTCGCTTTTACTACTCGCATAAATTAGAGACTTGATACGCAGGATAAGAGTTGGCCAGACTTACCGCTCGCCAATTCCTCCCCTTCCTCTTCGACTTCCATCCCATCGACCTTTCCTCGATCGACAGTCCCGCCCTTCTCCATCCTCCGACCCATAGATACGAGCAAATCGAACGCTCCGTTTCGGGCCTTTTCGCTAACTTCCTTCGTAGCGAGTACAGCTTCGGGAATGAGGGAGGGAAGCACATGGAGCGAGCCATTAGGAATCAGAGGAATCAACGCCGCTAGGAATTGAACTCGGTCCTACAAAATGTTGTTAGCTCGCCCAAGAGTCAATCACTGTAGGAAAATACCAACTTACCCGTTTAGCAGCGACATTCGCCCCACTCGTCAACTCCCCACACCTAACAAGCATCTCTTCAACTCGTCCATTCTTGCCCTCTCCCTCTTGCAAGCCGTCCACGATTCCCCTCTCTACTAGCCTCGCCACAATTCGGTATGCCTTTTTCTGCACCGTGCCATCCGGACTCGCTACAACGTTATCCACAAACGTGAGTGCAAAGAGTCGAGACCCGTCTGTTGAGGACAAGTGCGGGATGAGAAGAATGAGGAGATCGAGGGTGGTGTACGTCGTTGGTGAAGGAGCTTGTTTCGTGTTTTGTGTTAAAAGACTGGAAACCTTCTTGAACGTCACTGACAACTCCTACACGCGAAAATAAATTAGCAGAGACAAACAGGCCCTATCCAGAAATATTGACGAACTTTCGCATCAGCGCCTCCAAGCCAAACGGCAATGACCTCTCCAACCAATCCCCTCTCGACACTCTCGACACTGCTGAACACATTAAATAGCACAGAAAGCATATTTCCGGCAAGTCCCGCCAAAAACTTCAAATTCTCCTCGGCACAGGCACGTTCGGAGAAGCTGTATTGGATCTCATTTGCCGGAACGGATCGGTTAGAGGTTATAAGAGCGCGGATGCCATGGAGGATCGAGGTGCGGAGGGTAGGTTGGGAGTAGAGGAGGTTGGTGAGGAGTTGGAGGAAGGGAGTTGAGAGTCCCTAGGGAGTTCAAAGGCCAAATATTATCGATCAATACCATGCGCACAGCAAATTAGAGGAAATCCGGGCTAACCTCCTTAAGACCGGCTAAACCGGTACAATACCCTCTAAAGCATCCCCACACCTGATCAATACACACTTCCCAGATCTATCACATAATAAATTTATTAGCTTCAATCCGCCTTGCCCAAGTCCAAAATACTCACCTTCTTCTCGCCTTCCTTCTCAGCAGCGCTCTGCAACTCGAAAAACTTCTCACTCAGCGGTACGAAATAAGAGACGAAATGACGGAGGTCAGCGGTACGAGGTACGAGGTTTGCGGCGAGGAGTGGGAGGAGGTACGCTCGGCCGTCTCGAGTCGGTCTGGGAGTATCGAGATGGAAAGTTAGTGCGAGGTAGCAGAATAAAACGAGGGGATAGGGCATACGCTTCTTTGTCCGGAATGAGATGCATAGGCAACACTTCTAAAAATGCGGCGGGTCCCATTGCACGTATAGCCTATCCCGACAACCAAAGTTTGAGTAAACCAGTAAGTTCTAATCAAAATGCGCCTCTGTTTCTCGTTTCCAGAGAAGACCTAGTTGAGACTGATAGGTTAAACTTACGGCGCCAATAACTCCATCTGCCTTTTCCCTCCACACGAATCCCTTCGCACCTCGCAGCGTCCCTACAGCGCTAAGAAGCGGGGGAGCAAGTGTTACAGCTGGAGTTGGAGCTAAACAGTTTCACAAATTGATTAGGGATCAACCCAGGTGTAGATCTAAATCGGACATACCGCCAACTTCGGAATTTGCGCCTAAGACGCTGATAACACCCTCCACAACACCTAGCACGTTCCCGAGTGCTCCGGACGAGGCAGCAGAAACAGAGTCGAGCGAGGTTTGGAGCGTGGTTAGAATTAATCCAAGGGATGTCTTCTTTACGTTCTTCGGGCCTAAACATAGGAAAGTGAGCATAAAATCTGTGTCGGCGATCTCACGAATTCCGTACCTTTGCCCCAAACCTTCAAACACTCTTTAACCAACAACTCTCCAACGCCCCCATTCTTCGCTCCTTCTCCACCGCTCGCCTTCACTCCTCCATTTTCACCAAACACGCCTCCTAGTAAACCCTGGACGATAGCTTTTTCGGCAGCGGCTCGGACTTCCGGCGTATGCCCTTCTTCGAGTAAAGCCCAAAGTGCTCGGAAAGCACTGGGCACAGCGATGAGAAGATCTTGAGATAATGAAGGGGTCTATTTAAAGATGAGCATCAAGATCAGTAGGCTCGGTTGTGAGGGCAAGCGGCATACCTCCTCCAAAACCTCATCATCCCGACATGCCTCTCCCCACGCCCTCAAACATGCTCCAACCGCTCCGATCCAAGGAACAGCATCCGCATCACCAGGTGGAGGCAGCGAAAGTAATGTTGCGAGGCTCGTTGGGAAGTGAGCTGGGGGTAACGTCGCTGGAACCAGGGTCGGGGCGGAAACAATATTTGCTTCCGAAGGTGTGGCGGAGTCGGTAACGGAAGGGGCAAGAATGGCGGTGATGGTTGTGTAGGCTGCGGCTGTAAGGAATGGAATATTGAGAGAAGGGAGGGCAAGGAGAGATTGGAGGAGGTCGGCGAGTTTCTTAGATTTGATTTTGTTAATTTAATTACGGTGCAGGAAACTCGAGAACATACCGTGGCAGGCCAGAATGGGGCAAGAGTCTTTGCCCACGCACATGCCCAGATCGCGAGTTCCGCCCTATCGGGAGATACGTCCGTTAACAGACCAAGCAGTGATTGCGCAGACTACACTCCAGTATAAATTTAGTCGCTCAATGACCCCTAAGAACGCGTAATGCTCACCTGATCCGCATATGGATGCCTCGCCATAGGAGCAGGAGGCGCGGAAAGCACTGCTTTAACCACTTCTTGTGCCTTTTTCCTTACTTTCGGTCGGGGATCAACGCATAGCTGCAATACGCTAGCCCACGCATTTCGGAGGAGTGGAGTACCGGTGAGTGTCGATGCATCGAGGGGAGCCCATAGAGCAGAGAGTACAGCCAGTACTGAGCGCAGAGCAGGGGCATGTTGTGATGAGAGCGGAAGCAGAGGCGCAAGTAAAGGTAGAAGCGTCGATACTTGTGCACGAACAACGGGCGTTGGGACATGCGGAAGCACGGCAGCGAGAACGTATAAAGCACCAGGTACAAGGTCCCCCTCTTCCATCCCCACCTCCGCCCCCTGGCTTTTGACAGCTTGCTCAAGAGTTGTACATAGTGCCGCACAATAAGCAACCGGCGACCGGGCAGTCGGAGGAATCTGTTCCGCGAAGGTTTGCTCAAGGGCGATGAGAAGGGCCGCAGGTGTCTTTTGGTGTGCGAGCTTGGAGGTTTTGTGCACCCTGATCTTTCCAAGGACGTCTTCGAGCTCAGTGGAAGACATGAAGGGTATCTGTGTGTATGCCGGGGTGGGGGCGAGGATTGCAAAACTTGTAGGCACGTGATTAGCCGAATATTTTATTTCAAATTATGCCGCTCTATGTACGAATCCCTTGACGGGCATCATTCGAACCGACCAACGTGATTTCTGCCCCAGGCGAAATTGAAGCATTTATGCACAGATATTATCACTCAAATCAATGTATATCCGAAAATTCAACGCCCACAGTACATACGTGGTAAGGCCACCTAAACCATCCCATCCCATCCCACCTCCCCATCCAGCCTCTTCAATTTCTCCTTATAAACATCCTCAATCCTAGCCAGACTAGGATCTTCGCCAATCCAAGACTTATTACGCTCGTCTTCGATTTGATAATATGCGTGTACCGCGGACTCCGTAACTTGTTTAATGGCCTCCTCAGCTGTTGATTCGATTGCGGCAACCAAAGCCTGAGGGTCTTGTCCGTTCTTCAGGAGAATTCCAATAGAAATTATTATCCCCTAAAAGATTAAATCAGAAGTGTTCCGTGTTTTTAAGTCAAATCAAGGCTCACCGCTTGGTTGTTCATCAGTTCAAGATAGCGTTGGCGAACGCGAGCATACAAGCGGCTAGCAACGAGGTCCTCAATAGTCTCCCTATCGTGTTCTTTCTGGACCTTATCCTTGAGGCTATCATACAAGTGCTTCCCCTATTGAGTTTCATGAGATGGAAACAAAGGTTTCATCAGCAATATCTCCTAAAGTTCGAATACAGAATACCTTACACCGGTTGCTGTAAGCCCTATCGCTACCGCTGCCTTTTTGTAGGGACGGATATTAGCTGCCTAAAGTCAAGTGTTTCAACTGTACACTCACCACCAAAGCCCCAATCACCATCATTGGGGCAGGGGCAATGTCCTTCGCAATCTCAATAGCACCCCCTATGGCGGCTTTGATGGCTTGCATCTCTCTCGTAACTCCGATTAACAACCCAATACCGGGCTGCGCCAAGATTATCTTTGCGTCAAAGGCTGTTGATACGAATAGCGTTATTGAAATGAGTCGATCAGTATATTAGTTCTATTTCATACCTGTATTGGATCCAGACGAAAGTCGGGACCAAACTAGATTCACGGTTAGAGAGCCAGGAGATATGAAGGTAAGTTTTACTTACTTCCCACGCAGCGCTCACGAATTTCGGTCACCTGTGGTGAGGCAAACAAACCTTACGAACATGAAAATTGGTGAATAACAGTCTGATTTGGAGATCTTGGATAACATACCCGTATCAGGACTTATCAGGAACTTGGTTAGCCTCTTCATCGGCGATGTCCAACTGTCTTCTGGGTCTAGGAATGCTTGCTGAAGAGACTGGTTTCCAAATGTCAACCCCGATCAAGACCCTAATTAATATTTACAACCTTTTCGATATTCCTGGCCTCGGCATCGGGGAGGGTTTTCAATAATTGTTGGTAGGATTGTTCAATTGAAGGCAGGCCTCGGGCGGCCAGTGTTTTTTCAATCAAATCCAAAGCCTCGTAGGAGGTCTTAGAGATGTTATCATGGAGGATTCTACCACTAATGAAAACCAAGATAACAGAGTTAGCCACCCAATAACTTTCGAATGCGTTGGAACCACTCACGAATCTTGAAGTGCCCTAACCTGGGCATACAGCTCATTGATGCGGCCGACCCTTTGCTCCTTTGACATGAGTGGCAAGGATGGTGGTGGATCGAGTAAGAGAGATACTCAGCCAGGCGAGTGGTGAAATAGGGTTATTTCAACGTCAATCTTTGCTCTCTTAAATTTGCGGGGGATCCCATTTCGCTTGATCTTCTGACCGTGACATGCTGTAGTGCAAATTTCTTATCACACACGTTTTCCTTTTCAACGCGCCTGCGCACACGTGGCGATATAAAAGGGAAAATGAAGCTGCGGGGATCAGTGATGCGAAAGCTGGTCTCCCATATTTAGCATGAGTTGCAGCGTCCGTATCGTATTGGCGACCCCATGCGACTTTATTTGAGTTACCAAACCCAGCTCGTACATAATAATGATGTCGCGACCGGCGTGTGAGCCTGGCTTGTATGCGCGCTGGCCATGCATTTGAAATTTAGTTAATCGCTAGCCACCCCATAATGGTGAACTCCAAAGACCATCATCCCCAGAAGATTCTCAGCTTTACCCTAGCGTGTGAGCTTTTGACTGTGGCCCAATGATTGAGCCAGGAAGTCTCCTGGGATTCCTATTCTGTAACTAAATTTTGGTTTGTTTAACATGCACACACGATGACAATAGTTAAAAGAATGAATAGCATGGTATTAAAACAGCTACAATATAATGATATTATATTCCTCTCATACCTGACTGGGGAGCTATCGTGGCGATGTCGTTAAGCGAGTTAACGGTGTCGGGGCTATAGAAACAATGTCCGATCCGATAGCCACCGGAAACATGTGGTCGTCTGGGCACGTGACATCTGAGATTGGCCCTGGAAGTGAAGCCCACAGTCCCACTCTTCCCTACAGTACCACCCGACTGATAAATCGTCCAGGACTTAATCCAAATCAGTCTAAATGCCTCTAACATACATGCCACCCAAGCTTCCTGCGTATCTTGAAGATGCGTTCGAGCTAAAACCAGTGGTAGGAGTCCCCACAGACGACGAGGTAAAGAACATACATGCCTTGATTCGAACGGTAGAAAACGCCTCTCAAGGTAAGCGTAACATTCACCCTATTTTGTCTGATGTGTGCTGATGGATGATTCGAAAAGTTCCTGCGCTGTGCAACCCTGCTTTTTCGATGGAACTTGCTCAACACTTATTTGACGTACAACTGGGTGAGATGAATAAATCCTTCAGTCTTTCCTGCGGAATATTTTCGAGCTCGTTTTTCCTGCAGCACGACATAGAGAGAAGTATCCGATCAATATATTCCCCTCGGTAAGCATGCTAGTTAGCGCCTTACATCATGTTACACTCACATGCTTGAACCAGGGTGTCACGTACACCCCACCTGCCTTACCCTCCCACATAAATGTGTCTCTGGGGCCCGTCGTCGGGCCCCCATCGGACGATGAAATAAAATCAGTGCATACTGCTCTGCGAACTTCGGAGAACTTGGCCAACAGTGTGTAACGACTTGGTGGAGAGAGTAGTGAATACTAACGTTGAATATCAGTACCCTCAATGTTCAACTCAGACTTAAGCATGAACATATCGCAACACTTATTCGACATCCAGTTTGGTAAGTCAAGTCCCAAACCTCGCTTAGTTAGGTATAGTTTGCTCAATCTGGGTAGCACGTCATATCCAACGTTCAAACGAGGGACGTTATATGGCTTGCGAATCAGGTGCAGGCATGAGCGGGAGTCAAGATGCGGCGGCAAACGTCTCACCGCCGCCGGCCGAGCGTATCAGGGTTCCGATGAACTACACCCCGGACACCGAATCAGCGATTGAGCTAACGGCTGTACGTGTTGCATCAATTTACGAATCCCTGCATGAAAATGACTCCAGTGTCAAGGTTTCTCGTCCCGACCCCCCAAGCATTTCTCCCGATACAAATGTGTTGCTAGCTGGAACGAGCAGGGTTATCGAGCAGTTGAAAGCCAATCAAGAGCAGAATGATCGACTGATGACTGGAATCCAAGAAGCGCTGAAAACCGAGCGGACGGCCATCACTCAGATGATGATTAAGCTACACAACCATTCTGCCCGAGTATGCTCCTTTTTTCTTTGGAGTATGGAAGTTAACCTGAAACTCTAGGGGTCAAACACTTGTGACGACCACACGTATCATCACATTGTTAATGAATATGGTGAAGCCCCCACGGTGCGCAGAGCTTTTAGGAATTATACTTGTCTACATATAAACCTAATCCATCTGTTTCACATTAAACTTCTGATCTAATAGAACTGCAGGGTACCGGGAGTATGTACAGGAACAGGTTACTACTTCTGGTGCAACATGTCAGACAGTGAGGTGGCGCAGTACCTACAGTTTTACAACATTGGCCTCAACTTCATTCAGCAAGGAAATCCAACGACTCTGAGGTCTGGCTGCAAGGAAGCAGCGTGTGTACTCCTAGGAAGGTATACACACACAAGGGGGGTATGGACATGAGGGACGCATTGGCTTTGACTTTTGTAGAATTTACTAGGTAGGAGATCCTGAACAAAAGACAAGATAAAAAAGACAAAGATACAGAGTAGGATTATACGGTCGATGAAACCAATTTGGGAAAATATAGCTACTTCAATAAAAGTCTGCCGCCCCGTCTAACTACTCTCGTGTGAACTGCGGTGACTTGACAGCCATTTGAGAGATCTATCGTGAATGTCGATGTAAATCCGCACAAATTCTAAGATCGTCAACTTTACAAGTTGCCCGGATTTTCAAGTATTTCGGACGTATGGGTCTGCTCATCCAAACCGAGTGGGAGCGCCCGAGACCGGTATTCTACTGCCCGCTCCATATCTGCGAGCTCACCGAGGTATTCGTATCGACGACGGTACGAATTGCTAAGGTTTTCGAGCATTCTAGATTTGATTTTATGGGCGTCTGGAGTAAGTGAAACTGCCTGAGAGTGGTATTCAATTGCTCGCTCAATGTCAACCCGCTGTTTGAAGTGTTCAAAACGGCTGCCATAAGAATTTCCAAGGTTGCTAAATCTTCCGGCCCTATCTGCGTGTCCCTCTGGAGTGAGTGAAAGTGCCTGGGACTGATAGGCAATCGCCTTGTCTATATCTGTACGATCGCCGAGTTGTTCAAAGCGGGATACATGCGAGTTACCAAGGTTGTTGAGAATACCAGACCTGTCGGTGTATTCGTTGGGGGTGAGCGAAAGGGCTTGATATTGATACGCAATCGCCTGGTCTAGGTCCGCACGATCTCCGAAGTGCTGAAACCGTGACTGGTAGGAGTTACCAAGATTGTTGAGTACCCAAGACTTTGGTGCTTGCCCATCTGGGGTGAGGGAGAGAGCTTGAGACTGGCATGTAATTGCTTCATCTATATCTGCGCGCTCGCGGAGTTGCTCGAACCGGCTCTGGTACGAGTTGCCCAGGTTGTTGAGTACTCCAAGCCTGTCTGCGTCCCCCTCAGGAGTGAGCAAGAGTGCCTGAGTCCGGCACTCAATTGCTCGACCTATGTCTTCAATCTCGCCGGAGTGGTCAAACCGTGATTGATATGCATTGCCTAGATTGTTGAGCATTCTAGGTCTATCTTCACTCCCGTCTAGTGTGAGCGCGAGCGCCTGAGAAAGGCATGAAACTGCTTGGTCTATATCTGCACGCTCTCGGAGGTGTTGAAACCGAGATTGGTATGAGTTGCCAAGGTTGTTGAGCACCATGGGCCTAACTGCATCCCCATCGGGAGCTAGCGAAAGTGCCTTGGATAGGTACGAAATCGCCTGATTTATGTCTTCAATTTCACCGAGACGCTCATATCGAGAGGAATACGAGTTAGCGAGATTGTTTAGCATACCAGGCTTTTCTGATTGTCCGTCCGCGATAAGTGTGAGTGCTTGATACTGGTACGTGATTGCCCGGTCCAAATCTTCAGCCCCGCCTGAGGTCTCGAATTGGCTTATCCAACAATCACCTAAACAGCCAGCTTTATCCGAGTCTCCTCCACACCCACTCTCACAGTTCGCTGGTTTGTTAGCCTGAGCTTGGTCCTGAGATGTACCAGCTAAAAGATCGTAATTATCAAACCGATGCGCCGCGCTGTTTGTTGTATCGCCTTTCTCAAATGCCGGCATTTGCGCTCCGCCAATGTCGAGACCTTGAATGTTCACAATCTTTGAGCTAAGCTCACCTAGCTCAGTTACGGGCTGGTGTTTTAAGGGGGTAATTTGCCTAGCTCAGTTCATGATCGCTAATGATTTCTGACAGTCACTTACATTTAGGCCATTCATGCTGCAAAATACGTAACATAAGTGTTGAAAAATATGAAGCTACACATAGAAGTACCAACCTAGGCATTGCTGCTACGCTGCAAGAACCTCGCGAATTGGAATATGTGAGAGATGCGGGCGAATGAGATAGGAAAATATAGAGTGCAGTCGTATAGGAGATGATGGTGGGGCATGATGCACCTGAGACATTGGCATAAATACCGCTAGAGACGTAGTGCTTTGGAAGAACGATGGGCAACTGCTCATCATAGCCGCGTAGAACGAGCAGAGCGCTTAGCAGTATACTTCAGCGGTCTCTCCTGTCTGGTACGTATGTATCGCATCGATCGGCATGTCGGCTACTCAGCGCTATAGCAGAGATTTCTGATGGGATCGAGGGTCGAACCCCACTTCACTATTGTACAGTATGACTGCGTTCAGGATATCTTTGGGGTTTGAAAGCAGCCAACCGGGGCGCAAGATGAGTCTTGAATGTTATAATCGCAACATTATGAATGATTAAATGAGAATTTTGAGGCACTGAGGTTTGCGCAATGCAGTAGTACACCAGACCAACTTAGTTGTAAGCCCAACACTCACATTTGTTCCGTGTATGACCAATCCAGTCTTCTCGCACATTGATCACGTGCCGCCTTCTCACACTTGACACGTCTCCATCTACCACCACCCTCACAATGTGGCTCTCCGATGGACAAAGTACGTAGTACCGAACCTCTGATTCAGCTGTACCTAACATGTCCCAGAAATTGGTGTGGGCCTCACCTCGTTTGGGGTGTTTTTCATGTTCCTCGGTGTCATGCTATTTTTCGACGGAGGGCTACTCGCGCTGGGCAACGTACGTCTATTTCTGCTTCCTTAATTATGACATTTCTGAGGCTAACAAGTTTCACTCATAGATATTATTCGTCTCTGGTCTGACGTTGATCATTGGCCCAACCAAAACATTCTACTTTTTCGCGCGAAAACAAAAACTGCGCGGCACCCTCTGTTTCATAGGCGGGATCTTCCTTGTCTTTTTCAAATGGCCGTTTGTCGGGATGTTGATTGAGACGTTTGGTTTCTTGAATCTCTTTGGGTGAGTCTTGCTCGTAAGAACTGTGGGATCATGAGTCGTGCTGACGTTATGGACTTGTGTTATGTAGTGACTTCTTCCCGGTTATCATTACGTTCTTGAGGCAGCTACCATTTATTGGAACGTTCCTTAGTTTACCGTATATTCGAGGGGTAAGTCTGGTCTCTTCTAGCTGATCCCACCACAATCTCCTACGCGTCATCTCTCACTATAGTCCTGTAACGTCATTGACTAATGTGTGTCTATTCGCAGTTTGTTGATCGATTAGCAGGCACGCGCACGTCCATGGTGTAATTTACCACTTATAGAATACCTATATCGCTATCTTTATTACCACGTCATTCCCCTCACTCAATAACCCAAACCTAAGAAATCAATCTTGCCTGAACTATGTTTACCTGGTATGGCTTTCGGTTGAGGCCTGTCACCAATTCAACTTGGCTGTACTTTCTACTAAAAGCGGTAGGTCTCGTGGTTTGAAAAATGTGGATTTTACTTCGAGAAATTTGGATCCTAGGGCAATAGTGAGTGGTATGCAACGGTGACCATAATCTGACCTCCCCTTCGTATCCTTATGCGCTATCACAGGTTTAATATTTCCTTCCTTCCTAAAATAAATTCCAATGCCTTCCTTCTCAAATGCCGACCTATCTACCGCTCGCAACCCTATCACGAACCGCTCAGGCCAAATTTTCTATCCAGACCTACCCAACTCATCAACCCAAAACTCATCTTCCACTCAAATACATAAACAAACCCCGATCCAGAAGGTCAAACCTCGATTTCACGCCCCTGCCCGGGCATATCGAGACAAGGCCGTTTGTCCAAATTTTCCCCCAGGGGTGCGGAGTTCGAGGAATGATACATGTGTGGAATTGGACAGGACGGAAAGGAAAGGTGAACGAATGTACGTTATGTAGCTATTTTGAATCCAAAAATGCTCGCTTTCCAGTAATGATCTCGATACAAATTTACCGTTTCATGACCCAAGTCCTGGCAGCAATATTGCGCGAAAGTGTCCAAAAAAAGTGGGAATTTGGAGAATCCAACAACGTTGAGGAAATAACAATGTTATCCGTCGCAACGCGTTCACCAAGGTGATTTAATGATATAGCCAGCGCGCATATAGCCGACCTGATAGCAATCGCTAAAACAGTACTAGCCAGGAAACAGCAGCAGGGGACGCGAGGGGTGGGGAAGAAAGGGGCCTAAATTTATCTGCTAGCCCGCTAATCTTGCACATAGTTTCTTCGCGTTGTTCTATTATATACTCATGTCATTTCCGGGTATGGAGTGTATTGCCAAACAAGCGAACTCGAGAACTGCTGGTCGTTTATTTGGTTGATTGTTTGGCCTGTTGCATAGCATAGGCTTAGTAAGCACGAGTAACCGCGGGTGGGATAATCGTTTTGTCAATTCTCTTCTGGAGTCCCGCCAGCATGTTAACCACTGCCGCGTATGATTTCTGTTCGCTAGTAGCTGCGCGGGAGCAGTTATCACGAGCACTAGACAGCTACGAGTCTGCTTGCAACACTCTCGACTTGGTGAACTTGCAACATAACGCTCTGCCCAAATTCGCAATCCAGACCTTTTTTTCGTCTGTCGAGGACGAACGCGAGCTCTTAGCACGACAGACATCCAGAATCATGCGACTCTCAGCTAAGCTCGAAGGAGTGCGGAATAGATCTGTCACGGCGGTTCCAGTCGGGTGCCTCTCGCCGGACATACTCTCGATGATCTTCACTATGGCTGCCAGTTCTACCCGGGCTGCCCTCGCACAAACCCAGACTGAAGCCGACAAACCGCTCGAGATAGCGAACGTACTCTCTAGCGTCTGCTCACATTGGCGCCAGGTCGCTATCGATACTCCTGCACTATGGGCCTCCATCGATCTCAACCGTGAAGGAGGGCTGGATCACGTAGCACTCTGGCTCGATCGAGCGCGCTCTTATCCGCTTCAAGTTACCTCATACTCTACTGGCCGAAAGGGATTGGATCAAGAATGGATCGCCCTACTTGAACCACATAGCTCCCACTTCCACACGCTCATTCTAGACCTTGACTTTGTGGGACAAAGCATATTCCGCAACGCTTGTGCTCGCCATTCGACCACGCCACTTAGCCTACAATATCTTGCTCTATCTTTAGCTTTCGAGGAGGACGTTCCTCTCTGGGAGGCAAACCTATCTCCAAGTGAAATACCTGGGCTACTTGGCACGCACAGTATTCACCTAGATAAAGTGTCCCTGGGCAGTTTTTCCTCCCCCGCCTTTCAGGGTCTTCGTTATCTACGCCTTGCACGCCTATCAGGGGGCTTACCTCCCTCTCTCATGCAAGTACTCGAAGTCCTGAGAGCCAATCCAGATCTTTCCTACTTTGAAATATCAAACACGCGCTTCGATATACCTACCGAGTTAGATATTACGCCTGTTAAATTGGAAAGGCTGGAAACACTCCACTTTGACTTCCTCCACGCGCCGGTCTCACATTGGTTGTTGAAACACCTCGTACTCCGGTCTGAAGGCGTAACTCTAGTCCTCTCTGGGCATTTTGACTCCAACGAGGACAGGATCGGAGTTGGTTTACGGGCATTAAGCAACAATAACATCACCACACTTTGCTTTAAATCCCCTCGAGTTCAGCCAGTCTTTTTGGATATGGATGCACTACTAGCCGACCTACCTCGCCTCAGGACGTTGGAGTTGGAGGATTCATTCTTTCACGTCGAGAACCGCATTTTTTCTACCGAAAAGCAGTACCCAGCGCTGTTCAACCTTTCAATTGTCGCCTGCTACGTGAACGACCTTGATCAATTAAAGGATATGATCGTTCGCCATTCCGTGAGCCGAATGAGGGTTATTAAAGGCGAACACCGCCGCATCAAGGAATTTATGCTCGAAAAGGCACCTCACATCGAGCTCTCTGAAGAGCCTGGAAGCGCTGCGCCACCTACTTGGCGTCCATTTGGTTAGTTGGGGGTATTAGTTCACATGGACGTATTTTGTCTGCAGAGATTGGTTTCGCCTCTTTTGTTTCCTCGTCGAGACTACAATCCTACTTTGTTCCAACCCAAAAAAGTCGTGATATAGTGGGTATTTTTGGTGAATCTTCAGATTTCAGGATCACATTGTAGGTAGCCAACGATTTGACCACCTTAGTATGATTAAAAGTCAAAAATCAACTCAAGAATTAACCTCGGGATCACTCTGTGCTTGTGCTTCGTTCGCGGCTACGAGCACGAAGTACTGGTGCTCCATTTGGCGCCACCAATGGACCACCTCCGCTGCTTCCTTAGGAAACTTCTGCTCTGTCATCTGTTTTCTTTTTGAAAGTGAGACATGCATAATTCAGCTGTGTTCATCTCAAAATTGATAATAATTTTTCAGCTTTGGGAGCACTGGTTAGCCTATCTCTTAGAACAACCACAACTACAATTTGTCGAATTCTTGTTGAACGAGAGGTGGCATTGGAATCCCAAACCTTTTCCTACCTTGGGGCTTCAAGCGGCACGATTTCATTTTCTTTTCTCCACAACCAAACGGTAGGGCGCTTATATCATATTGAACCATCGATGACGTAATCATTGTCGTCTGTCTTTCAAGAGTTCTACCACCATGTCAATCACCGACGCATATGATTTCTCCGCATTGGTAAAGGCACAGGTGCAGATATCCCAAGCACTAGATAGCTACGAATCTGCTTGCAATATTCTTGACTTGCTGGACTTCAAACATGGTACACTACCCGAACTCGCAATCAGGACCTTTTTTTCGTCTGTCGAGGACGAACGTGTTTTGTTAGCACGACAATCATCCAGGATTCTGCGACTATCTTCCAAGCTCTGCGAGATAAGAAACAAAACTACCACGGCAGTTCCGGTCGCACGCCTCTCGCCGGACATACTCTCTATGGTCTTCACGATGGCAGCTGATTCTACCCGGACTGCCCTCGCCAATGCCCAGGCTCAAACAGGCGGGTTGCCCAAAATAGTAAACGTACTATCTAGCGTATGCTCCTACTGGCGTCGGGTCGCTCTTGATAATCCTGCGTTATGGACTCAAATCGATCTCAACCGCAAAGGAGGACCAAGTCACGCGGCGCTCTGACTCGATCGAGCGCGCACCAATCTCCTTCATATATCCTCCACTCGTACCAGGCGCGAGACATCAGATCAAGAATGGATCGCCCTACTCAAACCACATAGCCATCGCTTTCATACGGTCGTATTGGAATTTGACGTTGTGGGGCAAAGCATTCTCCGCAATGCTTGCACTCATCATTTGACTACACCGCTCAATCTAGAGTATATTGCTCTATCTTTTCGCTCCGATGGCAATATTCCTATGTGGGAGGCGAATCGAGCTTCGACGGAGTCACACGGGCTACTTGGAGCACATAGCATTTACCTAGATAAAGTGCCACTGAGTGCTCTTCCCTCCCCCGCTTTTCAAGGTCTTCGTTACCTGCGTCTTGGTCGCTTATCGGGGGAGCTAGATCTTTCTCTGGAGGAACTACTAGACGTTTTGCGGGCCAATCCAGACCTGCATTACTTTAAACTATCGGCTTCGCTCCCCGACGCCCCTCCCGAGCTAGATACGCTACCCGTTGAATTGAAAAACTTGAAAACACTCCACTTTGATTATCTCCGTGCATGGGTTTCGCGGTGGCTGTTAAAACGTCTTGTTCTTCGATCCGATGGCACAACTCTAGTACTCTCTGGGCACTACCCTGACGATTCCAGGATCGGAGTCGGCATGCAGGCGTTGAGTAACCGTAGCATCACCGCCCTATGTTTCGTGTCCCCCAGTTACTGGTCGGCTAAGCTTGACATTGACGCGCTACTAGCTGAGTTACCTGGTCTCAAGTCACTGGCATTGCAGGAAATGACCTTCTATGTCCCCAAGCATACTGGATCCGCTAGAACGCAATATCCAGTTATGCCAAGCCTTTCCATCGATTCTTGCGATGTCAATTCTCCTGAGCTGTTCGTGGATATGGTTGTCCGTCATTCCGTTGGTCGAATGAGGGTTTCCCGGAGTGGACGCGACCTCACCAAGAAGCTTATCCTCGATAGGTTACCTGGTATTGAGTTCTCCGAAGAGCCTGGGAGTTCTGTACCACCTACTTGGCGGCCATTTGGTCGTTGAAGGCCTCGGTTCGATAGATGCGCTTCTTCTTAGGAGGTTGGATTTTTCTCATGCTGTATTTCCTTCTATCGAAATCATGACTTTGCTTCTCTACAACCCATGAGGCTTTGCGAATGCGTGACTGTGGGTGTTTCTTTTCAAAAAAAAAAGATTGTCCTATCTTCGTTACTCGTCGACCCCTGTCTAACTGTGAGCCAAGAAAGAGCCCGTTTGTGTTCACTCCTGAGTATTAGTCGATGTATGTGTAACTGAATTATGAGGAGTTTCGACAACCGAACTTTACTTGCGGGACGATTTTTATTTAGTAACATCAGTTATAGAACCAGATACGATTCAATGTCCAAGAAATATCCAAACTGTCCACACAGTAACAAAAAGCGAGAGTCCATAGCCGCCGAGCTTCTTAGCTGCAGTTGAAGTAGTTGCCCGGAATCACAGCAGGACACCCGGACTTGTCTAGAGGCGATCCAAATTAGGTCAGCATGAAGGTCGACGAAAAATATAGAAGAGCTAGGAGAATGGCGAGGGGATTGAAATGTATGAGTTGAGGGATCAAGAGTACCCACCCTTGTTGAGCGGGCAGTCTGCAGGGTCGTCGCAGCACCGAATACACGCACGGTTGTCCGCGGGCTCGATGAGTTCGACGTAGTGCTTGTATCTATTGCACCAATAAATTTAGTCAGTCCTGTTTAGAGGATACGTTAGGGTAAGAACGTACCCTAGGCAAACGCTCCCCTGTGGGTTACCCTGTCCACCAGCACCTCCACTCGAATCATACTGTCCTCCACCGTCGTTCGTGTTCAGCCGGTCCAAAGTCGAAGCCCTAATGCAACCCGTGACTGCGATATCTTTAGATAACATGTACGAGATATAGATGATAACTTGGACATACTCTGAGCGAGTCGCTTCCCGTTCTTGCCCGTGCCGGACTTGAACGCAATCTTAAGTCCGAATAAATTTATCAATGTCGTGCACGACACAAAGTGCACAAAATAAATACTTACGTTGCTCCAAAAGTTGGAGGGGAGTGTCCCCTGAGATGCATCGTAGTGCCCAGCAGCCGAGCAGTAAGTCTGCATCCCGCCCTGTGTAGCCAATGATTCAGTCTACGGTCTCAGTACCCAAAACGTGCTACTTACGGGGGTTTCCGAGTCTCCGATGTCAGTATGAGCTTTCCGAGGCACAATTATACAATCTATAATTCGAGGTTGGTTATGGTTCTTTTCGCTAGGAGGAAGATGACGTACATTTGTTGGCATCGGTGACGTAGACAGTATTATCTGCTGCTGCTGCACGCACGTCGAGATGGCTGGAAGGAGCAGCGAGGGCACCTACTGCCAAGAAAGCTGCGATCGAGAGAATAGATGTGTACATGGCTAGGAGGAAGGAGCACGAGGGACGAGGAAGAGAGTAGAGCAGCGTATTTATATCCTCTATGCGCTCTCAGGAGAAGCTTTGCAGCGCGTCATGTGCCGACAGAGCTCGGCGCCCATGGTCAGTCGAAGCAGCGCAGTGCGTGGATGAGTAGTGGCCGAGGAATCCGACATGGCCGACTGTCAGTTGATAGTGATGGTATTGCTATTAGGGGACTTTTGGTGCCGCTAGTTATGAATAGAACACAGACACGCCGAGCGATGGGAGATCATAGGACGAGACATGCTGTGGGTCGCTCAGTGGGGCAATGGGATAGCCGGCGGCCACAGGCGTGGATGTGAGCAGTGTCGTGGACGGTCTCATCACTGCATGTGACCTCAGCACCGGACTTGTTACCGTTACACAAGCTGTTACCGCGGCCTCTCGGCGCTTAGATTATACCTGTTGGATCAAATTTGTCCTTGTACCCGACCACAATGACTACCGACGTTACAACGCTTTGTTCTCAATGGTCCACTGCACGCAAACAGCTTACTTTTGCGATAGATGCTTTTGAATCTGCTTGCAATGCTTTCGGTGCTCTAGGTGTTCAGGCTGGCGCAGCACTCGAATCCACTCAACCCGACTTTCTCCTGTCCGTCGAAGGGGACCGTCCTCTACTGACGCACGAGAAAAACTGTATCGTCGATTCTCTAGCCACACTGAAAAAATTACGAAATGGATCTACCCGGCTTGTTTCCCTCAACCAGCTTCCGTCCGAGATACTAGCCTCCATCTTCTCCATCGTCATCAGCACTAGCAGGACGGATTGGTATCACCAACAATCTACAAAACTAGAGGAAGACTTTACAAATACGATATCCAGTGTGAGCTCGTACTGGCACCACGTCTGTTTAAACACGCCAGCCCTGTGGGCTCAAACCAGGCTTTGTGGGCAGCATTGGCGAAAGCGTGTAGCGCTCTGGCTCGAGCGGTCTCGTTCCTGCTCACTGAGCCTCTCGGCCGAAATGAACACCGGCACCGAAGGGGACCTAGATAGGCAGTTTGAAGCTCACACCACCCAGTTTAAGTCGCTTGTTTTCAGTTCGGGGACGGGATACAACATCGGGGAGAAGATCTTCCACGCCGCCTGTGCTCAGTATACCGAAGCCTCCGTTAAACTTGAATTTCTTGCGATTACCACATACAACGGGGAGAGAAAGTCTCCCAGGATGCTGGAACTACCCCCAAAGGATCAGATGGACAGATACCTCAAGTCGGTTCGCACTCTCTATGTGAGGTTCAGACTGTTCGACGACTGGACGTCGACCGTGTTCCAGAATCTCACCACTCTGAGCCTTCAATGGCTGCGAGCCCCACATTTTCCTACCTATGAGAATCTACTAGGCGTGCTTCGCGCAAGTCCAGGACTTCGTACGCTGGAGATAATTGGCTCTTGCTCCATTCCCGCTCCCCAAAACGACCCACCTTCAGTACCGATGAACGGTCTCAAATTTCTGCGGCTCGAAAAAGTTTCGTCACAATTTACGAGGTGGCTGTTAAAAGCAACTGTACCGCAAGAAGACAGACTTGCCCTCACCCTGGTTGATGTCTGGGAAACACCCTCTCTTGTGTCCCTCGGTTTCGATCTTCCGTCCCCAAGATCCGATAGAACAACGGCCTTATATATTGTTTCTCGCGCCTCCGCTCGATGCAACCTCGATCTGTTCGGACTACTCCAGACTTTACCTCGTCTCGAAACACTCGCATGCTGTGGGCTCATATTCCTGAACATGAACTCCACCGCTCATCCCGACAACACCCATGATTTGGCGTTCACCACCTTGGACCTGGACCGCTGCTGAATCACAGGGCATTGCGAGTTTATACCCTGGCTAGCGAAACATTCTATCCCCAAGTTGAGGTTGACCAACTACTTTAGCCTTCCAACCAGAGATGAATTGGTCGAAAGTCTGCCTAGGCTTGTTGTCAGCGAAGAGCCAGGACCGTTTATCACAATATATAGTCCCTTTCGGTAAATGCTGTTCCTGGTTACTATGTTTTTTTGTAGCGCTCTGGTTCGTTTCATATATCATTAGGCTCCTTGTTTTGCGCCTCTTAAACTACACATCCGCAATAGTTGAATATACAAGCCTGCACTTTGTCGAAACCAACTGCATGAATCTAGTACACGCATACATACAGGTTACTAAACGTAAAAAGCAAAAGAAATGATGGAAGGTAAAAAGCATTGCTTGGCGCGTAAACATGGTAGAAATTTGTTAAACAAGGAACATCCCATATGGGCTCTCGCCAATGGTCGTCGCGCTGCGTCAGGAATGCGCAGAAATATCTTGCAGCCGGCTGCAACCGGTTGGGAAAGATGTAACTGCGAAAACCCACCGGCGAAGTTACAACCGGTTGATGCAAAGGGCACCTTGTGTAACTTTGGGTTGTGACGCCAGCGCTAACCTTTCGGCAAATGCCATGAGGTTGCCACATTTGCTGCAACCTGGGTAGTAGGGGTTATATAAATTGTTTAAATCACTTTAAACATACTAGACATTTGTTTTGATCACTTGAACATACTATAATTCATTCACATAGGCTATTAATTACAGCATATAGTGACTCAATACAACCACATCAAGGCTAAAAATAAAGGAACCAACAGCTCGTACCATGAAAAGAGGTCCCTAAATAACCACATGAGTCTGAGACCATAAATTCAAATATATTACTTTACCCATTAACAAGTAAAAGTGTTGCATACACCGAGCGCTATAACCATTGACCTGAGATCTAACAGTCTTCGGTGAGTAACCGGCGCAGCTGTGGTCCAAATAGGTTTAGCACGTACCAATCAGAGAAGCGTAACCTAAGGATGCCTAGCGTCGACGAGAGTTGGCGGTTGAGCGATTTGAATGCGGCGCTGCAAGCGTAGAGGTCTGGTACTCACAGATCATCTTAATCACAAGCCAAACCAATCCATCGATATTCTATTAGCGCACCTGAGTAAATGTAGTATCAGTTTCCGTAGAGTATATAAGAGAGGCGGTGAATTTAATAATGTGATCGATCTCACCAGGCGGAGAGAAGAGCGATGGTGGTGGAGGGCGATAAGCGATTGAGCACCTTGCTGGCTTCCCCTCTGACTCCTATGACTTTCTCCGGCATTTTGGCTGTTGTTCAATCGTCCACCTTTGGTATGACTCCACTTCCCGGCACCATAGCTGAGCTCACAGGAATTGAGGAAATATTTCATGGAGCTACTATTACGCGCCTTGAAGAAGATCTGGCAACGCCTGCCGCGGTTTTGGCTGGAATGAAGGAGCGAAGTTGGGTTCACCTTGCATGCCATGCCATGCAGAACCCAACAAATCCTATCAATAGCGCGTTCTACCTCCACGGCGGTACGCTTGATCTAGCAACTATTACTCAAAAGCAATTAGAGCATGCGGAGCTGGCGTTCTTGTCTGCGTGTCAGACTGCCACCGGAGACGCAAGCCTGTCTGAAGAGGCTGTTCACTTGGCAGCGGGAATGTTAATGGCGGGATATCGATCGGTAATAGCAACAATGTGGTCGATAGGAGACGATGATGCGCCGCTGATTGCGGAGAAGGTGTATGGACACCTGCTGGAAGCAGGCACGCCAGATGCTCAGAGGGCAGCCGTGGCAGTGCACAAGGCGACAGCATGCCTGCGAGAAAAGGTGGGGATGAAAGCATTTGCAAAGTGGGTGCCGTATATACATATGGGCCTTTAGGAGGTCTTTGAATTGGCGTGGCCGTTGTAAGCCTATCTCTATATGCGTTGGATAGTCCTTGAAACCCCCCTCCCCCTCCGAAATTAATCCCAGAATAAATATCATTTCATCTACATTCTTGGTATTAGCTCGAGTAGACATGGTAAAGCTTGCTTCAACATCCATCGCTCAGCACGTTATGTTTTATTTACCCTCACACGTGTAAACTCTTTGGACATCAGAACAGTGCCCAAAGATAAAAAGATAATGTATACGTCATATGTCTAGCCTAAATTATATATCCCGTACACACAGATACGGAGATTATACAATAACAAGAGCTCGATTCTGAATTTGGACCTAAGCGGAACAACACGGTCTCTTCCGCCTGCTCACAGCTTGCCTTGACTCCATAGAGCGGCTTGTGTTAAGTAGACCCAACGCGTGACTCCATCCTGGCTTGCCTAGACGATAGCCTCGGATCTAGTGATCTCACGTTGAACTTAATCATCGTTCGCTGGCACAAGGAGCGGCACTATGTCAGCCACTGTAGCCTGTAAGGTGCTCGGATTCTGCTCAGACCTCACAGAAGAGTATTAAACAATGCCTAAAAGAAGAACATACCGTAAGATTGGCATTCTGGCTAGAATAAAGATCAGAATTAGGCTACCATTGGTAAGTATATGCTAGATGCGCTGTACACGACATATAGGTTACCGCCCGCAAAAAGATCATCGAATCTAAATGACAGAAATTAGGATAATTCTTCCACCTTAGG
>MU132197.1:156747-202822 GCA_015039395.1 Ceratobasidium sp. AG-I
TAATAGGCACCTTGCGTCACGCGTACTAAACCTAAATTGAGCTTGCGTGCACTCAGCAAAACGAGAATTTCCCCGGAGCCGCCGGAGCGCGGCTAACGCACAACCAGGGCTCGCCTGAGAACCTGAGTCTCCGGGAGCAAATCGGTGCTCCCGGGTGCTCCCAAGTAAAACCATGTTTTGCTGACGCCACAGGGCTAAATACTAAATCACATTCACATTATCTTTCCAAGCTACAACAGTCATGGGTTCTACACGACTCGCTGTGCTCAACAAAAAGTGTCGCAAAGCTGAATTCACCATCTAAGCCCCGAACAACAAGGTACATGACCTGAGAACAAGTTTAGCGAGGGAAGGAGGGAGGATGCGGAGTTAATAAGTGTCGATAACCGGAAACAGAACATGCGGGAATATAACCTTGTGGAGTGTAGTTGCTAGTCTCTTGCTAGCTGCGCGGGATCTACCCCCGACAAGGTGGTGGTAGAACAAGGACGAGCGATAAACTATTTAGGATCTAGGATTTAGCTCGCGTAGCGCAAGCTAAATAAACGCTCTGAACTGGCAACTTAGATTTGCCTGGGCTGGCCAGGACTTTGCCTCGCCTCGAGACACTTGCATTCCACGACGTCGAAACTCAGCCAATAAACTCTACCACGTATCACGACGATACCCACCATTTTGCATTAACCACCTTAGTTTTAGTTTTCTGTCCCATCAGGAATGCTCCAAGATTTAGACATATGTTGTCTCAGTGTTCTATCCGTCGGCTAAAGGATATTCAAATGCAGAGACTGTCCCATTAGCGTAGAGTTGCTTGAAAGTATGCCTGGGCTGGTTATTAGCGAAAATTCAGAAACATATTTGACATTATATTCCCCCTTTCCATAATCACCTGCATTCACCCACACCCGTACCGTCATTGTTTGACCGACTCCCTCCACTAAATCGTGTACTTTCGTGCGTTTATTTTGACAGCATGGTTTGGTCTTTCCGCCATTCAATTTACTTCCTATGTTATAGACAGCATACAACTCTTGTCCGCTCACTGGTCATGAATCCTAGGTTGTACGAGCCAAGTTACCATGTGCCCTAAAACGCATTGAATTTGATTCTCATTTTCATTTCACCCAGTTCGCCTCATCCCGCTGAGTCAGCTCCCTGCCGGCGGCAATCATACGTCATTTCCCTGACTTCGAAAACGTGTTATGCGTACACATAAAAGGTGTACTCGGCATGATCCCGCCGCACTCTAAACGACCACCCTCTTGACAGGTTTTTCCTACTCTCCTAATCTGCTTGTCTTGCTCATCCTGGTAAACGAAAACTTTTAATAATGCGCTCAATCTATGCTGTTGGCATTGCTGGAATGATGGCGAGCACGGTAGTGGCTTTGGGAATCCCGAAGGCTGGACTGGCCGGAAGGCAGGCAGCAAACGATAATATCGTATATATTACTGAGTACGTAAACTATCCATCTTCGCGTCCTGTTTTTGGTCTTATCTAAACTAACTGGCCGGCGCTCTGTAACAGCCCTCAAACGTGTGCGTCCACAAGCTACGCTGCTGCGCTATGTATTAAAATTGCATATTATAGATTGCATGATTGTACCTCGAACAGCGCACACCGATATTGGAACCTCAGAAACTCCCGTGAGTGCCCAGACCCCTCCCCAACCAATCACTCACTTGGTATTTAGGGAGGGATGCAAACGTATTGCTCCCCTGGCGGTGTCTTCGATGCTGGTGCTCAAGGCGTCCTCCCCGCTGATTTCTGGAGTAGTGTACGCAAAATATATCATTACTTGTGAACTCTCACCCATCTTGCGTGTAGTCTGAGATGTCAACTGCGCCGGGTGTCAACGGCGCGCGTAGGGTCCAACGTAAGCATCGTTACTCTCACCGTTTTTGGACACATGACACTGACACTCATGTGTGAAATGAAGTAACCGGATGTATCCGCCCTGAAGTGTCATCTCAGTTGAACCCGGGTGACGGTGGAGGGCAGTATGATTCAAGCGGTGGAGAGGGACTATTGGGCAACCCGCAAGGGAGCGTCTGTCTTGGGTTTGTTCCTCCGCCTCTTCGAGTTTAATTTCAGCGCTGACATACGAGTATACACAGCTACAATCATTATGTTGAGTTGATCGAGCCCGCAGGAAGACGCGCTTGCATACGGTGCTGCGATGATCCAGCAGATTGCCCGCTAACGATGGGTGAGTTTAGCTGAGATGTAGAATCTAGAAAGAATAACTGAGGCGCGTGTTATTCCAGATACGTTAGGATGCCAAACCGTTATCCCTGGTAATTATTTTGACTGCACAAATTAAGGAGCCCAATGATTTTCAGTTTCACGACGCAACGATTTGGATAATATTTTGTATCGGACAGCTGTTTACGGGACCCTTTAAAGAACATCTGTATAGATTTGTATCATGACTAGCTATCTAATGATAGACGATCTAAACGAAGAGAGCGGGGTTTTCGGCAAGACGCTTTGGGAAGCTTGGATGCGCCGGCGAGACAACCATACGGACGCATTGGTGACATAACTGGCTAACACAATGTTTCAACAATTTCATCGTCCACACAAAAGATTTGTTTAATCAAACGGTAATAATTGCTCCATAAGAATTACTTGGAAAACTAGCTCAGTCAAAGGGTGAAACGGGCACCATAAAGCTCCCAGGTTCTTCATCGACCACATAATTTGGGAACTTGCGAAACAACTCGAGGCTAACCGGCACCCAATCGCATTCTGACATCCTAAGGTAGTCGATCGAATGCTGCAAAACCATGTCTTCAAAGTCGCCTGGATCTCTAAGACGACAGGAAACCAAGTCTAGAGCCTGGAGTTTTCGGTGCTTCGCCTGGTCAGGTATCGAATCTAGACCGTCTATATCAAAATTAAGACGCCCAAATGCGAGCGTTTCGAGCTTCGGGAACTTGTCGAGAATTCCCTGGATATTAAGCTTGTACATCTGATGGTGCTTCCAGCAGAAATACAGTACTTTGATTCGATCCGGTGCTGCTAACAAAAGCCCTAACCCAATGGATTCATCTAGGTCGACGTGCTCGGAGAGTGCGAGAGTGAGGCCCTCCTGTCGGGGTATTATGGCTTTGAGGAGCCAGTCTTCAAGATGACCGGCCAGCGCGCGTAGCCATAAAGTTTCGAGATGGTTTAGAGTGGCTGGAGTGGGGTCTGAATCGGGGACATGATCGATGTACAGGCTAGAGAACTCGAGGTATTGTAGACGCGGACTGGCGTGTAGGATATCTAAGATTTGTGCGCAAGTGGGGAGAGACCCTCGTGGTATTGCTACTAGGCTAAGGCTTCGGAGATCTTGGAAGGCTGCTGAGGTCCAGTCGCGGAAGTGCTTGTTTCTCAGGTAGAGTTCACGAATGGGTCGAAGAAAGTCGTCCATCTCGGCCTTGGAAGGCTGCAATGTTTCAGCGGGGAATATTAAATTGGGATGATTATCTCCTTTGAGCGCCAGTGATTCAAGAATTAGAGGCTTCTGTTTGCTCCGGAGGTAAGCGTTGAGGAGAGTGTGCTGTGCTAACGTGATGTTTGTGTCCAGGACAAGCGAGTGAAGGAAGTCGGTATATGGTTCAAGAAGATTTTTGTGCTGTTCACTAATCGGAGAAATCGCACGAATGTAACGTGGATAAGAGCCTGCCCGTTGAAGCCAAAGAGTCGCATGATCGACCCCTCCTCTTCGCATGAGGTCGATGTGAGCCCAAAGAGCGGGCGTACTGAGAGCAATCTGACGCCAGTATGTGCACACGTTAGAAACAATGTTCGCACGGTCGAGCTGTTTTCTGGCCGGAGATGGGCGCACCAGGAGTTGTTTGCGACTTGCCTCAACAACCATGGTGAATACGGATGCGAGGATCTCAGACGGCAGTCGACCAATCGGGACAGTTGCTATCGAGCTGTTCCTTAGTTTGTCTAGAGCTGTCAAAGAGGAGATAATACATTTCGCGTCACGTAGCAGCAGGGCTCTTTCTTTCTCAACGACAGATAAGAAACCGCCCATGACGGATTCACGTGCTCTGCTAGGTTGTGTACCAAGCTCTTCCAGCGATTTGGAGATGGTGAGGTATGCATCCAAAGATTGAGATAACTGCTTCCGAGCCGCAGCCCATTCAGAACATATCTTCATAGTAAGAGTTGACATGATGGTAGAGGGCTGTTATCGAAGGAGTGAGCGCTTACGGAATGTCTCTTGTTTGGCTCAGTTTACAGCTTACCTTATCATGGCTTCCTCATGACCCGGACCTGTTGATCCGGGGCCTCACCCACGGCCCGTCCGCGCTCTGCCCGACGACTTGCGGTCTAGTTAAATCACACCTCCGGTCATTGGCTAGGTCAAAAACGGGATACGATAGAATACCTAGTCCGCCGTAGTGCGGAGGCAAGACCCATAATGCAGAGCTCCGTGTTCTCCGTAATTGACTTGTGCTTTCCCGGTCTGCCTCGTCGTTGGTGATATATAACCAGCTGGCCCAAAACCTAGCATGGTATCATCTACCAACTCACTCACCAAATCTACCTCTCCTGTGGTGCTTCGACTACACGAATACTAGTCCATTCACACTATCACCGCCGAATAACCCAATCATGTCTGCCAGTCAATTTGCCCCTCACCGCTTGCCGACACTCCAGAACAGGCCGCTTACCGGTCTAACATACTTTAGGAAGCACTTTTATGCACCCGAGGTCGGTCTCTCATATCTCGGCTAGCCTCAGAATTGTATCTCACAGGCGTCGTTTCGTAGGTTCTGCCTCTTGTTGGCGTTCTCAGCTTTGCCATAGGAATGGGCATCTACTTTGGGTCGGGAGCGGCACGCAAGTCAGTCAAACAACTCAATTCCATTGATTATCTCTCATTTATCACAATTCTTCCACAGAAACGACGTACAATGGCAGCCCCGCACTCAACCATGGTTGCATACTCCAACCGACCGTACCCACTGGGATGGTGCAGGAGGCGTACGCGAGACGTTCGTCTCTGCTGGGAGGCGAGAATATACAGCCGCTAGGGAGAAAGTGAAGCGCACACTCTAGGATAGGCAGCCTTGGTTCGGGTTTGCGGTCGATTGGTGTATACTATAATTTGACTCAGTTGTATTTTTTGTGTACCTTGGCCTGTTTCGATAGAATTGATATGGTTTGAAGACGCCCTATTAATACCGGATGCTAGCTCATGAATAGCCGACCGAAAGTCACATCACGGAAGATATTCATTCATTTATCGGCGTACCTGTAAAGCAACGCCTCATGGTGACCACACGATAAACCTCAAAAAGATATGTTAATCCTGCTCGTTAAAGCATACCAGGAGGCGTTCTTTGGCGGGTTCAATGAGTAGACGGCGGGTGTCCGGAACCTGAATAAAGCATGAATTATCAAAAAAGCACGCCATACATAATCACAAATAACGAAACAAGCTAATCAAGGTTACAGTTCTAGTCAAAAGGTGAAAACCTCGCAAGAAAGCCCCTAGGGTCGTCGCTAAAAATAAGACCAGGTGAAGTTTCAAGTAGTTCGTCCCTAGACGGGCAGCCTTTACACTCAAGCATCCTCACTCGGCGGATAGAATGTCGGACTACCATAGATTTGAACATGCCGATATTTGTAACCCAGCAGCCGACCAGATCCAGGCTAGCCAAAAATGCGTGTTTGCTATCGCGAGATTACGCAGTGGACTTTACCACTATGATTTCGACGTTTTTGAATGCCAGTGTTTCGAGACGAGTCAAGGATTTTAGCAGACCAGATAGATCAAGCTCGACCTTCAAAGAACCGACGGAAGAAACATAGAAGACTTTAGTTATACCTGGAATTGAACACAGAAGTTTAATCTCACGCGCTGTGTTATTGTCATCCGCAACGCGATCAAGCGCGAGCGTAAGTCCACCCGAGTCAGGCATGATAGACTCTAGAAGCCACTTTACGAAGCGGACAGAAACATCGATAAGCCATATTATCTTGAGGTTTGGTAAGTTGACAGGAGAAGCGTCTAGTGGGGGCGTCAATTCTGTTTTGGGAAAAGTCAACTCGAGCGAGAAAAGCATAGGACTAGCAAGTAAGACATTCAAGAACTTGTCGCAAGTGGGCCCCATGTCCGGAGCTATACGAGAGAGCCTCAGAGGGAAGACAGTTGATTGGGACAAGGCTTGTATATTCGTTACGTTGTTTTTTGTTTTGTTTTTTCATTATTTCTAGTTGTCCAGTAATCCGAAGTACTTCTTGTGGCAGCAGAGACAGGTCTGTGTCGATGAACAGGAGGAATTCTGTCTGAGCGGATCCTAGTGCTGCACCAACGCGGATACCCAGAGCGCCAAAAGATTCGCAGGCAAGCTAAAATCCGGCCATTTATGTTGAAAGCTGTTTTCGCGCAGCGGCCCACTGAAGGTAGAGTGCTACAAGATTTGTTGACATTGTGGCGGAGTTTGTGAATTAACTAGGGTCTTGTTGTTTCTATGACCATGACGTAAGCTTTTTGAGTAAAGACATAATCCTATTTAACCCAAAATATATTTTTTAGCTATACTATAGACGAAGCGTGACACTAGTTTGGTATATGCTAGGGGATCGAGATCAAGAGATATCGTTTTGATGCTGTCTTCAATTATACAAGCAATCAAAGAGGCGACAAAAATGAGAAGGCGTGCCATTGCTCATGCTCTCAATCACCGGACAGCATCAAGCTCAACAAGTCCCCTGACGCTCAACTAACAGAAGAAATTGCCATCTTCTCGATTATAATCTCTTCACTGGGAGGATTCCAAGAATCTGTTGGGGTTTATCCGAAAATCATTCGGGACTCAATGCTCCTTAGTGAGTACAACGCAGCATGGGAACTAGTAAAGACAAACAACAGATGTATTTAGTAGATGAGCCATAGGCCCTTTATATACATGAAGTACGGATCCGGACACGTAGCAGACACGTTAATTAATTAACATATAGTGCAACTTACAAACATACAGTACAAGTACTATAGTACGCATATACGTGTACATATCGTGTTATAACAGAATCAAACGCCGTAAGTCGGTAAATTGAATGTTGGAAAAATATGGCTAGGGACATCGATAGATTTCAAAGCGACAGTATGTGTTCGAACACGCGGCGATGGAGAGTATGGGATAAGATGTCGGGCTTTGGTACTGCCGTCTTTTTAGGCAAGGTGTTTGCATGCGTACATCAGATTTTTATATGATTCCGCTTTGCATTTTCTTTTTGTGATGTTGATGCTTTTGATCGGCGTGAATTATCATATAGCCGAGTTCCTGAATGCTATATGTGCAGAGCCAGATCGCAATCCAAAACTCACGAATCTAATGTTTACTAGAGCATACAACCACGAACTTATTCAGCCCTGATACGATGTATGGGGGCGGCTCTCGAAGCGAGGAGGTAGGTAGAACATGTTGTTTGTATTGGGAAAATATAGGCAAGGTGGATCCAAGATACAGAAATCATGCGTAAACATCTAATTAAGATACAAGAAAGTGGTAGAGATCGACATATTAGTCAAAAGGTGAAAACATCGTCAGAAACTCTCCGGGCGTTTCGCTAACAACTAGTCCAGGTAGTGCTTCAAGTAGCTCGTCTGCGGTCGGACACCCTTTGCATTCGGACACTCTCAGCTGACGGACGGAATGCCTAGGTAATATAGATTTGAACCTTGCAACATCCGCGATCATACAGGATTCTAAGTCCAAAGTGGCTAGTACTGGATGTTGGCTGTCGCACGGGCTTGTTCTAGTCTGTACTATGTCAAGTTTGATGCCTCGAAGTGCAAGTATTTTGAGGCGAACCGAAGATTCGAGCAGGCCGGAAAGATCGACTGGGAATGTAGTGAGGTGGCTGGAGCGGATATACAAGGTTCCTACCCTCTCGGGGATCGAAAATGGGAGCCTAAGACCTATCGACGGGTGGTCGGCGTACGCAATGTCATCCAAAATGAGGATAAGATCGTCTCGTTGCGGCACGATGGATCCCAGAAACCACTCTACAAACTGAAACCGAAGGCCATCAAGCCACAGTATCTCCAGTTCCCCTAGTGTGACTGGAGCAGAATGGCAATTAGGGATAGTGCTTGTGGTGAACATAGAGAGCTGGAGAGAACGAAGTCTAGGGCTAGCAATAAGAACGCCTAGCAGCTCCTCATGGGTAGGAGCCACTGTATTACTGATCGAGCAAAGGCTCAGAGTAGTAAGATTGTGGAATACGCTCGAAGTCCAGTCGTCAAAAGACCCGAACCTCATATAGAGATTGCGGACTGACGTAAGATATCTGTCCATTTGATCCTTTGGTGGCCGATTCTTCTCCCGAAGAGTTTGTGAAAGCAGTTTCGTTTCTGCGATAATCGCGAGTGTTTCAAGCTTGACAGAAGATTCGGTATACTGAACACACGCGTCGTGGAACAGCTTCTGGCCGAAAGTGCAATCTGAACGAAGGACGAGCGATTTGAACCGGCCGCTATGGCACCCAACCAACTCAGCCAAGCCCTTTTCACAAAATCCGTAGTAGTTGTTCAGGGAGCGAAAGTAAAGGGGAGAAGAGCGAGATCGTTCAAACCAGAGCGCCGCGTGGTTGGCACCCCCTGCGCGAGTAAGGATGATATCGGCCCATAGAGTGGACGTAGTCAGAGTAACGTCACGCCAGTATGAGCTAACGCTGGATATTACGTTCAAAATATCTAATGAGCTCCTCATGCGGTCTTGATAAGGGCGGGTTACCCGACTATCGTGAACAGCAGTAGAGAAAATAGAGGCCAACAGCTCAGGAGGAAGACGGTTGATCGGGACAAGCTTGACAGAGCAATTTCTGAGTTTTTTCAACGCGTCCAGAGGTTGAGTGATACGTTTTGCTTCTCGTGGCAGCAGTGCCAGATCCGCTTCGATAGATAGAAGGAAATTTGGCTGAGCGGACTCAAGCACTGCGCCTGTCTGAAACCCCAGAGTACAGAGAGAGTTGCAAGCAGCTTCGAATGAATCTAATGCCTGAGAAAGACGCTTGCGCGCGGCGGTCCACTGGCTGCAAATTGCTGTTACGTCTGTTGACATCGTGGTTGGAATAGCGAGCTGGCAGCTTATACAGGCGTTTTATGTTGACGTAATCACGTGACACATTTCATGCTGGTCTTGGGCCGGGAATGGGTCACCCGGCCTCGGTTATCGCCTGAGCGTGACATGCGCGGGCGAGCTGGGCTAGACCGCAGGCAGACCCGGGCAGGCTATGCGGGTGATGGGTGGGTGCCGGGTAGCATTACCAAGGCGCTTAACCAATGGAACGCCGTCATTGGCGTTGACTGAACACCTTGTTTATTGGAGCAAATGATCGTTACACTCTGGAAAGAATGTGAATTGGGCACGAAGGTATGGGGCGTGTACAAAATTGCTGGAGCAGCGAAGCAAGGACTGCAATACCTCAGTCAGTCTGTTGCTACGTCGTCTCTTCAGGCGTTAACCCACACCATATGCGCCTAGCTTCACGCGTTGACACATTGAGAGCAGTTGCTTCAGACAAAGCCAGCTCTAGCGCTAGAAAAGCAAGCTCATGACAAGCAAAAGTACCCTTTGACTCTCAGTTTTAAACTTCCTCACTCTCATCTATTGATGTAGCGGCCAGTCTTCTCGAAGAGAAAGCGTGTACGTAGGGAACCTACCGGATCTGTTATATTTCGGGCAGTTCGCTGAATTCACAATACCCAGAAAAAGTCTGCGGGTGTCGCCCCGGTATGCCCGTGCTCGGCCCTATGCTGACCATAACAATGGTAGTGCTGTGACGCATACACCCAACGTCTAATAATCAACTAAATTTGTTACGACATATCAATAGCCACGTACGGATATATGCTCCCAATACAACTGGGTTAAACTCAACCAAATGCCAACGCGGTTGTCAAAAGATCTCCTAGCGCTTAATGAATTATGAGACCTGGCATGTCCCGAACGAACATATTCCTGTTTGGTGAATTCTAGTAAAGTAGGTAGTGCCTGAAACAGTGCTACATAGGAAGTATTGACCATTAGTGCTGCTATGATGAGCGCACCAAGCCGCTCTTTCACCCCAGGTGATTTGCCAGCGCGGTTACGCTACATTTGGCTAATAAAAAGCAAGGGGGGTTAGCTATGAACAATAGGATACTAAAACACCAAAACAATAAACCTGGCTATACGTCTGCTTAACGACCAGTCTTGCGTGAAAATGAATTATGTATTTTAGACTAATTTTACTCAAAAGGTGAAGACATTGTTAAAAACTCTCCAGGCACTTCGCTGACAATAATCTCAGGCAGTTTTTCAACCAGCTCGTCCGCACTCGGACATCCTTTACATTCGAACGCCCTCAACTGGCGAACCGAATGCCTGGCCAGCATGGCTTTGAACATTGCAGCGTGCGTGATATGACAGGACTTCAAGTCTAAGACGGTCAGCGCTGGATGCTGAATGTCGCGTGAGCTCACTGTCGGCTCTATAATATCAAGTTTAATGCCTTGAAGTGCAAGTGTTTCGAGACGGGGCGAAGATCCGAGCAGACCGGAAAGATCCACTGGGAACGTAATGAGGCTGCTGGAGCGGATATACAAGGTTCCCACCCTGTCGGGGATCACAAAAGGAAGCCTGAATCCTATCGATTGGTGATTGACGTACGCAACGCCGTTCAGCGTGAGGATAAGTCCATCTCGTTGGGGGACGATGGACCCCAAAAACCATTCTACAAACTGGAATGGAAGCGATTCAAGCCATAGAACCTCCAGCTGCTCTAGCTTGACTGGAGTGGTCTGACGTTTTGGAATGGCAGCTACGGTGAACATAGATAATCGAAGGTGGCGCAGCCTAGGACTAGCGCGAAGCACGTCTCGCAACTCCCGGTGAGTAGGGGCGACATGACGACCTATCCAGCAAAGGTTTAAGCTAGTAAGATTATGGAAGGCCGTCGAAGTCCAGTCGTCAAAAGGTCTAAATTCTAGATAAAGAGTGCGAACCGACGCCATATATTTGTCCATCTGATCCTTTGGAGGCCAGTTTACCTTCGTAGGATCGTTATTGTAGGTGCAAGGGTCACCGGTGATAGCTAAAGACTCAAGCTTGACGGAGGCTTCTGTAAACTGAACACACGCATCGTGGAGCAGCGTCTGTCCAAAGCCATTATCTAACCGAAGCACAAGCGACTCGAACCGACCAATATGGCGTTGGGTCAGCTCAGCCATGTTTTTTTCGTCCTCCCCATAATAGTAGCACAAAGAGCGAAGATGGATAGGGGCGGGAAGAGACCGCTCGAACCAGAGCGTCGCATGGTTGACACCTCCTGCGGTATTGAGGGCGATATTAGCCCATAGCATAGGCGTAGCTAAAATGACTTGTCGCCAGCGTGAGCTAACACTAGATATGGCGTTCAAAAGACCTAGTGGGCCTCTCCCGTCAGCTCCGCGAGGCCGGGCGGCTCGGCCAGCGCGGAGAGTAATTGCGAAGATGGAGACCAACAGCTCGGAAGGAAGACGGTTGATCGGGACAAGTTTGTTTGAATAGTTCCGTAGTTTCTTCAGCGCACCTAGAGGTCGAATGATACGTTCTGCCTCTTGTGGCAGAAGAGGCAGATCCGCCTCGAGAGATAGAAGGAAATCTGGCTGGGCGGACTCGATCGCTGTGCCCGTTTGAGAACCAGGAATACAGAGAGAATTACAAGCGGCTTCGTATGAGCACAATGTCTCCGAAAGTTGTTTCCGCGCAGCGGTCCACTGGATACAAAGTGTTGTCGCGTCAACCGTCATTGTGGTAGGGTCAGAGTACACAAGCTCTGGATTCGGTAAATGAGCTTACGTAGCTGTGATCATTAGGATACTGGCACGTGCTTTGTGACGAGGGCAAAGTCTACGTAGGTCACTCAATATGACGCATACATCCCACGAAAAACGAGGCTCAATAATGATTAAATTAAATGCAAGATCTGAGCGTTATGTGCTATTTACATTTTTTTTCAAAGCTTGGTATACGATTTAGAAAAGAAAAGAATCAAATTGAACTCAATCAAATGGTAGCATAGTAACTAGAAAGTCCCCTAGTTCTTGACTAATTATAACACCTGGTATATCTCGAATCAACGCTTCCCTACTCGGCACATTCTGACATTCGACTACTCTCAGTCGACGAATTGGATATCGAAACGCAATGGTTCGGAATACTAGAGGGTCCCTGACACGACAATTAACCAGGTCCAGCGTGTGGAGATTGGTATGCGCGACGTTGCAGGGGTAGGAAATGGCTTGATCGACATCAAGGCTTATATGCTTGAGAGCGAGGGTCTCGAGATGGGGATGGAAGGCGACTGTTTTGGATAGGTTAAGCTGGGGTGCGATGGGGCTATCTGAACGAAGATACAACGTTTTGACTCGATCGGGGAAACAGGGGGGAAGATTAAGCTCGATCGCGCCCTTGGTCGGGCCTGGTTCGTAGAATCCGGACAACGAAAGAGTCAGGCCTTTGGTTCCGGGCACGAGCGATCTCGAAAGCCAGCGTATAAGCTGGGTTGAAAGCGAGTGAAGACACAACGTTTCGAGATCTGGAAGAATAATGGGTGGTGTATTGTGTTCGGGGATGCCGCGCACTAAAAGCTTGGAAAGCTCTAGGCAGCGGAGACTTGGGCTCGCCTCGAGAACACCCATTAAGTCATGGCAGGTAAGGTCTTCTATCGCGACCAGGGTAAGACGGCAAAGTCCTTGGAAGGCTGCGGACGCCCAGTCGTTTAGATGTCTGCCCCTGATGTATAGTGTGTGTATGGGTCGCAGAAACTCGTCCATTTGCTCTTTGGGAGGCCAATCAACCTCCTCGCGACTATTCCAGTCCCAATTATCTACCGCGAACAACGCCAAGGACTGGAGCTGCGCCGAGGGGCCCGCGTTATGTCGCTCGCACGCGTCGGAAAACATCTTCTGGCCTAAGAAGCAGTCGGAACGCAAAGCGAGCTGCTTGAATCGGCTACTATGTCGCCCAAGTAGGCTAGCGAGCTCGCGCACGCGGTCATGGTTGTACGCCGAACCAAACCGGACATTGAGCGAATGAACACGTGACCGTTCGAGCCAGAGTGCGACGTGGTCGAGGCCTCCTTTTCGCGTGGGATCAATGTCCGACCAAAGTGCAGGGGTATCAAGCGCGATCTGGCGCCAGTACGTACAAACGCTGGATATGACGTTTGCCAAATCTAGCGACGTGTCGGTGCGGAATGGTTGTATTAAGCGAGCGGCTCGACTGGACTCGATGGCGGTGGTGAATATGGAAAGGAGGAGTTCTGGGGGGAGGCGATTGATAGAGACGTGCTGAATAGAGCTGTTTCTGGCCTTTTTGAGTAGGTATAGGGATTTGGTGAGTCGATCGCTCTCGTGTAGCAGTAAAGGAAGCTCTGTCTCGATGGAAAAGAAGAATTCCTGGAGAACAGACTCTCGAGTCGCACCTGGCTGTATGCCCGATGCCTCGAGAGTTTTGCAAACAGCATCGAAGGAATCAAGAGCCCTTGAGAGTTGCTTGCGGGCAGAAGTCCATTCCGAGCAAATCATGGAGGTAATGGTCGACATCGTGGGTGCTGTGAACAGTCGTGGGACCAGACGTGGGACGACAGGTATGATATATGTATGGGGTCGGCAAAAGATGTATCCCTCACGTGATGGCCGAGACTAACAAAGGCTCCTAAACGCGCCGAGACTGTCCCCTCCAGTATGTGCCTTCCGGATTCGGAGCCTATTTATAGTGCATCGTAATATAGGGTGGGTCACCGCTTGCCACCTGGAGCCATCCAAAAGTAGCAACGGACCGCCTTGCGATTTCGTATCAAACCTTCCATGCCGAATGAGGAACTGCCTTGTCGTACGTTACTCGAGCTGGCTTCTGCTGTCTTCTTTTACCTTTGATCTTCTCATAGTCCATGTATTTCCGGGGTACGTTTCCCGTCGCATGTGCGAATGAATGCTGGCTTGATCGCGCAGAACTCATATGGATAGGTTGACAACGCAAGTTTCGTGGCCATAAGTATGCAATACCAATATTAAGTCTCTTAACCAGGTGGTATTTTGAACACGAAACGCCTCAACATAGTACGTGTATGTACGTTCTGATGTCATCCGGGCATGCACCTGAAGTCTGGGCCCAACAACAGCGGTGTCCTACGGGGTCAGGATAGCCGTCCTGTATGCGCATTTTCAATTGCCGAGTCTGTTTGAGCTGATCGGATACTGTTGCTCGATAGATTATTACCCCATTCTCCCTCGCAGATCTCGCCGCAAAGGGACGGGACGAGGGATGATAATAAGGTTCTTTGATTTCAGTGCCGCCGGCAGCCGTGGATAGACGAAGTGCGGGGTCTTTGCATAAGATACGTTACATAAACATATGAGGATTGTGGTTTAACGAATGGATCGCCATACAAAAGCGTAGATGGGCCGGAGCCCTGCATACCATGCCTCCTCAGTCGAGTACAGCTAAGCAGAGCTCGCATTTTGTCAAAGTGTCCCTTGCACCAGTGCCCGAAGCCCTCAGGTATAATCGAATTCTAGTGATAAGTCCAAGGAAAGAGCGAATATGATGACAAGAAATTATTCCTCAAATAGACGAAGACCGTAGGCAAACTTGTGAGCGCACAAGCAGAGAGCTCAATCAATGGAACCATGTTTGTTACCTCCACCTCAGCACGTGACCTCGAAATCTCGATTATTTTATTTGCACCTCACTTGGACCTCGTGTTCAACAACTGTCCCTTGCCACCTGAAGATCCCAACTAGGGCTTACTGTATTACCCACATTCTTTACTTTACTCCTCTACCATGACACCACCCCGACGCAGCCTAACCATGACGGTGGAACTCCCTCGTCCTCCGCCGTCTGCATCGAAGAAACGAACCAAGGAGAGCGAGCCTGTGTCACCTCCGAAGGATATGCCTCCTCCGTCTAAGAAGAGGAAGAGGAACAATCCCAAGGCTGATGCGGATGAGGTATGTGGAGCAGTTGCTTGTCATGATATGACCAGAGCTAACGCTTTGAGGAATGAAATTAGCCTCCAGCTCGACGAACTCGAGCGTCATCCCGCGGCGCTTCTGCGGCTCCCGAACGCGAGTCTTCTAGACCGCCCATATCGACAGCATCAGCTCGAGCGCCTTCAGTCCCTCGTTCCACCCGTGCACCATCCGTAGCGCGCTCTACTCGCGCCGCCTCTGTAGCTCGGTCCACACGCGCCCCATCCGTGGCACGTTCCACTCGAGCAGGCTCACGCGCAGGATCTGTAGCACGTTCTGTTCGAGCAGGATCTGTTCCACGCACTCCAGGTCGTGGCCGAACTCTCACACTCGTCCCACTTAAGAAGCCTCCGTTCAACGCTCTTCCAGCTGTTCGAGCGACTCTGAGACCCGCGTCCCAAGTGTTTATCTTTGGGAATGGCGATATGGGGCAGTTTGGACTCGGAACTAGTAAGTTTTACTCTAAATTTATACCTACACAGTGGGTGAGGAGCTGACTGGTGGTTGGTGGTGTAGATGTGCTGGGAGATATATACCGCCCGAGGCAGCATACTTGGTTCAAAGAAGCGGTGGAAGCTGGTATACTGGGACATGGGGCTGGAGCTGGGATTGATGCACTTTGTGCGGGTGGGATGCATACGCTAGTAGTGGACGAAGCTGGAAAGGTGAGTTTCCTAATCATGAAATCGCTGTTTATGAATGGACACTGATTCTGTGGGTCTAGGTGTGGTCTTGGGTATGGTTATTCCATTGAAGCATTTGGTCATAGGCTAATTTGTCTATAGGGTATCAACGACAACGCCGCGCTCGGACGTCCGACGATCAATGTGGCTCATCCTGAACGCCCAAATGAGATTGTTGAGGCAGAGGTTTTGGAAACCCAACCCATGGTCGTACAGGTGCGCTTTATCATTTCCAGTTCTCTTCTGCATATTTACATTTCCTCAGACTCTCCTCGACGAAGGATTCCGTGCAATTGACGTTTGTGCCGGAGACTCGATCAGCGTAGCGCTTGGTGAAGGTGGCGCTCTTCGCGTCTGGGGAAGCTTCCGCGTAAGTCTGCCATCCACATTTCTCCCTCGCCCCGACCAAGGTTCCTTTCCGACTGTTTACTTACATTTCCTCTCCAGTCTTCCGATGGTCTCCTTGGCTTCGATCCCTCTGCACCCCGCGTGACCCAAGTCCTCCCCACCGTTCCCGAGAAACTCGCTCGTGAACGATTCACTCAAATCACATGTGGAACAGACCATGTTCTCGCGCTCACAGCTAAAGGCGTAGTCGTCGCGTGGGGAAATGGTCAACAAGCTCAACTCGGCCGACGGATTATCGAACGACGCAAAATTAATGGGCTCGTTCCTCACCGGTTGGCGCTTCGACGCGTGCGTCTTGTTGGGTCTGGAAGCTACCATTCGTTTGCAGTGGACGATAAAGGCGAGGTCTGGGCGTGGGGGTTGAACTCGATGAGGCAATGTGGAGTCGGTTCGGACGAGGACGTTGTGGCTCAACCAACCATCGTCCCAGCTCTTAGTCCTGCCAAACTTGGGGGTGGCCGACGAGTTGTGGACGTCTCGGGTGGAGAGCATCATAGCATTTTCGTGCTGAGCGATGGCAGCGTATATGGATGTGGACGGTGTGACGGGTTCGAGCTCGGCTTGGGGGACGAACACGAAGCGATGGTCGAGCTCAAAGCGCGCGTCAAAGTCCAGAAGAAAGAGGCTGAGGAAGAGTGGACCAAGAATGGCGGAAACCTAGACGAGATGCCGCACTTTTTCGTCGACGAGTACATCCCCGAACCCGTCCAGATATTCTTCCCACCTCCTCCAACGTCCTCGGACCCGGACCCCGCGGTCATCCACGGAGACACTACGACCAAGATCGCGAGTATCTCGATTGGGATGAGGCATAACCTCGCAGTGTCGGAGGCGGGGCATGCGTATAGCTGGGGGTACGGGAACCAGGCTCAGCTGGGCTTGGGTTCGGATGTGGAGGGTCAGAAGGTGCCTAAGCGGGTGAGGAGCAAGGCGATGGATGGGTGGAAGGTTATTGGGTGTGCGGCGGGAGGACAGCATTGTTTGTTGAGATGCGTCAAGGAGGAGAGTGCGTGATTTAAGACGGGATCTTGGTTCTTGGGATGTGGTATGTCTTGATACGCAGGCAGGTTGTGACCAGGTATCTTAATCCACTGTAGGAGCATTCGTAATGGAGAATCTTGGACTCTATTGATTGGGATTAATGGAATAATATCTTGTTTTGAACCAATATTGTTACCGGCGGTGAGGCGGAAAGCCGTGTGAATGGTGCCGGCGGCGAGAACGCAGGCCGCGGACCGAGGATATCCTCGGGGTTTGTTGATTACCAATCCCGGTGAGACGGCCTTTTTTCCTCAACCGGATGTTTGGCTTAGCTAACTGTCAGACGGCCCGACACACTTGAGCCTCCGACTCCTCCAATGTCCACAAGACGGTACTTCCAGGCCGAGCATCCATGCTAGATATAAGGCTCCGTTTCGCGGGGACTAAACGACATCCTCAACTTACCACATTCATCAGCCACTTAGCATCCTGCTCAGTTTCAGCATGTTCTTCTCTACTTCGACTTTGCTTTCCGTTCTATCGACCTCGACCGTCGTACTCAGCATCCCACTCTCGACCAACTCCATTAGCGCGAGGACGTCTGGATGCTCCGTTGCAGGCGCTCAGCTCAGCCTACCTGCGAACCAGACCTCCATCGCTGTGCCGAGTGGGACACCAATCTACGTTGCATTGGGTTTTGGCACGCAAGTCTGTTTTCCTTCGGTTTTCTGCGTTTGAATCATGTACTGACGATCTGTGCAGAACTATACTTGCGGCGCAACTGGCACTTATGCTTCTGTCGGAGCAGTCGCTCAGCTCTTCGACCTCTCATGTTTCGTGAACAGTGCCAGCTTCTCGACGGCTCAGGAAACAGTCTACAACCTTGGACCTAATGCTCAAGGCCAGACACTCATTTCCAATATTCGTAAGTACACCCATACCAACTAAATAAATCCAAACTGACGGCACGACCATAAAACAGAATCAGTGCTTAACACCACTCCCGTTTTACTGGGTAATCACTACTTTATTGCGAACCCCGCGGTAGGCGGTACCGGCGTCTCTCCGACATTTGATTTCCGTGCTGGTGTGGAGCAAGGGGATGCGAACGCATTTGTCGTCGCCAAGAAAGTCGGCGTAAGTTCGTCCAGTCACTGTATAAAGTACCTGTTGCTGATAATACATGGGTGTATAGGACATGGCATCCCCTGCTGGGTCTGCAAACGTCGACTGGCTTGGTCTCCAGAACATCGGAGGAACGATCGGAGGCACTCTAGCTAATAGCGTCATGCGCGTGGATACCTATAAGGGCCAACCCCCTACTTCGGTACGTCCCTCTGGGCCTTGATATTGTTTCGCTCGCATATATGCTAACTAAAAACCTGCATGTGCTAGTGCACGCCAAATGCGACTATCGCTGTTCCGTATACGGCCAAATACTGTAAGTCTTTTCATAACACCTTGGATCTGAGCGTCCAGGTAACTGACACGTTCTATAATTTTAGGGTTCTACGAGTAGACACCACCAGCTCAAAAATGACCAACCCAGCTTCCCATATGGTTGTTCGTCGCTCACGAATCTTTATCTTGTTTAATTCTTCTATTAAGTTCTTTGTGCTTTGGCTTCAAAATAACCTTTCCCGTGGAAAGGGAGTTTCAGATTTATGTTCCTTGCTGTAGATCGAGGCATGAGAATATCAACCTTCGTTGACACTCGTGTTTGTACGAAACCAGTCCATTCAATCACCAAAAAATACTAGATTCTTTCCACATACGGCCCTCAAAATTGCCTGAATTTTGAAAAGTCTGAGATTTTACAGTGGCACCCACGGCTTAGAATTCAGAGGTCGAGACGCTAACATGACTAGGTTTGGGTTTGATATTTGCAACGGACTGTGGTAGGTTGAGTATTTGGACATAGATACATGCCCTAGTAATTCTCGGCGATGCTTGAGCCTATCTATGAACACCAACGCGATTGCTTTGAATATATGACTCATATAACTGGTAATTGTTCTTGTACTAGTAAGCAACAAGCGGCTGATAGCATAAGCTCGAAACCAGGTCAAACAATGGCTTAAGCGCTGAATCGTTCCCACCATCATGTCAGCTATTTCTGCAAAACTATGTTCTAAATGGACTGCTGCGAGGAAACAGCTATCCGATTCTTTGGAAAACTATCTTCTCATTACTAAATCCCTGGACGAGCTGGGCACTCAGCCCAGCATCGCACGCGAATCTCTCCTGGGCGATTTCTTATCCATCATTGAGAAAGAGAGGGCCTCGCTGCTACGAGACGCAGATCGCATAGTTTCCTCTTTGCCCACTCTAGATAAACTCAGGAACAGCTCGACAGGGATTGTTCCAGTTGGTCGACTGCCGCCTGAGATCCTTGCTTCCATATTCACTACAGCTGTTGAGACAAGCCAGGAGAGTCAATCTTCGGCCGAAAAACAGCCCGACTGTGCGAACACCGTTTCTAGCGTGTGTAAATACTGGCGTGATATCGCTCTCGGTACGCCCGAACTCTGGACTTACATCGATCTCGCGCGACGGGGAGGGGTCAACCATGCCATGCTTTGGCTTCAGCGTGGGGGCTCTTGTCCACGTGATGTTCGCGTAACGTCTGCGGTCGGAGATCAGTACAACAACCTGCTCGAACCATACACCGACACCCTCCGCTCGCTTATTCTCGACACAGGTACCACGTTGGCACAGCATACCCTTCTCAGCGCCTACCTCCGAAGCAAGCAAAAGCCTCTGATCCTTGAATCACTGGCGCTTAAAGGAGACGTTCACCCTAGTGCAATATTTCCGGCAGGCACGTTGCAGCCTTCCAAGGCCGAGATGGACGACTTTCTTCGGCCTATTCGTGGCTTATACTTGAGAAATAAGCACTTCCATTGGGGGCCAACAAGCGTCTACGATTGGACATCAGCAGCCTTCCGCGATCTAGAATGGCTCAGCTTAGTAGATTTACCCAAAGATTCCATTCCCAGCTGCACACAGATCCTAGATATCTTACAAGCTAGTCCCCGTTTGCAGTACCTCGAATTCGCTAACCTATATAGCGGCTATACCCCCGATTCAGAGCCCACTCCAGTCACCCTAAACCACCTTGAGACCCTATGGCTACACTCGATTAACGGTAGTTTTGAAGACTGGCTTCTGAAAGCCATAATACCTCGACCAGAAGGTGTGAGCCTCGGACTCTCTAATTACATCGACTTAGAAGATTCCATAGGCTTGGGGCTTTCTCTAGCGGCGCCAGACCGAATCAAGGAGTTGTATTTCTGTTGGAAGCAGCACGAGAGATACCAGCTCGATATTCAGGGACTTCTGAACAAGTTTCCGAAACTCGAAGTACTCGCTTTTAAGGGACTTGATTTTAAGATCATTGGTCTGGATTCAACAGCTGACGAGACGAAGTACGGCAAACTTCAGGTCTTGGACTTGGTTTCCTGTCGGCTTAGAGACCCAGCAAACTTTGAAGATCTGGTTGTGCATCATTCAATTGACGGCCTCAGGATGTCCGAGTGCGACTGGGAGCCGGCTAGTATTGACTTGTTTGTCAAATCCCCGAACTATGAAGTCGATGATGAACCTGGGGACTTTATGGAGCGCGCCTCGCCATTTGACTAAATAAATCCTCCGTGGGAATTTTGAGATTGTTGAAGTGTCCTATTTACCAGTTATGACCAAAATTCCCCTTACCATTGTTCTACCATACGTTGTAAACATGAAAATCAGATATTGCCTTCATCGTGAGGAGAAGGCTGGGGCTCAGATTGGATCTTTTGTGGCTTTAGAGCAACAAACGAGCTGAAGAGCCAAACAACCCCTCGAGGCTCTTTTTTAAGCCCAAAGAGCCATATATTAGGTTGAAAAGAGGCAGAATGAGCCAGAGAAGCTCCTACTTTTTGCTGAGCTGGAGGTTTTCTCTGATGATTTGTGAAGTCAAAATAGTTGCCAGGAGAAATGGTTTGGCATCCCAGCCTATCTGGAATGACGTCCATTCATCATGCGCATCTCGGGGTCGAACCAAACATTCTTTTGATCTTAATATCTCCGTTCGGAGCCGCATGTGTCACAGTCAGTGCCACGCCGTTTGGAAGCCCGTGTATGAGGAAACATTAGGTTTCTTTAATGTTCGACCGGGTGGGTGAACGAGAACGTTCTGCGTGAGCCGGAGCAAGTAGGCTGAACCTTTCTCACCCCTAGGTTGCAACTTGGAATATGAACTTAGAATTCATCGGCTTCATAAACTACGCTTGGATAACAAAATCAGACGCAACCAGTTCAGATCGCCTCAGGAAGTAATGAAACAAGATAGAAAAACATATTGAGAAAAGAACCTCCAAATGGGAAGCTAAACTATTAGTCTTTTAGTGGGTAAAGTCTACTGGTAGAACCCTAGGAATGCGAAAATTGCGGTGATCAGCTGAATGCTCAAGTGCGGTTTAATACTCGTGAACTTACAGTACTTAGCCGCGTAAGGCACAGAAATGCTCGCGCCGGACGTGCACTGAAGCCCCAATGTTCAGTTGGCAAATCTTCTTAAATATGGGAAATAAACCTACCGAAGCAGGGGGCTGGCCCTTATACGTATCCACGCGCATGACGTCGTTCGCTAGGGTACCTCCGATCGTCCCTCCGATGTTCTGGAGACCAAGCCAGTCGACGTTAGCGGACCCGGAAGGAGATGCCAGATCCTACAATGACATGTTTCAATTATGAGCAATCGCTTCTACCGAGATAAAATAAAGTCAACTTACGCCGACTTTCTTAGCTACGACGAATGCGTTCGGATTTCCCTTCTTCACCCCCGCGCGAAAGTCGAACGTCGGGGAGACGCCGGTACCGCCTACTGCTGGGTTCGTGATAAAGTAGTGGTTTCCCAATAGGGTAGGTGGATATCCCAGCACGGACTCTGTTCGTCGATAAACTGTGAGTTGAAGTCACTCAGTTGGCGAGCGTGTATAGCACTTACGGATGTTGGAGATGAGCGTCTGGCCTTGAGCGTTGGGTCCAAGGTTATAGACCGCCTCTTGATACGTCGAGAAGCCAGCACTGTTCACCGAACACGAGAGGTCGAAGAGCTTGGCGACAGCTCCGACGGAGGCAAAAGTACCAGCTGCACCACATGTATAGTTCTACATGCAGTGTCAGCACACATTCAGATATGAAAAGCAAAGATATCTGACCTGAATGCCAAAGCCCAAAGCGACGTAGATCGGCGTCCCACTCGGTACAACGACGGAAGTCTGGCCCGCGGGTAAGCTCAACTGGGCTCCGGCGACGGAGCACGCATATCCCCTCGCGTCAATAGGGTTGGTCGACAGTGGAATGCCGAAGGCAACGCTCGAGGCCGAGAGAACAGTGAAAAGAGTCGAAGTGGAGAAAATCATACTGAAACTCGGTAGACTATGTAAAAGCGGTTGCAAGTGTAGGATACTGTCTAGTACTTGCCCAAGCCAGCCTTATATCGTGACCTAGACACCTGTGAGACACCCCGGCGTGTAGACTGGACATCGCATGGAAACGACGGAGGTTCACACAAATGCGTCAGTCGTAGAACTTGAGTCATGGGTCTGTCAAACGATCTAACAGTTAATACCCAAATGGGGAAAGAATGCGATTTATAAGCAGAAGTCACCGAGGAAATCCTCGGTCAGAGGCCGCCGCTCGTGCTGTCGGCATCATTCTCACGGCTTTCCGTCTCACAGTCACGTAATTAGAACTGGCCTAACGGGATGTGTATGGTTTAAACACACAGGGGTGGATGGTGCCGACGTGGTCGGGGGTCAAAGTAACGGAATAGCACTACGATGTGGCTGGGTGCGCGACGGCAGATCTAACAGCCTTTCTATCCAGGTTGCCCGGGTATTAGTTATAACACCTGACTTTTGAAGCACGTTGACTGTAGTGTTCTTCGTCAATCCCTCAAATAGTGGACTTATTCGCCAAGACTATTCAAGACGTTACCGTCCGTGAGACAAAAAGCTATACCAATTCGATAGATCCAGCGGCGGGACCGACGACCTCGGACCGAGGATGTCCTCGGTGACTTCACTATTAGATAGACAGTTCGCCCGTTCTTGATGACTTGTTTGACTATCCATCAAAGTACTTGACAGGCCGTGATTTTGATGCTACAAATAACTTATTCGAGTGAGCTTGCGACTCCTTGGGTGTTCATGAGATGGTGCGTTCAGGATGTTTACTGCGGGCGTCCGCGGCGTTTTACAAGCGTTTGGAACATGATATAAGACCGCCTTGAACGAGGGCGAGACGACATCCCAAGTCTACTGCACTTACCAGCATACCGAGGTTCAGCATGTTCTTCTCCACTTCGACTCTACTTTCCGTTCTCTCGGCCTCGACCGTCGTCCTCAGCGTTCCACTGTCGGACAACTTCATCAGCAGCAGAGGATATGGATGCTCCGTCGCAAGCGCGAAGCTCAGCTTGCCCGCAAACCAGACCTCGGTAGCTGTTCCGAGCGGGACGCCGATCTACGTCGCATTGGGCTTTGGCATACAAGTACGTTTCTCTCATTCCTTCGCATCTAAATATGCACTGACTCTGTATGTAGAACTATACCTGTGGCACAACTGGCACTTTTGCCTCTATCGGAGCTGTCGCTCAGCTCTTCGATCTCTCATGTGCGGTAAACAGTGCTAGCTTCCCGACAGTTCAGCAGAAAGTGTATAACCTTGGACCTAACGCTCAAGGCCCAACGCTCATCTCCAACATTCGTAAGTGCTATACACGCTCGCCAACCGAGTGACCTCGACTTACAGTTTATCAATAAATAGGGGCCGTACTGGGATATCCGCCCACCCTATTGGGAAATCACTACTTTATTACAAATCCCGCGGTGGGCGGGACAGGTGTGTCGCCGACGTTTGATTTCCGAGCGGGGGTGAAAAAGGGAGACGCGAATGCTTTTGTCGTAGCCAAGAAAATTGGCGTAAGTCCAAATCTGCTCATCTCGATGTAAATAAACGGTCCTTATGGACGTGTCGGTTTAGGATCTCGCGTCTCCGTCTGGGTCTGCAAACGTTGACTGGCTCGGCCTTCAGAATATCGGAGGACTGATTGGGGGTGCGCTTGCGAATAACGTTATGCGCGTGGATACGTATGGGGGCCAACCCCCTGCTTCGGTACGTTTTCTCGTTCGTCTTTAGTCGTTTGATGTGTATGCTAATTTGCTTTGTCGTTGTGAAGTGCACGTCCGGTGCTAGTATTTCTGTTCCGTACACTGCCAAGTATTGTAAGTCTTCTCCTTCCATTGTATACTTGCGCATTAGATTGAACATATCACTACTACGATTTTTAGGGTTCTACGAGTAAACAGACATCCGGACCTTTGCCACTCTAAAATAAGATAAAGTTTCTCTCATACATAGGAGAACCGCGTGGGTTGATTGTACTTTTCTAATGTGAACGACGTTCCGCCACTTTTTGTTAACCGCAAATACTTGCCATTCAGAGATGGCATAGCGTAACTTGCCACAGGGGTGGCGTGGTCTGGGTAACCTCAGGGGCGCAGACAGCATGATTTCCGTGAGGATGCCGGTCGCTAGATCATGACGACACGGCGGTGTCTTGATAAGTGACAAAAGTTGGGCTCGTTTCGATAACGACGTCGGGCTAATTAGATGGGTCGGCTATGGCGGGTGCTAGAGAGATGCTTCGGATTGAAAGACGGGACGCCGAGGTGATTCAAGTTATTGTAAGAAGGCGATCACCGGAGGGGGATCTGTTTCAGCCCTTGTGCTAGCCAGCCTCGGTGATTCCGGGGACTTGTCTTGGCTGATCCTATCGTGGCTATCCCGGGCGCGGGTGAATGTAGTCGGCCTTGCGAAAATAAAAGAAAGTGCGGGTATAGGACGAGCGTTGGGCAGCGACTCATAACCGAGTCATCGAACTCTGAGAATCTATTAGTAACATAATGAAAAACGCGTTCTAGCGGGTGGTGAGGCAAGCCACGTGCGCCGGCGATCACTTCTATTTTTGTCTGGTGACTGATGCATATGAAATTTGGATCCGGGGCCGCCGGTCACTCATTCAGCGCATCTTCGAATTCTTCCGATGTTCCTGAGATTGCGCATTTAGTCTCAATGTCCCATGAGCGTCTGTACGCCCATATAAAGATCTCTCGGCGAGACTGGGGATCTTCAACATCGGTTTCTCCCCCCTCGCTCGCTCGCTTGCTCTTTTTGCACCGTCGTTGACGTCGGTTTATTCTATCTTTTTGAAGTTATCTGGAAACTCTGCGAGCAGAGATATCTACGGTCTAAATCAACTTACTGTCCCTTACCAGTTTACCGAGTCTCAAGATGTTGTTCACTTCGACTCTGCTCTCTGTCCTTTCGGCTGCGACTGTTGTCCTCAGTATCCCAGTATCGTTCAACCCTACGGCGATCCCGATTGGCACCAAGGTGTCTGGGTGCCCTCTCACGAACGCCAAGCTGAGCTTGCCCGCGAACCAGACCGCTATCGCCGTCCCAGGCGGTACACCACTGTTCATCGCGTTGGGCGTCGGCACTCAGGTGAGTTAACTCTATCCCATCCCGCGCGGATAAACCGCTGATCGCTATGATGTGGCAGAACTACACCTGTGGCGCAGCGGGCACCTTCGCCTCCGCCGGCGCGGTAGCCAAGCTCTTCGACCTGTCCTGCTTCACCAACTCCCCGTGGTTCCCAACGATCCAGAACGTTGTTTTTGATATGGGATCGACAGCTAAGGGACAGGCGCTCATCTCCAAGATCGGTTAGTCTACGCCAAACCACCTCAACTCTATCAATCAAGATCATTGACTTTTTTCAATAGAGTCGGTCCTAAAGTTCACCCCCTTGACGCTCGGAGACCACTACTTCATCCCCAACCCAGCGGTCGGAGGTACAGGTCTCACCCCCGACTTTGATTTCCGCGCGGGCGTCAAGAAAGGAGATGTGAACGGGTTTGCAGCCGTCAAGAAACTCGGCGTACGTTCATTCTCAACGATGTCCGAATAGCGTGCTGATCTTTGTCTATTATAGAACACGCCCTCGCCTGCTGGACCTGCGAACGTCGATTGGCTCGCGTTGCAGAATATCGGTGGGGCTCCTGGAGGGACGTTGGCTCAGAACATTATGAGGGTTGACACGAAGAGTGGGCAGCCTCCTGCGTCGGTACGTCCCACCCACTCCATCCTTCCTCCCATTTCCTCTTTTACTAATTTTTTGGATGGTTAGTGCACGCCCAACGCGACGATCGCCGTTCCATACACCGCCAAGTACTGTAAGCTTCCCTCGCACTTTTCGGCTCGGCCATCCAACTGATCGCCGTGTGCAGGGTTCTACCAGTAAATTTTCAGGACGTTAAACGGCTAGTCCGTTCCGCGTTTGCGTTTTTGCCGCCCAGGCCGGTGATGTTTTTCATTCTTTCGTCTCCTTTGTTTCCGGGTGGCCTGGGTTGGATGTACCTACTTTTTTGCTATGCAAACATCTTACTGTCCGTACTGAAAGGAGTGAGCGCCCGGGGGAATCGCAGCGTGCTTTCGTGCGTCTGTTCCTGGATAATCGAAGACCGAAGATCAAGGATCAAAAGAAATGAAAACCAAGGAGCGAGAACCTGTTCGGATTGATAACCGCCCGGGCGTTCATACACTCGAGCATCATATGATACAAAGCGCTTTCCAACTCAGGCCGCGTGAAACGCATGGGTTTCGTCAAATCCAACCTCGATCCACACGTCTCAGGGTTTTAGAACGCAGTACGGGAACATAGGGCTCCAGGCCGGGTGAGGTTTAGACCCGAGGCGGGCGCTGATTTGGGCCCGCGCAGTCGGTGGTGTCCGATGACTCCGGAAGATTTCGTAATGAATACATCAAACGGGGTTCGATTTCAAAGTGCAGGCGTAAATAAATGCCGCCTGTTATTATGATATTCCACCTCGAGGCGGGATTGCGCTTGTTTGTCTACTGGTGGCTTTCAAATCACGTGGTATATTCTCTTGCGTGCTCGACCGCTCTTCTCCCTCATCAACTCTTATTATCAATCGAGGCCGGCTCGTCTTCTTCATTTAGAGAATGTAAGATCTATGAACTTTAAATCAAGTCACAAGACTACTGTTATATGTAGCTTATTCTGTACTATGGCGACTGTTGCTCCTTGAGACAACTTACGACAAATGTCCCAATCTGCCCACAACATATCTCACGTCAAATATACCAAGCAAACTAACTGCTTTAACACAATCGTGCACTTATTCCTATGCAAGCTGCTCTTCTAGAGTGTCCCGACCCTGATTCATTATCGTCGCTACGACCACCACGGGCAGTGCACTACCTAACGAGGCTTTCTCGGTGGAATAGTAACGTACACAAACGAAGCACGTGTGCATTCGTACGACTACCATATGACACGGACTGGAGATTCGATATTGGAGGTAGAGACTTGGCGGGCCGTCGTTGGTATTTTTAGATCTTGGGTCGTTTAGCGGGCCGTTGGAGGTCGTGCTGGCACTAGGCGCGGTTAGTTGAGTAGGAGTTGGAAAGGTATTTAATGAGTTGGGTTGTTGGTTGGGATTGTTACTCAAATATTTCCCTCTGTTTTTTGGATATAGCTGTTTGTTCGATTCGAGATGTTGACTTTCCAGTTTACTGTTGCTATCCTTGCTGGGTTCGCGTCTGCAACCGCTGTCAAGCGTGCTGCTCCCGGTAAGTCTCTCTTTACGAATAAGATATATAATTAACTGATAATTTGCCCAGTTGATGGAATTGCGGGATACGCTACTCAAAATGGCGGGACGACCGGAGGTACTGGTGGCACTACGACCACGTGAGTGCTGGTACTCTAACTGTTCGTTCGGTTTATTGACTAGAGCTGGTTTTGATAGTGTTACTACCCTCGCCGCCCTTCGTGCTGCTGTGGCAGGTACGACAGCAAAGATCGTCAAGGTTTCGGGTATCATCACTGGTGGTGCGTAGCTTTCATTAAACCACCGTAGGATTGAGTTTAACCATTGGTGTTATAGATGGGGAGGTGGTTGACGTTGGAAGCAAGTAAGTCGACTCGCACTCAACTCTGGTTTTTGAGAGATTAATGCTTGAGTTAGGACGACTGTCTTGGGAGTTGGTACCAACTCGGGTGTGACTGGAGGTGGATTCCGCGTCAAGGTGTGTAACCCGACAAATTGCCGAAGTATTGGGACATTATTCAATACCATGCTCAACAGAATGCCCAAAACGTGATCATCCGCAACTTGCGTCTCTCCAAATCGCCGGCGCCCACTGACTTGATTGGCCTTCAAAACGCCACGAATGTTTGGGTTGATGTGAGATTACTTTTGTCCAACCCCAAGTGTGTATACTGAAACAACCTTTTTGCCAGCACAACACAGTACGATATACCTAGTATAATATGCCGAGATAAAGCTAATACATACGTTTGCGTCTAGTTCAGCTCTGATCTTACTCACGACAAGGACTTTTATGACGGACAATTCGATGTTTCGCATGGAAGCGAGTGCGTAGCATCGAAATTCTTATATACTCGGGCAGCTCTAATCAACCTTACTTTTAGTTTTATAACTGCCTCTTGGAACGTCTTTACCGAGCACTACAAGGTTTCTCTTGTGGGCCACTCCGACAATAACGCAGCCGAGGACACTGGCCACCTCCGGTTCGTGATTCTCCCTAGCTTATTATATTCTCCATATTGACCTCCTTAATATATCCAGCATCACCTACCAGTAAGAAACCTCAATACCTATAGCTTGAATCTTTCTCATAGGCCTTTTCCAGTCACAACTACTTCCTCAACGTCAACTCTCGCACTCCCTCCTTGCGGTTTGGCACAGGGTACGTCATTCTAGATGTTTCGGATCAAACTTTACGCTCATGCTCCTCGTCAGACATATCTACAACAACTACCTCAAGAACGTTTTCACCTCGGGTGTTGACTCCCGAGACGGCGCGCAGACTCTTGTGGAGGTAGGCGAGACACTAAATTGGATATATGCGCTCTGATCTAACTAACAGTCAACAGAGCAATGTCTTTGACAGCGTTGTCCAGCCCATCCAGACTGCCCTCAACGGTGGATAGTAAGTACCCGTTAATAATCCTCCGAGGTGTTCTAATGCCTGTCCTTGATAGCGCCGTGCAGCGGAACAACATATACACCAACACGACTTTGAATACCGATATAGTCACCGGAACGCTCACGACGCTTCCTTACACCTATACGTGAGTTGTTGTTCAGAACTTCTTGGCGGATTCGAGTCTGACGAGATGTTTTTGTAGTATTGATGCTGCGAGCACCATTGTGGCTACGGTAGCGAAGAGCGCGGGAGCTGGCATTGTTACTTTCTAAGGTGTTTAGGAACATGCGGGACTTTAGTTTACACGCTGGGCTTGTAGATTTTGAATCTTAGGCCTATAGTGCGGCATATTGGTTTTAAGTCAATTCTGCAGCTTCGTCCTCAGGCTGGAAGACTAAAAGACGCGCACAACGCGCTAAGCATCCATGATATTTGCTAAACGTTCAACCAAACCCTTCATCTTTTCTTCAACCCAGGTTAATAATCACACATCGCTCAAAATTGTCTAGTAACCGACTTCCGCTGTCTGAAACGAAACATACCGCGCAGTACCTTTGCCGTAAAAAAAAGCTCGCTCGGTCACGACGTTTTCTTTGTCAATACCAGCAACTTGTATTTTCACTGTCTCTGCTCTACTAAATATATGTTACCGGATATATTATTCGCTGCGGCGCCTGTCATGCCGGATGTTCTCATCACGGCTGAGAGCGATGACAGGCGCTCGGGTTCAGTGCAGCCACAATGACATTGGATACCATGAGGCGAGATTGCGCTTGTTTGTCCAGTGGACCTTCAAGTCATGTGGTACGTTCTCTCACATGCTCGACCACTCTTCTCACTCATCAACTCTTATTGTAAATCGAGGTTGACTCGTCTTCTTCATTTAAAGAGTCGACAACCTGCGAAATCTACATAACGTAACACAACTAGTCTCATCCATATATCTGATTAGACTATGACGACTGTTGCCCCTTGAGACAACCTACAACTTATCGCCCAACATGTCTCGCGTCATACCGATCCTGCATCAGGACTGTATTAACCTACTTGAGAAATTAATCTTATCTCATGTCCTCTTCCCGAGTCTCTTGACCCTGGCTCATGTCCGTTGCTGCGACCACCACTGACAGCACACTACCTAACGAGGCTTTCTCGGTGGAATTATAACGTACACTAGCGAAGCACGTGTGCGTCCGAGCGGCCACCGGATGACACAAAATGGTGGTTCTTCAATGATTACAGAGACTGAGCGGGCCGTCGTGATTGTTTCTAGAGGTTAGGCCATTTGGCGGGCCGTAGGGAATCTACGCTGGCAGTGGTTGGCCTTGGCGAGTAGAAGTTGGGAGGTATATAATGAGTTGAGCGATTGGTTGAGATCATTACTCAAAGTTTCCCCTCTTCTTTTTGTCATAGGAATTGGTTCGATTCGATATGTTGACTTTTCATTTTACTGTTGCCCTCCTTGCTGGGTTCGCCTCGGCGACCGCTGTCAAGCGTGCTGCGCCCAGTAAGCTTACTCGTCGAAGATAATCAACTGATAAGCTAATGAAATCTCTAGTTGATGGGATTGCGGGATATGCCACTCAAAATGGCGGGACAACTGGAGGTGCTGGTGGAACTACAACCACGTGAGTCCAAGTCCTGGAGTTTTTGATATATTACTAACACTGGGGGATGGGGTGCTGTACTGATAGAGTAACTACTCTTGCGGCCCTTCGTGCTGCTGTGACGGGCACGGCGGCTAAAATCGTTAAGGTTTCAGGTATTATTGTTGGTGGTGAGTGAATCTAGTTGGCTTCGCATTGCAGTTGTAATTGATTGTCTCGAATTATAGATGGGGAGGTTGTTGATATTGAAAGCAAGTAAGTCTATTTACTTAGCAACATCGCACATCAGACACTGATGATTCATTTTAGGACGACCGTTTTGGGAGTTGGTACCAACTCGGGCCTCACCGGTGGTGGATTCCGCGTCAAAGTGCGTAACCTAGCACCATTTCGACGCATTGAAATATTAATCAACTTTGTGTGGAATAGGATTCTAAAAATGTGATCATTCGCAACTTGCGTCTTTCCAAGTCACCGAAGCCCACCGACTTGATCGAATTGCAGAATGCCACGAATGTCTGGGTTGATGTGAGATTATTTTACTAAGATTGCGCCACATACTTAGAACGACTCTTTCGTTAGCACAACACAGTACGATACACCTGGGCTAGCACTTTGAGCTATAACTAATACACGCGTCTATGTTTAGTTTAGCTCTGATCTTGCTCACAACAAGGACTTTTATGACGGAATGTGCGACATTTCGCATGCGAGCGAGTATGTTCTATTAAGCCTCTTTCTTTATTTGGGTGTTTCTGATTCTAGGCATATTTGTTGCAGCTTCGTAACTGTCTCATGGAACGTCTTTACCGAACACTACAAAACTTCTCTTGTGGGTCACTCTGATAAAAATGCAGCCGAGGACACTGGCCACCTCCGGTGTGTGATGCTCTTTATTCTTGAAGAATAGATTATATTGACATTCTAGACATATATAGCGTTACCTATCAGTAAGAAAGCTTGATATATATTACTTGAATGACTCTCACAGTTTGCCTAAAGCCACAACTACTTCCTCAACGTCAACTCTCGTACTCCCTCCTTGCGCTTTGGCACAGGGTACGTCGTTCCAAGCATCTCGGCTCAAGCATTTGGCCCATACCTCTCGTTAGACATATCTACAACAATTATCTGAAGAACGTTGCCACTTCGGGAGTCGACTCTCGGGACGGTGCGCAGACCCTTGTCGAGGTGAGTCAGACATTATCAGTGGATGTATGCGCTATGATCTGAGTCGTTGTGGATAGAGCAACGTCTTCGACAGCGTTATTCTGCCCATCGAGACTAAGACCCATGGCGGATAGTAAGTGGTCGCAAATAAATCACTTGAACCACTCTCATGTCTATCATACTCAATAGCGCTGTACAACGTAACAACATATTCATCAACACGACCCTGGAGACCGATCTGGTCACTGGAACGCTGACGAGTGCCCCTTACACCTATACGTGAGCTGTTTTTTGGGACTGCTTGGCGAATTCAAGTATGACGAGATTTCTTTGTAGCCACGACGATGCGAGCGTCATTCCGACTACGGTAGCGAAGAGCGCGGGAGCTGGCATTGTTACTTTCTAAAGTATTTGAATATACGGGGTAGTTTTGTATGTAACACATGACCGTAGATTTCATTCTGTAGTTGACCCTCTTGTTTTATGCGATTTCTCTGCTTGGAGGCCAAGTCCTAAACCTCGTTGATTCGTACAATTAGCCTCGAACAAGTTTCACGACAAACTCTCGTTGAGTAGTCACGGAATCACTTTGAGGCGCCGTGATTATTTTATTTTACCCGCTCGTGAAATAGCTCGCCTTTTCAGCGCTCAAAAGATTGCACGCTAATATGGTCGAACATCATGAGTCTTCAATTGATTGATAACATCTTCTACATTCGTTCAAAGCATATTCTAGGCGTAAGATTTTCGTAACTAGCGACGTCGCCCGTTTGGACCCCATTCCCAAGGGCTTTCCTGGGCACCTTGCGTGCGAGCAAGATTGACGAAATCCGTTGCATGGGTGTTTCCAGCAGTTATCTGATGACTGCCACCTCCAATCCGGGCACCACACTCAGGGCACGTACTCGCTTGCATAGCACCACCGCACTGAATTCATTAAGAAGTGTTAGATATGAGGCCATGACGATGACAGAAGCGCGACTAACCTCTCCAATTGCGTAAGGATGCCCATTGGGGCACTGGTAGAAATGACCGGTGTGACCTTTGGTAACAAAGATAAGTCTACGATATCCATAAATTGAATGAAAACTTACTGAGGCCCGATTCTCTTCCAGATCCTTCCATCATTGCCTTCATGATTGCCGCGCGTTCCTCATTTGTGACTTCCGAGTACCAAGTTCCTGATTCCGCAGATCTCTTGAGCTGCTTCCACGAGTCAAGAATCACGGTTGAGGGCTGGGTGAAATTCGTGTTGATCCATTCGAGTCGCATAGTACGCTCCTCATTGTTCCAACGTTGTAAGTAACCCCTGGGAACTGTTGACTGGTATCGCTGGACCGTCTCAATTCCATTCTCGCACATTTGCACCAATAACGCCCGCGTGTTTGGATCCGAAATCCCCCCGGTGTCTACGGTTGATTGGCACTCGTGTGCTGCCGACTCATATAGCGCCCGTAAGAGGATGACTTGACATTTGACGACCTTGTTCCAGGACTCGGAGCTTTCCGCCAAACTGAGAGCGACTTCTGCGTCTTCGATCCCCCGCTTGAAGAAGAACTCTGCGAGTTTGGTCCAATACGACGAGTTTTCGGTGTTGGAGTCACGACCCTGGACTTCGTTGCTCGCTTCGCGCGTCGCAAGGCCTAACAGCATGAGAATTTCGGTCGTGACCCAAAACGCCTCGACGACAAATCGGAGGCTAGCCCTTGGTGGCGGCTGGCCGATGCGCATCCGAGCGAGTCGGAGTGCACGCTGTTCTACGTCCTGAGGTGCCCCACGGGAAAGATCGCTACCAAACTGGCTTAGCTCGTCCTGGTAGAGGGCTGCTAGAGATGCCTCATAGGCTTGAACACTTGGGTCTCGGTCGCATGCTATTTGTCGCGCATTTTGATATGACGTGAGGATGCCACCAACGGCCTTTCGCCAAAGCTCAGCATCCTTCTGAGTGTATGCGTGGAATTCGTCTAGGTTTCGAAGGACATCTACTGGCGTAGGTCGATCAACTTCCTTGATTAGGGTGAGATCGAGCTTGTCGCGTATTTCTCGGTGAGCAGCAGGAGAGATATCTGTAGCGCTGAGAACTGGTATGCAACCCTTGACCGCGGAAGCGATTGACGCATTGAGGCCCGTACGGGAAGCGGCCAACTTCTTCTCCGCTGTGGCGAGTCTACGAGAGAGACTGGATGCAATATTGTGCTGCATAATTGCTATGTTCGAACTCTTGCAGACGCGCCCGTAGCGAAGCGATGTAATGGAGCCGCGGCACGTGGGGCAAACCGGTCGAGTTCGAAGCTCCCCAGAAGCCTCTGGTATGATTGCCTTGATCCACTTTCCTGTTTGATCCTTCTCGTAAAAGTCGCCGAGATGCGTGACACCGTCAAGTGTCTCAACGGTGAAAACATGTTGGCAAGGAAGGGTGATTGTCATCGAGTCCAAAGTACCGTCATCTTCGAGGTCGCGTAGTGAGGTATGCATGACGAGATCGACTATAGAGTCCAAGGTGTTATCATTCGCGCAGTACCTGCATGTTTGTTGAGCACAAGGCTCCCCACAAACTATCGACGGAAGATTAGTTTGGGAAAAAGGCGTGCGCATACTATTTAAGACACATACCAGAAGGACATGGATGACCACATTTCAGAGTTTTCGGACATTTCTGGTCGCACGGTAACCTAGTACACGCCTAATGGATGATGGGCAGTTAATAAACGAGGAAGTTATTTACGACTAGAAGGACTTGCCATTCCACAGGCAGACGGGCATTGGACGTGAGGACACTTCCACGCGCAACGCAGCACGCATGGCTTGCAAGGCAAAGAACAGGCCAAGCGGCAGACTCCGTGGGCGCAAGCTTGTCGACACGTGTCCTTGCATATTCCCGAGCACGTGTGGCCCTCTACACAGTTGTCCTTGCACGAGTGCCCACAAAACAAGATGCGCCCGCAAGGATGTTTCGGATGTTGAGTTCGGGAAATCGGACCAATCTGGGGTTGTGTCGAGCCTTTCCGGTTAAGCGCTTGGCAGCTTCCGCACGTCGCTGCACAGGACTTGGAGCAACAAGAATACCCGACGTCACAACGCTCCTGGCAAACATGCGTGGCCGGATCTTTGTTACAAGGCATGCTGGCGCTGTGTTCGCAAAAGAGCAACTTTTTCTTGACCATAGCCACGCATTTGATCTTTTCTGGCAAGCGAGAGAGAAAGCTGATAGGTGGATGTGAGCATCATTGGAAGTGATTGGTTTTAAATAGAAGCCTACCATGGTGCTTGCGGGTGTGTATGTCCACAAGGAAGTGGCACCTTACGAACTGGAAATCTACAATCTCCAGGGACGCTCGAGCATTCCCAACACTCGCGATCGCAGGGGTGCGACAAGGGACATAACCTCAGACAAGGCTCTGTACATTTGGTAGTGATATGTTGAGGATCATCGGAGTGGCACTGAATAAAATGCTTGTCAGACTTAAGCTCAGGCGCTGTGAATATATCGTACCTTGTATGGGCATTTATGCCCACATGGCAGAGCGGCTAAGCAAGGCTGAAGGCAACCGCCTAAGAAAGCGAATAAGCCGACCACACAGGGTCAGTTTCGACGAAAGTTCACATTGAACTTAAACTCACCGTCTGGGGACACAATTTTGAGTCGGCCAGGCTGATCAACGATCTCAACATAGTCTGGGTGCTGATGGCATGATATAGGTAACCCTTTCCCAAGGCAGTCGGAGTCGAAAAGCTCTTTTAAAACACTGGCCCACATCTCGCTTCCGCGCGCAAGTTCAGGGCCGTTCCCAAAAATGTACATTCCATGTTTGGCTCGAGACAACCCCACGTTGGTTCGATTCTTAGACTAGATTCGCGTTGAGTATTATTCGGGCAGTAAAGATCAATTCCCTTACTTTCAAGAACCCGATGCGAGATCTACCGCCAGAGCTCAGCAAGCTCGATAACGTTCCATCAAAGGGTGTTCCAGCGTTTCGCACAAGACTGAGGATAATAATTTCGCCTTCCTCGCCCTGGAAATTATCCAGTGTACTTAAAAATATTTTTTAGTTTGTAATAAAGGCGATCTAGCAGAGGGTATGCTACTCACCGAATAAGAACGCGGCTGGATACCTGAACGCGTTGAACCGTCGTGACTTCTTCTTCCTCAAGCCCATGTTGTGCTAGAAGCTCCGAATCACGATCATCGACAATCGTAGTAACAACGTCCTGCAGCTTTTTACGGATCTTCGGAATCTGACCAAGGTATGCGGCCAGAATAACTATATTTCCTTGATTGCTGTAACAGCCTTGCCTAACGGGGACCTTAGCTGTGAAAGCATGGGATTTGAATGTAACACACCTGAGCAAGTGCAGTACCAAATCATGGATCATATCCAACTAAGAAAACGTAAGAAAATCGTTGAACCAGTGGATGCATATCGGCGTACCTCGTAGGAATTATGTTTAGAGACAGAATCTTCTCCTCCGCCCACCTCCACGTTGTCATGACTCACAAAGAACACATCTTTATGCATACCTCGAACCTTCGGATATTGCTGGACGAGCTCGTGGTCTTGGAGTTTTGGGTAGAGCGTGTTCCTATTGTTATTGTAATAAGTGATAAATTAGATCTAGGGCGAAGAAAGAAACAACTACAAGCACGCACTTGATCAACGATGATATTGCCGGACGCATTCGTCGCTGCACATCTAGCTGCGACATTGGAAACCCGCCATCCGACAACCGCTCCATTAAGCTCCTGTCAAACCGATAGATCAAACCGGTTTTAGGGTTGTCGTAACTCAATTCTATGAGTTCAAGAAGTTAGTATTAAAGACCAGCAAGCGGATCCTAAAACGTACTGTAGCTGTTTACACTTGGGCGTAGCTGCAGAGGATCGCCGATCATCACTAGGTGTTGAACGGATTGAACCAGACTAGCGAGTATATGCGACTCAAGAACTTGGCCCGCCTCTTCAACGACCATGACTTTTGGTTCAATACCCTATACAGGCGCAGAACATCAATGTTGTGTTAATTTCTCCCAGTATACTAAAGTAGTTACCGAGAGCAGAGAAACCACCTTCGCCGCGCCTGAGAGTTTTGGATTGGGGTTATTACTTGAGTATATAGCAAAGTGGTTATTGATTTTTTACTTACCCGTTGTAGTACAGCCAATGATATGAGTACGACGCAAGATATTGACTTTTCCCTGGGTCGTAGTTTAGCGGTCTATTTGGTCTGGAGTGTTAAGTAAGAGCTAACCTGTTCCTTGATCTCTTCAAAATTTCGACGCGCGTCCTTATGCTTTTGCCGGAGGTTTTCGAAATCCTCGACTTGAGTTTGTCGGATCGATTGACTTGCGGCAGTATACCAGACATCGTGCAGCGTCTTCCTTTCGATAAGAGACATATTCCAAACATTTGGGTCGGCGAGCAGTTCATCCAGTGCTCGATTGGTCTCAGGAATGGTAGGGATGCGTCCTACGCCTTGCTGAAACATGAACTCGGCAACAAACGCTCGATGTTGGTCCACAAGTGTTGGTGCTATAAAGATTTTTGAGTGCACATCCCTGTCAAAAACAAAGGTTTCTTACCGTAATTCTGGTTTTCTTCCAACGAAAGTTCGGCAAGCGCTTCGTACATGTTTCTGTTCGGGTTGACCGACTGAGGGGCAGGGACCTGGGCAGACTGAGTGATTGGAGGAGGCCGCAAGAACGCCAGATCGTTGCCAGAAACCCAAAAGCCCAAAATAGACAAATCCTGTTGGCGTCCCCCGGCGGTTTCCCAACCATCCTGGTCTTCGACTGCCTGTATAACGAGCGTGGAAATCCAAGAAGGAGGCTCCGAAAAGAGTCGCTCATAGTGATAGGGGTAAACCGATAGAACATGTTCTTCAATATACTCCGGAGGGATCTCGCGTTGGGAGATCTTTTTCATGAGCTCGGTCATCTCCGTTTCGGTGCTCTTCATTTCGCGATATGCTGCACTGATCGATCGGTCCAGTTTCGATTTCGCCTGCACCTTTTCAGCCTCATCCAAAGTGAACTGGGCGATTCGCTCATCGGCGGCGTATCGAGAGCCGAGTCGAATGATATTCTTGGTGATATCGGCATCGAGTACTCCCTTGAGCATATGGTCGAGAGCGTGGTTGGTGTATGCGACTAGAAGAATTGGAGATATCTGATTTTTGAGAAGCACTCGGATGAGCTCTAAGCACGTATAACTCTGGAGCTATATTTTAGTACAAAATACCGCAAACCAAACAACCTAACGTACCTTGCCCGTGCCAGGTGGTCTGAAATCATAAACAGCCCAAGTTAGCCTAGGATTGACGGTAGGGTGTTATTTCATACTTACCCTTGGATCAACGAGACCTCCCGAGTGAGCGAGTCTACAATGGCGTCAGCCTGGCTGGGATCAAGTCGACTCCCCCGAATGAGCGTGGACCGGGCGAGTGCCACAGACGCTGCATCGCCGGTTCTTAGAGTCAAAGAATCTACGCCAGCGGTTGCAGGAAATAGATCCTTTAGCTCAAAAGTGAATCCAGGCGTGAGAGAATACACCGGGGGCATGATTTGGGTCCTCTTCAGCTCTTCATCGCTCTGGTGACACAAATACCGAGAGAAAGGAAGGTACCCGGGGTTCGTTTGGAGCGCTTCCAAGAAAGGGCGAATACCTTCATAGAAAATGGGCGCCTCGATTAACACTCGAGTCCCGACATTCTCTCGACGGCTTTGGAGGGCGGCGACGATTCGAAGCTCGGCTGCAGTGTCAAAAAATGAAACCCGAAGAGAAACACGGTCTTCGCTTCTTCTCGCCAAGTCAGAAAGATCCCGAGGGCTGCTAGAGATCGTTCCAATGTAAACATCCAATACGCCATGAGGGTCCTTCCAGATCAAAGCGACTAGTCCGCCTTGCATCAAGCGTTTTTTGGCCACTTGCTCCCAATAGGCCGCGCGAGTCGCAGCTTGTTTGCTTCGAGCTTGCCCTGGGGGTGCATCGAATGCCACTCCGACCGATGTCCCACGGTTGTTGAGCACGAGCGGCTCAAACGTCGCGTTGGTGAAAACGCTGAAAATGACAGACTCCTGGGCGTTCGCCGGAGCGCTGTAACGCCCTCCACCCGCTTTGATGATTTTCGAAAGGTTGGTAGACGCTGAGTCCGGTTTGCTAAGGTCTGAAACAACCAGCTGCACAGCCATGCGGACTGGCGCACTAGGGGATCATGTTAATCCAATAAATCAAGGAAGATGACTCATCCAGCTCACATCAGCTCTTCTCGCAAAAGACGAAATTGTACATCAAGCAGTCGCTCCACACTCTTGGATTCGAGAAAATGCGGCGCCTCAGCAAAATTCGGTGGCAGATAAGCGTCGTCCTCGCACATCAATTCCTCGTGGGTAGGAGCTATGCGGATCATATCGAAACTCGAGAAGTCGTTATCATGCCTTGGCCCCATCTCTCGCAGATCTCCAGGTCCTTCATAGTCGCAATTTCGTTGGAGATTCGCGATTAATCCCTCAGCACTAAATGGTGTATTTTGTGGGCGGGGATTTGAGTTGACCACGAGTGCCCCACCCCGGCGAACGAGATGCAGGGCTCGGTCTTTGTCGCGCCGAATGTTGTCGACAATGCAGTTCTTCATATCTTCTTCATAGCCTGAACACTCGTCGTCGAATAGAGGAATTGATTTAAGCGCATCTGCCCATTCTTCGAACCAATCGGCAGCTTGCTCTACAAGCCCGGACACTTCGGGATTTGTTGTCTTGGCTTGCTTGAATCGGGTGAGATATCTATTTCAGACTTCAGGTTAAAATGTAAAATCGTAGACGTGAACCTGTACATACTCAAACATCGTCACGAATATGACCTTGAAAACCTGCTTTCCGCTGAGCGGTCGATTACTATCTTTGAAGCTACGCGCCGCCATCAATCTTCCCAGATGGGTTTCAATAGTATTACGCAAGACCTCAAAATTGGTATGGATAAGCCCGTACAAGGCACTGGATTGTAGTTTCAGTTAACTAGTCGCAGAATAAAATATTCACATACTTAACGTCGCTATGGATCGTGCTCTTCACGACCCATTCCGAAGACATGTACTGGAAAAGACCGAATTCAATGAGCAAGGGGCTATAAAAGATGCCTCGCACACACCGTCAATATGGGAATATATCCTCGCTGAAAGGACCATGGCTTATCGGTCTCGCCTGGAAACCGAATTGCGTCGCCGATCCGTAAAATCCCGTTACCCTGATAGGATGATTCAGCTTCCGTTTCGTTCCCCTAGCTAAGGAAGTTACCTTCACGGTTTCATGTAGATGTGTCTGTAAACGAAACAATGAGCGAGTAGATGAAACCGGCGCTTCTGATCACAAACCTGACCGTCGTCTGCTTTCTGAGTAAGAGAACCATGTTTAGCGCCATGTATCTGGTAAAGCGCTGCCATAGAATAACACATACCCAGGCGCCATTTTGGGTGCTAGCATTGCACAAGAGTTCCAAGAAACGGTAAACTTGGTCCGCAATCTTGAACCGAAACGAATCCTCGGTGTACTGTTTCAAGTGATAATGAGTCTGGCCCGGGGTGGCTTTAGTACCACTGGCAGAGAACTGATCATTTGCCAGCCCTGGGAAATTTCCCAATCCAACCGCCTGAAAATGCTCTTGGAGATTAATAGCAGGCTGCGAACCTCCCCCTTTGGAATCCTGCCGATGCTCGAACCTGCATCGGTTGCGACGGCCACAGCTACCGGAGTGCCAAAACTCTCGGCAAACGTTATGGGGCACACCAGTCGAATTGGCTAGGCAAAAACAAATGTAAGCCAGGCAATCCCCTATGAGATATGGGCCAACGCACCAGCTAAATTTACATTTGAAGGAGCCGCTAAGGTAGGTTTAGCAAAGTACAAGAGATCAAGGTGCATAACAATACCTGATGATTGATTCAATTCTACAGATGTGTCGGGAGATTGGTGTTTGTATGTGCACCCTGCGCCGCGGGTGCAAATACCACGGGTCCAGTATGTGCGGCAAACTCCAGCCGGGACGTTCGATGCATTGCTGGCGTCTCCAGGCTCTGAGAAAGTAGGTGCTGTGAGCCCTCAAAGTAGGATTTAGCTATAGGCATCAATATGTACTTACTATTATGACCGCCGCTTCCGCTGGCAGATGAGGACTGGCCAGTGGCGGGAGGATCGGTATGAGCAAGTTTACAGTTTGTGCCTTGGCGGCAACCACCAGGAGACCGATAGAATCGGCAAAACGGTCGAGAGACCATCTTGCAGGGGATGAAGTGCTGCGATGGTGGTCAACGAGGGCGGGTGGCAAAGTGGCTAGCCACCCTTAATAGTCCTCAGGGCAATTAGGTAATCCAGCGCCACGAGGCGTTGATCTTACGTCCTTTGTGAACCGTGTTAGGTATAAGATTTTGGAAGGTGTATATATGTTGATTCTTACGGTAAGTCAACTGAGCCGTGGCAATTAGCAGAAGGAAGTATGATGGATATTTATAGTGATACAAAGGGAGGGAGAAATATAGGTATGAACAATTAATAAGGCTCGCAATCCGCACTGTCCAAAAGAATGCGATTTAAACCAGTCATTGCTACACATTGCAAGCCCTTACTGTTGGATCGCATGGACAGCTTAACCCTCTTCTTGGGCTATCTCGTCAGGCTTCGTTTCCCCAATCCAAGAAGACGCCAGTTCAGGCAAATGCTCCTCCTTGAGCGTACTCAGTTGAGCCAGCAAATACTCGCTCGTCGGCGCGTTGCTGCGTCCAGTTCCCGACCCTCCCCCCGATGCGGACCCCATCGTGTCGGAACGGCTTTGATGGCTCTGCAGCGCAGCAATAATTTCGTCTAGGGCGCCATGTTCCAATACGATTTGCGCGGCGCCGGGTTCGATCCGATGTAACGCAGCTACCATGTTTCGTCCAAACGAGTGTAGATGTCTATAATTTTGTTTATCGACCAGCTGAGCTGTATGTCGTGCGACTAGGGAGATAGAGTCGAGGAACCCCGAGATAGCGGAAGAGCTTAAGGTGTATTTTTCGCTGAGGACCTTCGCTCTACCGGTGACTGCGACATGGGTGATTTGAAGGATAGCACTGACCACGGGCTCCACGTAATCTTCATGAATGACGCCAATAGCGGCAAGTTTGGCGTAACCTTGGTCGGATTGCGTGAAGCGCTTCAAATAATCTACGTTGCTACTCGTATCTCTAACTCGGTCGACCACATACTTCAAGACGGTACGCACGAGGGGAACGTCGCCTGGTAAGTCCTGCAGTACTCGCAATAGTAGAGGAATCAAGTGTGGGGAGATATGGGTTCGACGAAATTGCTGTTTGTTGGTTATCTCAAATGTGAGCAAATGAAGTATATGTGCCTTGGTTGTGGGGCGTAATAGTGTTGTACTGGCTTCGTCCCCGTTTCTGGCAGCATGTTCTAAAAGAGGGGCAAAGTCTAGCGCTACGTGACGACGGAGGGCAAGATATACGCTATAGGGTATGACTGACGTAATCCGGTTCATTTCTACGAGAGCGGATTCCACTAGGCTTGCGGCACCAGCTCGCTCCAGATGTGGTCCGACGGTGCGAACAATTAGGAGGAGTTGAGTTGCGATGGCAGTCTCAAGTCGGGGTACATCAAGGTCGACATCAATCTGTGGCCAATGCGAAAAGTCCGGGGTACGAGGATCGGGATCTTGCGGCGCGATATCGTTAGCTCCTGATCGGGGTGCTTTAGAATCCATCCAACGCTTTAGCATCACCGGAGCAAGGGCGGATAACGCGCGTGCCGCAGCGAGCCTCACCCGGGATGTTGCACCTGGAAAATTGCTTGGCAACCCTCCGGAGCTACGCGCTCTTGGGGTGGTCGTTCCTAGAAAACGAACGACGCATCCTAGAGGGCCACGTGCGAGTTCTGTTGGACGGAGATAATGGTCGAAAGAAAAAACCGGTATAATGAGACTGGAGTCGGGCTCGGCTCGAGGTTGTGCGGGAGGTTGATTTTTTGTGGGTTGGAGGGTTGCGCCGTCTGAGGGATTTTCGACTTCCAACAAATTATCAGGAATGATTTCCGGGCTAAATTTGGCACAGCTCGCGCCAATCCGGAGTGCATCAAGCAGAGTCACCAGTGCAAAGGGCTCTATCGGTGTACGTCCATCCGAGTGGTAGCGTAATTGAATGGAGGCGCGCACGAGTGATCGAGTGTACGTGGCTCGGAGTGAGGCTGCAGAGGTACGGCTGGGCAATATGTCGATGACAGTCGAGCTAGCAGCCCCATCGTCCCCTTGGGTCCCGAGTGCAGGCGCTCGTGTTGTCCGCAGTGCCCGCGGTAAAGGCTTCTCTTCTCCTAATAAATTCACAGCAAGCACCGCCAGCCTAATCTCGGCAGCAGTCAAACACGCAAAGGCACTCGCGCTAAACGGGGGATGTTCGTCCCGCCACACGCCATCGAGGGTCTGAAGCGCCAACTCGGCACGCGGCAAAGAGGGAGGGAGATCCGTTGGGTCCGTGAATGAAGGGAATGGAAACGACTCCAGCTTTGGTCTAACCCGTTGTTCGTTCGGATTGATCGTGGGTTCCACCTCTGGGTTCGTACCTGTGGAGTCCAAAAATGAGACCAGCTCCACCAAAGCCCTCGCATAACGAGCGGCGTTGATCCCACGGGATGCCGCAAGCTCGCGACTATCTCGAAGAAGAGTGCCGAAACGTGCCAACACTGTTGGAAATGTGTGACTGAGAGACGTGCGCCAATATTGAATATAAGCGTCGGGGCGGGAGGTATCTGGGGTAGTGGAGGATGTAGGTACGCGCACTCCGGAGAGACATTGGTAGGAGCAGTCAATGGCAATAGGATCCCGAGCATTTTCTGCGAGCCAAGATACTGCGCGGATATCCTCCAACGTTGTTTCATGGCGATTTCCGGGAGCAAACCGGTTTGCATTACGCTCGTTGTGTAAGCGTAGCCATGCTCCCACCCTGGCTCCACCTATTCGTTTGGCGTACAACGAGATTTCCGTGACGAAAGGGCAGAAGGGAACGATTGCTCCGAGTAGTGTGGTGCCCATATAAAATATTAGTGTTAAAGCAACAACTACACCTGTGACGGCGGCAACAATAACCTCCAAGGTCCAGAGATAGATCACCAATCCAATTGCAAACAGAAGTAAAGAGAGATGGAGTAGCGTTGGAAGAAGCGCAATTATGTGTAACGCCCACCAGTCGTTAAGTCCATTCAGTCGAGCTTGCCGAAGGAGTGCATGTGTATGAGGAGGTCGGGGACGAGAAGACGTGTACGCAGTAAGCCATTCTTTAGAGAGCATAGCAACAAGGGCTGCAGCCAGAGAGAGAGCAAGCGAAACAAACCAAAGACCATTGATCCAAAGTGAGGAAATAGCCGGAGAAAATGTTGGTGGTGCAACTAGAGCCGAAGACTCAAGAGCAGAGCCGATTTGATGTTGCGCAATGAGAAGCAAGAGGGCTGCGGTGGTGTCGGCTGGGTCTTGTTGCAGCAAATTTTTGGACTCGATAAGAAAAGCAGTTAGAATCGCTGAGAATAGGGCTGCCTAGGGTGAGAAAAGAATGGTGTACTTAGATCGCGGATTTTTGGCAGGTAGCAAAAATAAACTGGCACGCACAAAAAGAAGCAAAACGTCCAAACTAGCGTGGCGGCCCGTGACAAGCTCTTGATCGTATTCTTCCGCCTCATCTAGATATAGTTTCCATATAGTCGCATCGTGTGACAGCTCTTCTCCAGGACTATCTCCAGCCAGTCTGTCATGATATTTTTCTCCAGGCTTGAACTTGGAGGTTGGAATGGGCTTCTTGGATTCGTTTTGATCGAATTCTGTTGGATGGGATACTTGTGCAAACGAATCTAGGCCTTTTGGTTCTGCAGACTGAGTTCACGGTTTAATCGGTAGGTTCTGAATCAACATAGACTTCATACCTCTTGGTCAGTGAAGCGGAGCTCTGCGCCCGGACGGTCCCCAGCGTCGTTCGCCCATCTTTCGGCAAACTTGAGGTTACTGAGCCTCACGGTTTTAGACTAAAAGAATACATGAGTACTGCTTTGTCTATTCCAGCCAGGGCGTACCATAATAACATTCTGTGGTTTGAGCCAACTGATCAGGGTGGTGGAACAGAAGGAGAGTTTCTGCACTCAACCTATGAGCGCTAATTTGTCAGCAAACTCCAAATGGACACAAATAAACGAACTCAAGACTCGGTTCACGACGGGGCAGCGTACCAAGCTCTTCAGTTTGTTCACGAGCATAACTTATGAATATTCGCGAAGGAGGCTACCAACTAGTATAACCTTTAGCATCTAGTCTATAATTTTGTGATATTAGTAGCATGGTTAGTTCGCACGTTCCCTCCGCCCCGTCTACCTAAATATATTTGATCTGCGGACGTCTAGCTCTGAGGCTTTATAGTTGAATTATCATAAAAACCCCTCCTATGCGCCGAGCAATAACTCAAATCGTTTTGGGAGTGAGTCTACTAGCCGAACGATCCTAGACGTAGGCAACTCGACATCGGGTTCATCAGATCGACTTCATCATTGATTACGCCCTAGAGTAGCTCTGTGACGAGTGCGATGATCTCAATATCCGCTGGGTTGTCATATGTGGTTTCTTCTTCGACGAGATTTTCGACAAGATCTTTGTTCAGATCAATCTCGGATTCCGCCCTCGACGCGGGGCTAGAACTCACCTTTTATACTGTTTGCTTACCTCCTGCCTGACCAGTCAACGACCTTCTTACTAACTCTCAACTCCTGTACGAATATTTCGGCCACAAAGTAAACCGGTCAAATCATATCAAATTAGAATCGTGGGGGTGCTCAATCAACTAGCTAGTGTCCGTTTCGTATCAGAACGCGTATAACAGAAAAGTCCAATCACAACCATCAGTCAATCGTCTCGGCGAGCCATTACTCCACGGCGTGGATCGCCCAGAACTGGAACTTCTTGAACGTATTGCCACTCTTAGGAGGGTTCACCTGCATATATGCTTAGTTTGGCGTATATTGAGCGAATAACATGATAGAAGCTTACAGCGAACACCATGCCTTCGGTGCAATCATAACCTGCGCTAGAGTAGAACCACTTCGGCTGCTTCTAT
>MU132197.1:225395-236399 GCA_015039395.1 Ceratobasidium sp. AG-I
AGAAGATTTATTGATCGTGCTTTGTGCAGCCACAGAAACCGGCCGCCTGGGATAGAAATTCTGGTGCTTGTTAGTCGATTTCTTCAAATTCAGGCCGAAACTAAGGTCTCTACTAGGCTATACGCGCTCTACTAGCGTAAGTTAGCGATAATGATACTATAGAAAAGAACTGGACTGTTCGGAGCCTGTATGTGTATTGAAGGCTATTAGTTATGGCTACATCTCTCATGATGTTAACTTGGTTACGGTGCGTTAGTGGACGAGCGTGATTATTGGTCGGTTTAGGGTTACAGGGACGAGTAGCATAGCTACTAAGCAGTAATGTCCGTTCAGTCTTAAGACTCGATTTCTCCGTTAGAGCAACTCCAACTTACAGCCCTCCCCTGAATACCCACTTATCTTATCAACAAGCTCGCCCAGTAGTGGTTATGGTTGGGCCCTGGGTTGACCGCGAGTGGCTATGTTAGGCCACTACTTAAGCGCCGAGAACCAGTGACCGAGGTTTTTTTTTTTTTGAATGAATTTATAGAGCGCTACACGAATACAGAGTCCGAACCGCGCTATGGAGGAGACAGTAGACAGAGAGAAGTATTGTACGGAGTTGACAGAGTTGCGGTGTGGTGGCGGGCGGGTAGTCAGGTGGTGACAGGAGGTACCGTGTACCGTTCAGTGACCGAGGTTTTAATTTCCGAGGGTCTGACCAGCCCTAAGCAAGCCGCCATATTGAGAACCGACCCCGCTCGCACCTCTACAATGGGGGCTGATCATGCTATCGAGCCCCTCTGTGCCGAACAGTACATAGACTTACGCAGAAACCCGAGATTCGCTAATGCGGTGGTGCAGCGCGTTGAACTGTCCGCGCGGATAACTGTTTGTGCGGATAACTGCTGTCCTACCCGTAAAACCCTCATGCGGATGTCAATGTCGCTTGATTTTTTGGCCTCAGCTCAAGCAGCCGCATCCGATCAAACTTACTTAGCGTCAGACCATAAACAGCAATCTCGTCAGCCCTGTAACCAAGTTATGGAACGATAGTGATTCAGCCATACTCTCCGCGAAGTTCTTCAAAGAACGACCGGGACGGTTTTCTATGCAGCACAACCATACTTGAGTCTCTTGGGATGCCTGCCTTAGCAGGAATTAGTTTACGATGAGAGGAAAGAGTTGGCGCTTGACAGTATACTCGCCAAGGAAATTAGAAGTCGTGAGCAGGCCTGTGCGAATGCTTCTCAAGCCTTTGATCGGTGATGGCTATGGATCATGAACATAAATGGTAATATTTCTTGAATAGTGTGAGGTCTAGTGGCAGTGCGACGGACAACTGTGAATCCGCTGCTTGGCACTGCATCACTGCGTTCCTTTCTTTTGGAACGAACACTCTCTCCGAGTTTAGACCGAGTTTGCCATCATGATGTTGAGCATTGTAGCTATCAACTTGTAGGAACTACATTCATTCGAGGTTTACAATCCTGAGGGTCATTGTTCGTTATTATGCATTTAGCATATCATGCCATGCGTAGGGCCAAAGGTTTTATTCTGTTTCATTTCGTCTGAAAGCGGTAGATGTGGCTGGACACTATTGATCACATAGGCATATCAAATAACTTGCGGGTCAGCGGCTCCGAGCTTCTCAGCCGACAGACGCTCGCATCTGCCTGGCCGCATCTTAGCGGGCATAATCGTCCAAACTCACCTATAAGAACAGCCAAGCATCCGCTGCCATCCTCCATCTTCTCATCTTTCTCTCCTCAGTTCTCTCAAGCTCTTTATTTCTTATTCTCAAAGCCAATCACCCAGTCTCAACATGATGTTCAACCTTGCCTCGCTCATCTCCGTCGTAGTGCTTGCCCTTCCCCTCGCTGCTCTCGCTGCGCCTGCTACTCCTGCTACTGCCGCTGGGCTCGAGGATCGCTCCCGTTCCAAGACTCACAAGGTCACAGTTGGCAAAGGGGGAAAGCTTCGGTACCACCCTGAGTATGTCAAAGCCAAGGTCGGCGATTACATCCAGTTTGAGTTGTAAGTGACTTTGGAATTTCTCCATGGCAAAATACTGAGTCGAGCCGGTATTTAGCCACCCGAAGAACCACACTGTGACTGAGACATGGTTCCACGACCCGTGCTACAAGAACGACGATGGATTTGATACTGGCTTGTGAGTCGCCACGAAAGCTCTGAACGAAGGACCTGCATACTTATTACTGTGATCTCAGCGTTCCTGTTCCCGAGGATAAGCACTCCAAGTTCCCGACCAAGAAGTACAAGGTTACGGACGTAAGTCGAGTCCGCGATCAGTATATTTAATGCATATACTTAAGTTTCGTTATACTTGCAGAAGGAGCCCCACTGGTTCTTCTGTCGCCAGGAAGGTCACTGTCTCGCTGGAATGGTGTTCGCTGTAAGCATTTCTCATTCCGTGCCGCTGAACATTCGCTGAAGCAGATACGTTCTCAGGTCAACCCTCCCAAGACCGGTAACACATTCAAGAAGTACCGGGACAACTCGATCTATTCGGAGCAGTACTAAGTTGGTCTGATGACATTGAGACGATTTGACTAGTGGTTATGATTGGACTTTTCTGTTATGCACGTTCTGATACGAAACGGACACTAGCTAGTTGATTGAGCACCCCCACGATACTAATTTGATATGATACGACCGATTTACTTTGTGTGTGATCCTCGGATGCGAGAGCTAAGAGTTAGGCAAAGTATGCTTGCTGATGAAACCGAATGGACAAGAGGGGAGAGGTGAATTGCTTGTTCTGGAACTTTCTTGCTTCGTAGGACCAAATCTCCCTAGTCAAACACTCTACGTGGTATGTCAAATCACCGTCGTGCTAATCACTAGTTGACACACTTACTACTCGCGCAGCTCGCGTTTGCTTTTATGTTCAAGTATGACATAGAGGGTGGAATTGTTTTGCGCAACCAGGGTGCTGTGTTGAGTCAGTGCGGCGCCACACCCTCAAACGTCGGCAAACTCGACTCCTACGGACAGCTTGGTGAAAACGACTGTATAGTCCGCCGGGTGTTCCAATAGAGCTAGGAACTATGTGTGGCTCATACTATCATACGACAGCTGGTAAATTTACGAAACCAGATCAACAAGCCACCCAACCATCATAGATGATTTTTTGAATTATTTGCGCGACATAGACATAGTTTAGTTAGACGGAGTCTCTGAATTGTGAACTCATATATTTGTACACTCTTCTTGCAGCCGGTATCAGTTAACCGGTCAGCGCTCGATGCCAAGCACTATTATAGTCAGCTCAAGGCTAAGTGCTTTAGTTAGACCAGTCTAAGTTTAGCTCGACTGCAGCAGCGAGCACGGGATACACCAATAGATCAGGCGGAAGCACTCCTGCTTGGAAAAGGGTCTAGAAGAGCTGGAACTTTCTGTAAATTTACCCGTGACGTATACTATATGCAGTCACCGATCTCAGAGCTTCAATCTCTTCTTTGGTTACTGGTCACGTTTCTGCGTGACGATGCATCAAAAGCAATTACCCTAAGTAACCCTGCGAAAGCGAGGGAATTGCAGCCAAACGCCGGTACAATGGTAGATGGGACGTGTAGAATTGATTCTCAAGAATGTCTGGCACAGTAGCTCAAGCGGCCCCCCTGAGTCGGGACCTATCATTTATGTTGTGTTTTCAACTCTGTCTCCGTGCATCCCTCCTGCTGCCCTTCGCCTCTTGCGCTAAAGTGTCAAACACCAGGGAAATTAGTCAAATTATATCATATTAGGATCGTAGGGGTGCTCAGTCGGCTAGCTAGAGTCCGTTCCGTATCGAAACAAGTATTGCAAAAAGTCCAATCGTAACCATTTGTCAAACTATCTCAACATCAATAAGGTGAGCCATTACTCCACAGAGTGGACCGCGTTATCCTGGAACTTCTTGAAGGTCTTGCCGGTCTTGGGAGGATTGACCTAAATATGCGTTGGTCTTTAGTCTAAGTGAAGCTCGAAGTATTATATGTGCTTACAGCAAACACCATTCCCCCGGTGCAGTCGTAAGTTCCGTAAGAGTAAAACCATTGTGGCTCGTTCTGCAGGTTCAACCAAATTTAGTCACATATCCCAGATATGGTGTCTGCGAGCTCAACTTACGCCGGTGACCTTGAGAGTGCGAGTCGGGGGGTGAGTAACCTCGTCCTCAAAAACGGAAATCCTGAAACCAGAAGAGTAAGCATACTAATCCTCGTTCTTGGGGTTCAAGTTGACTCACGAGCCAGTGTTGAAACCACCTTCGCGTCCGAAGCATGGTTCGTCGAACGAGGTCTCCGCCACACTGTGTTCCGACGGGTAGCTAACCCCCAAGTCCGCTCAGTATATTACCAGAGCAGACTTCCAGTAGGACACTCACAACTCAAACTTGATGGTGTCGCCGGCCTTGGCATGGACGTACTGAGGATTGAACCGGGGTTTGCCCCCCTTGGTGACCTTGCCAACTGTAACCTTGTGGGTCTTGGAACGGGAGCGATCCTCGAGCCCAGCGGCAGTAGCAGGAATAGCCGGCGCAGCGAGAGCAGCAAGGGGAAGAGCAAGCACGACGACAGAGACGAGCGAGGCGAGGTTGAACATCATGTTGAAACTGGGTGATTGACTTGGATAATAAGAAATCAGGAGCCTAAGAGAACCAAGGGGCGAAATAATAGAGGATGAAAAGATGGATGATAGCAGCGAGTAGTTTGTTGTTTTTATAGGTGATTTTGAGTGATCAAGCGCGCCAATATGCGCCTGTACAGCCGTGAGCATCTGTCGGATGCGAAGCTCGGACATATCCCAGCCGGCTTTAGTGTCCAGCCTCATTTTACCGGTGCCAAGAGAAATGAAAAAGAGCAGCCCTAGCAGCCCTATGCGTGGCATAACCAACTAGCGTGCAGATGCAAGAATAATACTCGAGCAATCTCAGACCCCAACTAAACGTAACGCATACGAATCAAATTGTGTAAGTCTCGAATACTAAGCCAGCAAGCCTGCCTTAAACTCAAGGAGAGTCTTAGCTGTAAAGCGATCGAAACAGTGGCGGATGGCACGTGAATAACTCAAAATACGGTATGGTTTATCGCACTGCCACTGTGCTTCGGACTATTTAGGAAATATCGGTATGCATGATCAAAATCAAGTACGCATCGCTGATCGAAGATTCGGGGCGTACTCACACCGGAATTGCCGTGCCTTGTGTTTCCGGCGTTCACTCCATGGTAAATCTTCCCATGTGATCAGATATAGTTTTCAGCATCCGCCCCATTCTCCGACCATACGCCTACTTATTACTGCTGAAATTAATCATTCATGACACTCAGACGTATTTCTGATGCACAGAGAGTTACACCAATACTTCTTCGAAAGATTCTGAGAGGACGATGGTTGAGTTATTGTTGAGATTTATTCGGGAGGTATAGCGATACACGTTCATAATCAAGCCCCGCTGTCGATGAGCAGTTCGAGAGGTACATCCACAGGCCTATTGTCGGGTTCTGTTCCCGGCGCTCATTGACGTGCTCTATATACTGAAGCATCAGCCGAATGCCCAGCCTGTCTTATGGTCGTGCGCCGGTTCCTGCGCAAAGCGACTATTTACAAGCCTGTCGGAGATTTGTGCACCGCAGTGAGTTGCTCCGATTACAGTTTGAAGGATTCTGAGAGAGCAGTGGTAAAGCTACTATAATTTCCGCGATTCAGACGGAGGGCTGGTGAAGCTGCTATTTATAGCCTGACCCTCTGCGAGCTTGATTGGTCGAAGCATTCGAGCTGACACTAGGAATTATCATTGACATCACCTCTTGGGTCGGATTCTTATGCGCTAGGACTCCTGGACAGACATTTAAGTGTGTTGCGCGACAAGTGAAACTTTCGCTTTATAGAGCGATTTTCAAGTAGACCAGGTGGATGGCTCTGCTTGGCGACGCGTAGGTCACGTGCGCATCTCAGGGCCAGCAGCAACCACAGGACTTCGGCTACGCCGAGGCCGCCGGGACGTCTTTTACACCAACTCTCGTTCAACGACCACTACTGCGAAGATGGGGAAACTCAGCATGCGACCGACGCGGCGAGACGCGGTAGTTGCGCTGATGGGGATAGCTTGTGTTTTACTCTTCACTCGGATGTTCGACGTTAATGCATACGACACTCCGATCCACTACTCTCGCGAAGTCCCCGACTTTTTGGCCCAGGCAGAACAAAAGCTGAACCCACGGCCAACCTACAAACCGCAAAAGGTTCCTCAACATGATGATGTGCAGCCAGCGCCAATACCAGTTCTCCCAAAACGTGAGTACGTTATGGTGATGACCGACGTGGTGCTAAGCACTTTTTCTAGACGGACACGATGCGATACACAATCCCAACCAGCACGCCGTTCCCACTCCTCCCAGAAGCACCGCTTGGCCAAATCTCTTGTCCGGATTGCCAAAGACGAAGCTGCTCAAGCATGGTCCTGGCTGGACGGTATTCGAGAACATCTACATGTCCAATGGAACGATGTACATTATCACAGATGACCCCTCCGCTTGGCCATCTCGAAGAATGATGACATCCACTGGCCTCACTGCGCTTAACACCCCTGAGAACATTGCCGCGCGTGAACCGACACCATACGACATTGACTGGATTAGCCCGAAGGACGCCGAGGAGCGATGGGGGACGCGTATTTGGACGGTTCCAGACTTTACAGTGAGGTTTCTCTTCGTGGTCTTCTCTCGTAGTTTTTGCTAACGTTTGGTCAAGCTCCTGTACTGGGATCCGCTTCAATGTACGTCCGCCAACTGCTTTTTGCTATGTGCGCTTTCCCGGACTATTGCTGATTTACCCCTAACAGTCATCAACCACTACTACCACTTTGCCGCTGAGCTCCTCATGGGAACTTTCCGCATGCTCGCGTCCTTTGACTCGCATATCAACGCTCGAGGCGAATACACCTCGATCCCCACACCGGCACGTGCCGTCTTCCCACATGTCGAACCCAAGGTGTGGCGCGACGGACCACGATTCAACCAGTTTTTCTTGCACTCTGTCTGGCCTGGTATCGGTACGCCGTCGTTTTCGTTTGTCCTACATATCACCTAGGCTAATGTTGTTCGGATGTAGGACTCGAGTTCACGGACGCTTGGCAAGATCGAGTTGCTCTAACCAGGTCCAACACCCCCGCGGCACCAAACAACACCACTCCTCACGCCTACCTCTATCAAACTGTCCTCCTTGCCGACCGCTCTGCTTCCTTCCGGGGCCAGCACTGCTCTGCCAACGCTCGTACCGTCTCTGAAGCCGTCGAAGCTACTCGGTCAGACCTCGAAGATGGACCCGGGATCGACAAGGGCAGATGGTGGTGGGAACCTGTTCGAAGGCGGGTCATGAAAATGTCCGGGGTTCCGGATGCGATTCAGGACCTGAGCTTGTGGTGGTACGGCGGGCAAGATGACGTGAAGAGGTTGCAGGGCGAGTTGGAAGGAGGAAAGCCGACGGTCGTGATCACGTATATTTCTCGTCAAACTGCTGGGCGAAGGAAGCTTGTTCAGGCGGATCACGAGCGCTTGGTCGCTTCGCTCAGGGAGCTTGTCGATCGGAAAAACGCTATACCGCCATCCCCGTCTTCAAGGAAGTGGCATCTGGAGCTCGTCGAGGCTGAGCATTTGTCCCGCGAGGAGCAAGTTCGACTCGCGGCAAAGACGACTGTGATGTTGGGCGTACACGGGAACGGGTTGACTCATTTGACAATGATGCCCGTGACTCCGCTCGCAACTGTGATCGAGATGTTCATTCCCGAAGGTTTCGCGAGGGACTACCAATGGACGGCGACTGCGCTTGGAATGAAGCACTATGGAATCCACAACGACACGTATGTTTTCTCAACATCTTACGTTACCGTGGCTGGTTCTGACTTGCTTTGTTTAGCTCGTTTACGGAACCTAGTCTTCCGATTGTACAATATCCTGAAGGGTTCCAGGAGAACTGGATACCTGTGTATGGACCTTTCGTGGCCAAGCTGATCGAGGAGCGCATCGACGGCGTTTCTAGCTGAGTTGCCGAGTGGCAGTAGCTCGGAGGGGAGGGGAGATGAGAAAAATAATTCTGGGATCATGTTTAGGTTGTACGAGCGCTTTTTGCTGTCATTGGGTGTATATATTGTCATGTCTGGTTGTTTTGGAACGAGTTGCGGAGTACCTGGTTCAAAGACTTAGACCAGCGTTGCAAATGTTCAAAATCACAGCTGGGAATTGTGAGTCTAAAGAGGAATGAAGCATTGCCCACATGCCCGAGACCGACAGCTCTTACCAAGCCTACCAGCGTAGATATGACAGTAGTAAGCTACGTGTGCATATGTTTTTATCATTAGATGTAGGTTTGCTCTGCTATGTCGGCAAGATTTGAATTTGACAAGCACACAGCAAAAATATTTCAAGATTTCGTTTCATCACAGTACATTGAGTTGAGTAGCACGCTTAAAGACCATCACGGATCCTTCCTTCATTTACCTTGACCCCATACCAGGTCGTTGTCCACATCGCTGCGCTGCCATTCTCAATGAACTGATAACCTCCTCTACCAAACTAGATGTTAGGTTGGTCAGTAAACGCTCGTCGGATGTAGAGTATCAAGCTGAAATTACTCACGTCGGAGCCGTAGCTGTTCTGTATGATCCAGTATAATCCTACATATTATTTTTCAGTACTAATTTGGGGAGTGTGCTACTCTAGTACGTACGGCTCCGACCAGCTCGAATATATGTATTATATCCGACGACAGTAACTATTCAAGCCGAGGGATGCATGAATTACGGACCAACAGCTGGGAGTTGAAAAATTATACGCACTAGCGTGGTCGCATGTTCCGCAAGTCATTTTGCCCCAACGCGGATCTTTGCTCCAAAATACTATATCTGAACTGCTGTTTTTCAACGCTGTTGCATAATCGCCAAAACCACTGTTTTGGCATATACTCGACATTACAGGACCAGTCGTCTGCATTTGGATTAGTATGTTATTGGCTTTTCAAGTATCCCTTTGGCTCACTGAAATCCATTCTCTGATTTGATCAGCAAACTGATTGCGGGTGAAATCATCTTGATGTCGGAACTCCCACTTTTGGCTTTCAGTGATGTATGGCAAGTCCCGATCAGAGCACGGCGCCTGTTGATTGAATCCTTTAGTTTACTACCAAATGTAATATGAAACCCGAGATTTGCTCACGTCACAATTAGGATTATCCACAGTGCCAATAGGCACGCAACTCTCCGCACGAATATACTCGTGACGGACTGCGTTTATGAGTTTGCCGTGAGTCCCTCCTCTTCTTCCTGCATCGCATGATTGTCCACCCTTACACCGTCCTACCCAGACTGGCGAGAGATCGGAGACATAGTTGTAGCCATTTTGCCAGACTTTGTGCGTTCCCTATGTATAGGTGTCAGCCTCAAGCAGTAGGGGCTATATGGCCGCTGCGTACCTCAACCGCAGACGTGAACGAGAATGGCGCACAGAGACCACAGCGAGAAGCCGACTGGCTTTTGATTGAAGTGGAGAATCTGGGGTCACCCCGGCGGTCTACGGAAGGGGGAGCGCGCTTTCTTGAGCTACTGGGAACGTAAGCATCACTAATCCGATCGCCCTGCGCAATATCGTCTGCCATCACTGAGGCTGGCCAAGGTGTAAACTCAGGGCTTTCGATAGGGGGACACTGCACATTATCTCCTGAGCCAACTGGGGCTAAGTGGGAGAGTCAGATGTTTTCGCTCGGGAAGGTAAATAAACGTTTGCCTTGCCTCCAACGATTTTGAACGTGGTATAATCCGAGTTCGATTTCTTGCTTGAGAGCGATGTGAAAATCTTGCAGGTGAGGGTTCGGTCGGATGGGCCTGGCGATACCGAAAAGCTGAAGATTCGTCAGTGGCACCCTCAAACCGTACTTTGAGAGATAAGATATTATACCCTACACATCCATTGGTATCGCCACATTTGGCCCTACATGCAGAAACCCCACTCTCATTTGAGGTCGAGATTGGGGAGTTGGTGTACTCTGTGCCGCGCTCCGCCTACATTCAAGCATATGTAACTAGAAATTTGAAGAGTAAACAAAGCGGCCTACTTCATATCTCAAGGCGTCGCAGCTGCAACTATCAAGGTTGAAGTCATAGCCTGCATAACGAAGACGTCATGAGCTGTAATCCTATAACAGCGATACGTATGCTTACAGAGAGACTTGCATCCCAGAAAGCCGCAGCCCGCACTTCCAGAATTAAAATGAGTAACACAACTGGAGGTGCCCAGAGGTTAGCGAGATGATCCCAAGGCCCAGCCTTAACATATTCTAACCTACTACCGAATACCCGTTGCCCTCCGTTTGAGCACGATTTGGCCCAGCTCGATCCAATTGCACCACAATTTGTTGACCAATATAGGTACGCTGCGCATGATGGCGGGGACCCACCTGACGGGAGTTGTCAATTAACCACACATTTTTAACAAAAATAATACTGACTCCCGTCCCAAAAAGTAATATCAAGATAGCTAAGCAGGTTATTGCCGCGGAATAATTCGTTATTAGCGAGAATCTGAAAGAAAAGGGTGATGTCTGCGATGATTACCCCTATGACGGCTGCAATCTCAGCTATGAGAAATGGTATAATTCCTGGAATGGCATATGTCAGCGGCAGGAAAGAATAAAGGCCTAAAAGTTACGTTTCCGGTGCTTTCCTAGAGCAGTATTATCTGCCGCTAGCTCGGTGATCGCCGTCGTTGCGTTCTGTACCTGGCGAATGGCATACAAAAACTCTTCTTGGTTGATGGTACCGTCGCCTTATCATCGCAGATTAGATTGAGTTTGACAAATGCAAGCAGGGTGTAGATTAGACGCACCATCTAAATCTGCTGATTTCAGCATTTCCACGACGAGATTGTCTGCAGTCAAAGTGCTATTGACGTCGCTGATACCACGCAGGACTGTTGGATCCACAGACATCATTTTTTCTAACTCCTCGTGGTCAAGCTTTCCATCGTCATT
>MU132198.1:0-30907 GCA_015039395.1 Ceratobasidium sp. AG-I
TCACAGGCGACAAAAAAGAGTGTGGTCACGGCCACTCACTCTCGTACCACTCGATATTGTTCTCAGACGCTATCGCCCACTCCTCCAGCCCCACTGGAGAGTTTGGGAAACTGCACTTCAACACCTGATATTATAACACCCTACAGTCACTTTGGCCCCTCCAAAATGGCTCTAGTAGTACCTAAGATAGTGTTACTACACACTCCAGATAAATTCCCGTAGCTACCATGCTTCTGAGTCTCACAAAATCTGGATATATGCATGCAAGCCTCCCTGTATGCGTCACCTCAGCTACCAGGAAATATCAGGATAAGATTTCTTGGTCCTTCAAACTTTATAGAATAAGCCCTAAAGGCTCATACCTCTGTTCTATGCATTTTAGATCACCTCTTAACACCCAAAAACTATCAAGTTTGGGCTAAATCCTATCTTTCAGTCACCCAGTTTATACTGCACCCACTCACCCAAAATAAACCAACTGGCAGGCAACAGCCTCTGTGTTCTGAAGGTGCTCATATACATCTATCAGCCTGCAGAAATACTGGACTCCCAGCTTGCTTGAATACAGAACGCTAGGCTGTCTTAAGTATACATGTCAACTGGGGAGAAAACCTCCCACAGGCACCCTTGGATTCATTTTGTTCATATCTCACTCGTTTCTAAGTATCACCTGGGTCTCTTATATGCTTTTTGTAGCTCTGAGGCACAGCTAGCGAACAGAATCCTACGCATATTTACGCTGCCTTTATTCATGTAGTTATAGCTCTTTTAAGACGGGAATAGCCTCTCTGTGAGAGGTTTTCTCCAATACTGTAGAATCCCATGTGGACCCCTGTCCTTCTACGGGTACCGTCAGATTCAGCCGCAGCGCCAAGCTCAGGGGCGCAGCGAAGCTCTATTATAAGATACGCCCCCCCCCCCTTCCCCGCCTGGCAGTCGTTTCAGTGAGGGCGGTTTAGCCCTTTCGTGCTACCAATCTTCTGTTTGGTGCCATTCCCCATGCTGTCTGGAGAGCATACTGAAGCCTCAATGCCGTTTTTGGCCCGCAGGACAGTTTTGCTCAGAACTATAACAATGTAGTACCAACTAGTTATTCCTCACGGTCTTCCTCTACAATCATATTTTAGGTACGCTAGTGGGTTCTTTTTGCCCCTCCTTTGGTAAATGGCACGTTCAGACGACGCAGTCATGCATACTCCCCAGACATATCCAGTCGCAGGAATGAACATACCACGTTCCACGTCGTTGCAAGCGATGCTTTCATTGGTATTAGATGCTCTACCGAGCCTACATACACTCATCCCCAGCCTACTCCAGTCAGGCATCGTTCCGACCGAATTGTTATCGCTGCCCAATGCCGGAATTGCCTGTGTCGACATAATAATAATTTACATCTCACCCCCAGCACAGCAAGTGGAACCTGTTACCCATTCCCCACTCTTGCGTTCGCTGATCGGCAATCCGAACATGCGCGACACCCAGGAAGACGATGACGGGTGACTACTGACGACTAACTAGCATAAGGTAGGAATCTTTGTCTCATAGTATTCATTCCAATAATTCCAAACTAACCACACGGTCTTGCAACTAGATGATGTATACGTGATTGTCACCTAGATATAGTTGGTACCTATGGTATTCGCTATGATCAGGTGCTCTTCACCGGTTAACGGACTTACTCGCTTATATCACCCTTTGATTTTTCAATATTGTTTATGTGTTTTGTCGGTAAAACATATGTGCATGAGATCGTTTGATAGCGCCCGCTCCACAGCTCCCAGATTGGCGCAGGTGGTCTCAATCCAACATATGCCACTTGGTTCTCGTGTCCCGTTTCCCTAAACTTTTGCCGTATATCTTCCTCGGGGTTATCCCCTTCCCACCCGTGGACATAGGCCCATAAGTCCTTGCTCTTGCCGTGATGCTCGTTAACGCTAGTCTCCCTTAGCTTTTTCTAGCGCCGCATTAGCGGACGCAAGATCTTCTGGGCCACCAGCCCATGGACCAACACCCGCGCCCATCCTTGTCTCAACCCTCGAAAACAACCCTCTCGACGATGCAGAAACAGCATATGAACCTGCGCTCCAAGATTTTGCCTTTGAACCTTTCTGAGACATCCGCAACATGGTTCCACTTCAAACCAATGGGAACGAAGGGTATTCCTTTTGGAATCCACTTAATTTTTTGTCGTTTTGGGGCTACGCCTTATGGTGCGATCTACAAAGAATTAGGAAAAGTATAAAACAAAGGGGATAATGTAACTACAAAGGCTGTATACCAGAATATCCTAAAAACCTGAAGGGAAACAACGGAAGTGGCTAGACACAGGAGGCGAGACCGAGGACAAATGGAGAAAGTTGCACTCTAAGGACCAACGAGGCGTGCCTACAAACCGAGGAGTAGCTCTAACACAATTGAAGAGAGGCGTGAACACCACAGACTGAGATACTGAAGTGGACAAATGACTAGCAATTTGTCACGTCACAATGAGCAGTTGCTAGTTGCTAACTAGCAAAAAGTAACGTCATAAATTCCACAGCTGCTAGCCATACAAATCTTGTCACGCTGTTTGGGATCATACGCAAACGTAAATTAAATCAATCTTCAATTACAAAGTTTTTTCTAATGAGATCAGTAGGAACTACGAAGCCTCGAGAAGCTGAGAATACAGCTTGGAAACCCTAATATATACTGTATTTATACTTGCCTTTATAGGTCTATTCGATACCGGATCTCTGATACCAACTGCTATTTCAGCTGTTGGGGAAAAGCTCTAAGCGGCCTGCATATAGTCACATCTACGTGTCGTAGAGACAAGAAGAAAAAATGAGCTGGCTGTGGCCTTTTATTGCCATACTACATGTTCTGAAAAAAGGCAAAGTTCGACAACGAAATGTAGGCTGCTTGACCGCTGGTTGCTAACTTTAGAGTGCGTAACGGTCAATCTAGGGTCAGTTGTTACCCAAAAACTCAGATTTGTGCCACGCTGATTTTTCTCCAGTTGCTAGTCATTTGTCCACCTCAGTAAGAGAAAGTAAATATGCAAAAATACTAGACCTCGAGAGGTTAAGTGCTGGTAGTGTTCAGCCGCAAACGTCTGACAGTGGAAGAACGAGGATTACACCGCTATCAAACTGGAAGACAAGCACTCGGCATACGCTCATCACACATTGTGAGGTAGCAATGTGCTGTACACGGGGCGTAATGCGCCTGGGCCGTGACCTGCCATCTTTGACGTCACACAATGGAACTGAGTTTGTCCGGAGTTGTCTCATGCGGACTTGCAATATTGTTTCGCAGCGTAAAAAAGTACCATGCATGATTGAAATAATGGGACATCACTACGACCTGCACAAAGGAAATAGCCCATATAGAGTAGCTTGAGGTGTAACTCAACACAAGAGCACTGACAAAGGTAGGGTCACGTGATACAAATTCCCTTGTCCCTCTTTCTGTCCACCATTTCGTGATGCTCAACCCACTCCTTCTATTTCCCTCGTGGGATATTTTGGACACATTAGCAGTATATCATGCTGTGATTTTATATTCCCCTCGTTACAGTTTGACAGGCAACTCGTCAGATTGCGCATTGTTGACTCAGTAGCACCTCGTTGCACCAACTACCCTCATTCTAGCTCCTAGATCAACTTCAAGCAGTAGCGAACACTGCATGGCGTGCTTGAAATATTTGTTGGTGTGCATGAAATTACTGGAGCACGAGGCTCAACAGACAAACAATGCTTATTGGAAAACCAAAACCTTGTTTGAATGAAATGTGTCTACCCCCTGCTGTAGTTACGCATGTGGTGTACTGCCTAACGTAATAGAATTGTCCAAAATCTCACGTTCGAACATCAAGTCAGTATAGTTTAGTACCAACAATACCCTAAATGCAAGCCTTCTGAAACTCGAGTTGAGCGCGGATGGCTGTCAAATACATATTCCAATTTCGTAGGCAACAAACTGAACCCAATCCTAGGTTTCGTGCACATCATATATTCAAAATCTGGCAAGGATCGACAGTATCCACTGCATTATAAGACCTGGATAGCGAGACATGGTCTTCACCGTCACCACTCCTCCCTCTCCTCATTTTCCCTCAGATTTCTCACACGAACTACCACCGCGCTTGATTCTCCAAATGGCTCCCAGAGTCTATTCAATCACACAAGCTGCCCATCCCTGTACTAGCACTGGAGCACCCGTATTCAACCTCACAGAAGCTCGGGGAATCGTTCCGATTGTCCTGCAAGTGTTTCGTCTCGCATATGTTCTCATCCTGGGTCAACAGCATCAAGACACCGATCCGACAGTCGCTCAAGCGGAACAACCATCCAGTGCCGTACATACCCCTACTATTGTACTGGTCGCCCATGCCTCCCACTCAGCTCAGCAGGCACAGCCTATTGTTCACGCTCCGCTCTTTCAATCTCTATTGGGAAACCCAAATATGCGCGCTGCCCAGAACAACGAGGACAATCATTGATAGTTAATTATTAGGAGGTAAGAGCCCTCGACTCGTATATATTGAAACTCTAACAAATCCCTCATTTGACAAGACCATGCACTGGCGATCCTCGCCTGGCTTCAACCGACCCCCACCTGCAGTATTTGCTATGACTAGGGACCCTTCATCAATTCACAAACTCCATATTTACAATGTACCACGATTCTTCGACTCAGTTCATGCACACAAAGATGACTGCTCCCATCTGATTTGAGCATATCAACTTGGTCAGGGTTTCATTCCGGCATATGCTCTTCCTTCCCTGTTGTAATCTCGTTAATCCACGTATATGTGTATTGTGTAGAAACAAGACATTCCAAATCAACCAGATATTGCAGATTCTATATTAACAGCCTAGGCGTATGGCCTTTTATACATGCAACTAGATAATGTAAATATGTGCCCCACACATATTCACTACCATGCAAAGTGATAGACACGAGTCAGAGGACATACAAGAGTAAGTAGGACAGGTAGACATGACTATATACGGGTCGCTATGAGCTTATCCTCAACATATTGATAAGGCTTGATTTTCATGCCTATTATGTAGCTATATACTGCTGTGTAAACGTGTGGCCTACGTGTCTATTATTTAGTGTTCATAGCTGTATGTGCATAAGAACCTAAAGGCTCGTCTACTGAATGCATCCAGCTAGTGTCTTTAGTTCCTTCCCACTGCACTGTACGCACTAAGAAGCTTTGGGTGTCGAAACATTTTCGAGTAATCCTCAACATGCCGCCAAACTTCACTCACCTGAACCAAGCCTTTTAAACATATATCTGCAGCTTTGGGGCATTTACAAACAAACTCAGAAAACGCGGAGCACTGTTGATGGGCGAAGTGAACGAGGCTGATGTGTGTGCCCATCAGTTGCCTTGATGACATAAGCTCGGCGGTTGATGACATAAAATGACCATTTTGCTCAAATCCTTCGACCACCGAATCTGCCCCCTCTCCCACAATGGAGTTATGGATTATATGGAATGTTTCTTGCTGTCTTGCATAACTGACCTTGCACCTATTTACTATCGCCCCTGTTCTCATGTAAAACCTCCAAAACTGAATTGTCTCTACTGGGACCAGACCACCATTGTCAGATTCCTCTCGTCCCCAGGGGTTATCCTTCTATATTCTTTTCATTAAATACGGACAGCAGTATCTTGCAGACCGATAAATTATCGCGAGCCATTAGTGATAACTCGTTAGCATTATACACCAACCTTGCTTGATACGCTAATCCATCCATCCAATCTGTATCCGAACAGCAAAATGTTCTATCGTTTTGAGATTTGCTCTAATAGTGCGCAGTACACGAGGCAGAGTGATCTGCCATTTTAGGAGCCGCTCAGCGGAAAGGCGCTTAGTCTGAGATGTCGTACATGGTAAGCGGCGTTACTACTTGCTACTTGAAGATCACAAACTATATATGGAGCGTCCTCACACTCTAACCTATGATAGCCCAGTTGATAAGTAAACAACGCACTGTATCCTTTAGATAATACGACAAAAGATCAACGAGAAGCTGACTTTCTTGTAACACAAGTGGCTTGGTAGGTTTGCGGTTCACATACACGAGTACCCATACTGCCACACTCCACTCCCCCAGAACGAGGTATCTTCATGGACTCAGCGTAGGAAGTAGCCTATACAGGGCAGCTTAGGGCGTAGATCAACACAAGAACACCGGCAATTTTAGGTCACACGTCACAAACTCCCTTGTTCCCCCTTTTCGTACGTTGGTTTCACTGTCCAAACAACTTCCTTCATTCCTGGGGCTCTTCCGGATACACGGACCATGTAGTATGTTATGATCTGACACCTTTCGGAACCGAGACTGTCTGCCTTAGCTCCACAAGCGTCCGCTCCTTTCGCCAATACCTTATTTTTGATTTGAGAGACCAGCCACGCTTGTTTAACGATTTTGCCCGCAATTTCTGTAAATGAGAAAGAAAAACTGAACTCGAACATGAACACGAACACGAACTCGAACTCGAACATCTGGGCGGGTCTCATCTGACTGGAAGGACAAGACTTGTTAAAGAGGCGGATCTGTACCCGAATACACGCATGATTTGTTTATCCTTAGCTACGTAGCGTCGTATACGATAAATGGATATGGTCTCTAGTGGCTGAAAAAAGAACATGTAACAGCTGCATGCGTCTGAGAACCGGAGCTCATGCAGGATGCATTCGCTAAAGTAGTCCATGTTTCCACCGCCAGCCTGAAGGTATGACCTGTTAATCACTTCAAATCCCTCAAGAACGTCACTATAAATCAAAAACGATCGGTTGGGAAAACAACAGCCTTGCTGTCCCCAGTACTCCACGCATGAAGCTCGCTGAAAGTCAAACCGGCACCTTAGCCACGCAAAAAGAACAGGAGGTACGAAGTGTGGTATCAAAACACCCAATCCTTCATGTTTATTATCCCCCAAATAATACCCCTCAGGTATATTGAAATCTAGGCACCTGTTTTGGCAAGCAGTGGAATTTTGTCTGGAACGTGAAATGTGCCATATCAATCTGCTATTCCTCGCTCCTCACATCTTTTGTCCCTCTGCTTTTACCCTCCACTACGCTTAACCCCCCTTTCCCTTATATTCAGGTGGTCTCATCCTGCCCCGCTCTCATCCTCCCATACATCGGTCAAATGGCACGTCCAAACCACACAGCTGTGCGGGGCGCACAGGCTCATGCAGTCAAAGTACTGCGCATAACCCATTCTACATCATTCCAAGAGATGTTAACTTCCGTTTCACGAGCCCTGCGGAGTTTATACTCTCTCATCCTTGGCCTATACCAGCCATGTGTAACTCTGACCGAATCTTCATTGCTACCCGACCCCGTACTCGTACACGCCCCCGCTGTCGTAGCGATTGTTGACACCCCGCTCCCAGCGCAGCACCCACAGTCCATATCCCAAGCACCACTCCTACACTCTCTATTCGGGAATCCGAGTGTACACCCCGCCCAGAACGATGGCAATGAATAGCTAACGATGATTGACTATTCAAAGGTAAGAATGCTTCGCCTGCACTAGATGTTCTAACTCAACAACTTAATAACCTAATCCTACAACTGGACGTCGTACACACGATTTTCACCTGGATATTATTGATATCAATAGTACTCAATATGATCAGCTGTCCCCCGTCAGTTTACGACCCTGCAAGCCCTCCAAACCTTCGTCTCCATTTATACATCTCGTCAATATGTTAGATGTGTATGATGGTACCTAATTTGGACATGCAAAATTGGTCCAGGTGGGTTTGACACGGCATACGCCCTCACCTTCCAGTTTCCCGTTTCCAGCTTCTTTCCTCCCAGTTCGTACCTCCTAGTGTTCGCAGTATGAAACCATGTAATTTTTTGTTCTCGGTCCCAATGTTGTCCGTTCTCCCTGACGAATTCATCCCTCCCTTATTGTTCTCACTACCCTCCTAGTTGGAATATCCATACGCGGATGTCGTTCAGTATGCTCCGCCCCATATGTATTTAGTACTTAGGTCTTGTGTGAACTATATCCTCAATTATTGCGGCCCCTAGAAGGCATGCATCCAGCGCCTGGGGAATCAAGTAATTCCCCCTTGCTGAAAGACTCAGAACACGAGTCATGGTGAAATATATGTATTTAAAGTCGTGCCTTCAAGGCGCTGCACATACTGTAGTACCAGAATAAATTCCGAAATATGAAAGATTGACCCCTTTGAGTTATGCAGCAATTTGTACACCGTGACCTGCGCGTTGAAAGCGCCATTCCGGATACATACAAATGGTTATGACCGCCGGACATCTGAAGTGTCGGCGGTCTTGCGGTCGAGGAAATTGATTTATCTTGAGGTACCTTTTGGAAAGTGCTGCGAGCTCATCACCGACCAACCTGCTCATCCAGGTTTGTAATGGTCGCACTACGCATAAAACAATGATATAAAAGAGCAGAATCAAATCAAGCGATTGCGTTACCCAACCAATTGGATCTCCGAACCACCAATAGCAAACGAAAAAAAAAAACGAGACGGCGCGGGAATTCGAACACCACTCCTAGCATAAGTATAATCATAGCACGGTATAAACGGGTACAGGCTGTCAAAAATAAAGGAAAGAAGCCAATCCAATCCGAAACAGCTCGAGATGAGCAAAGTTGACCACGTACTCTTATTTGCATATTCTCAACGGCGATTCCTCGTTTCTTCCGCAGCTCCGCCGCCTTCATTATCTCCTCCATCTTCTTCGCGGCTCCAAATTGCGCTGCTCACTCGACTTAGCGACCGCGTTCGCCCTCTGTTTTCAGTCTCCGGTCTAGTTCAGAATACCCACCTCGAAAAACGCCAGCCAGATGTCGATCCGGCAAGGTGTTGTTGAGCAGACAACCTTGGGAGCGAAACACAGTGTACGGCGGAAAGAGTGCTTGGGTGTCCGCAGTTTCGGGCTTCGAGCTGGCATGACGAAAAAAAAAGAGCTGGGGACTTTAGTAGCATCTCTCCTTTCGGACCTGGGCCTATTACCGTGTACAAGCCCAACGTTGACTTGGAACCGGTCTAGCTCCAGTCCAGCGGCCTGGGCTTCGGAGTTGACCTCGTTATAGTCAAGAGAGTTTAGCTATTCTGTTGTTAGATCGAGGTCGACGAAGGGGCGAAGAGTAAGGTGTTGAAGAAGCTGCGTATTAGGGGCTGTGTGCCGGAGCCTGCGGAGGCGCACAGCCCAGTCTTAGACGCAACGTCCGCGGTCCCTGGGACGATTTGAGCCCCCAGATCACGTGTCACGTCTCATCCTTTTCGCTTTCACCACACCGTATACTCCGTCGTCGCACTCTGTTATTTTTTCTGTAACCCCGTCATGTCGAGTAACACGAAAAAATCGAAATGCACCGTATGCAAAAACAGAAAGAACTCCCGCTGCGACTTTGGACAACCATGCAGTTGGTGCGCCAAACGGCAGCTCGATTGCGTCTACGAATCTGCACCACACACCCAACCTACCCACGTTAAACGCGCTACCGAAAGCAACACGAGCACAGACCGCCACGACCCCAACTCATCAAACAACAACACGGACGATAGTCATGACGAAAAGGCAATCTCGCGCGACACCTTCTTCAAAGGTTCCACCTCCACCGACTTCGATGTTCTAAACGCCCGCGCCAACACTGCCAGCCATCGTATTGCCAACGACACGGACAAACCAGCGGCCCACCTCCGCGGCGGAGCACAGGAGCAAGAGGAGGATCCCGAGCAGGACGAGGAGCAAGAAGAACCGAACTACCAAGACATGATCGTGCAGATCTTGGCGAATCAAGAAAGGTTACAAAAGGACATGGAGAAAGTGATGAAAAAGATGAAGAGATCGCGCGAAGCTGACGGTAAGCTTCTGTTTTCTTTTGCACGACCCACACGCACACGCACACACACGCACCTCGCACGTCTCCTTACGCATTCGCGGACACACTATTACGCACGCACGCACGCACACACTCGCTCCCACCCTCATTCACACACGAACAAAGCACACATGCCGCACGCCTCTCTCACTACCGCACGATATTCTCTAAAGGAGAACATCACGACATGACGATCTCGTTGAATATTATCATTACGCACCCCACCCACAACCTAACTCATCACAACACGTACCATTTCCAGAACTCGATCCTACCATCGCTCCAGCATCCAATCGCCGCACTCTATCTTTCGCTAAATCCCTGAGACAACGCAACAACGCTCCATAAGTTCCATTCGTGGACCATTATTCGCACGTCAATCCTTCCTTTTCCTTTTGTTATGTTTTTGTTTTTGTTTCCTTTTTTTGTTTTCTTTCCCGCTACGATCGATTCCACAATCGCCATATTCTTCAGACATATCACTCCATCACTTACGCGCTATACACTGCCTATCACGAGTCGCTATTCAAGTTCTAATACTATTCTCTACATTACACGAACCATGATTTTGGGGGAAAAGCCTACACGTGAGAGCAACCGCGCAAAGCACAGGCATCAACTAGACGCGGCAGGGGATGAACTCGAACCCGCGGTTGACGCGAAGATACCACAGGCGGTCTATCAAATCTTCAAGTCGGGCTGGGACAAACACGTACCATTCACGCTACTCACGAATCAGTACTGCCGAAGCAAAGAAGCGTACAAAGACTCTAGCGAAAAACTGATGCTCGGCCCAGGCAATTCCATTATCGCAACGCCGTCAACCCTGAACACACCTAATCGTGCCGAAGACACTTTGGATCTGAAAGAGTGGCTCCAAGCGAGTGGCCGTTTCCTCACGTTACTAGAGGAGTTCTTTGATAGACATTACGTTGACGCCTGGGAGGCACATATCGACCTGATCATGGCACACGATCGTCGGGACGACATATGGCCAACCTTACTCCGATACGACATAGAACTTCGCAGACGCGCAACCAGGGGCCCGCTGAATCCAGGGAGATGGCAGAAGAATATTTTCGAACACATCGAAAGTCAAGACATCCGAGATGAGAGAGCTGGCCGATTGTCACAATGGCAACAAACCTCCTTTACGACCACACGCACGCCTATGGCCAGCACCTCCGGTGTTGGCCAGTATTCCTTTCGCGATCAACCAAAACCACACTCGTCAAACACCTATACCACCTCACAGGGTACCGGAAAACAAGGCAGGAAAGTCCCAAGATGTTTTCGTTGCGGAGCGCAAGGTCACGTCCCAAAATACTGCCGAGCCACCACCATTACAAACGGAAAGCCAATCATTGTCGAAGGCACACACAAATCCGGATGGACAATCGGAGGCGCTGCTTTCTGCTGGAGTGCCAATGGCGACACCGGTTGCTCCCGCCCCACCTGCGCCAACCTGCACCTATGTTCTCTCTGCCGATCGCCCGACCATGGGGCTTTCGGATGCCCTCTTTAACTTGCATCGTATTCACACGGAACTGATCCCCGAACACTGGGAGACCATGCTACACGAGCTAGGACTCTGGGACCAGTTCAGTGACGTTCCCGACGGTCTACGACACGGATTCCGGATTGGCACTACACAAACAATTTCCAACACTCTTATACCACGTAACCATAACTCAGCGCTGGCGCAACCTCAAGTTATAGAAAATCACATTAATGACGAACTGGCGGCAGGACGCTATTCCGGACCATATACTCGGGAGACTCTGGAGCAGGCAATGGGCCATTTTCGCTGTGCTCCGCTGGGTGTAGTTAGCAAAGCATCCGATCCCGGAAAATACCGTGTAATTCAAGATTTTTCCTTTCCACGCGACAATTCACACTCCTCCCTAAATTCCCAAATAAACCCAGAGGACTTCGACTGTGTTTGGGGGTTCTTCCCCAACGTGGCCGCAGCAGTTGCAGCAGCGCACCCGAACGCAAAAGGAGCCACCTGCGACGTACGTTCAGCCTACCGACAAATTCCTACATCACCAGCAGACCGAGCACACTTGGTCGTACACTGGAACAACCAATTCTACATCGATGGGAACGTACCATTTGGCGCAGCAAGTTCTAACGGTCTATTCGCACGCGTCGGGGACTCCTTAGCACTCATTTACGAGAGACTAGGATTTGGCAAAATCTTCAAATGGGTCGATGATTTCTTATTCATTCAAGATCCTCCCGACCTACGTTACTCCCCTGGCCCTGCCCCACCCTTGTTCTCTGAGGAAGCTATCTACGAGGTGGCAGACAAGCTTGGCCTGCCATGGAAGCGCTCCAAGACCAAGAATTTCGCACCAATATTCAATTACCTTGGTTTTGAATGGAACTTAGCAACAAAACAGGTTACAATCCCCATCTCCAAACGTTCAAAATACCTACAGCGTATTGAGGCCTGGATCAATTCACCAAAATCCACACTCAAAGAGGTCGAATCAATAGTCGGATGTTTAATTCACTGCGCTTTGGCGATGCCAATGGGACGCCCACACCTGTCGGCAATGATTGCATTCTCTGCATCATTTCCGCACAATCACCGATTCCGTTTCCTCCAGAAACCAATCCCGATTCCAGCAGACACAGAGGCACGCTGGTGGAGAGAATCACTCCGCGCACCAGATTGCAGCTCGTTTATCGGCCCAGCACCAGCTAGCCACCCAATTTATATTGTATCAGACGCGTCAACTTCCTTTGGCATTGGCGTCATCCTTGACAACCAATGGTGGGCGTGGCGCTTGCTCCAGGGCTGGAAATCAGACGGCAGGGATATTGGATGGGCGGAAGCGTTAGCACTGGAACTGGCCGTGGACGGGGCTATCCTCTCCGGCGTGCACGACGCATCCATTGTGTGCCACTGCGATAACCAAGGCGTAGTTCAAGCATGGGCCGCTGGCCGTTCACGCAACACGCATCAGAACACAATTATCATGCGAATCATGACCAAGGCGCTTGCAGTAAACATTCACATCCAGGTGGCATACGTTCGATCCAAAGACAACCCCGCCGACGAACCATCTCGCGGCGCAGCACCAAAAGCGATGACCCACGCTCCGTTCACGATCCCAATCCCACCAGACGCCGCCCCATTTATTTCATTCACATCTCTCTAATACAGTTACCAAAGAACCATACTCATATCTACGCACGGCCATGTTTTCAGTTTTACTACACGTTTTAATAGGCAAATTATTTGTATATGTATTCCTCACATTTGAGAACGTAGCTACAAAACCACCATTCCCCATACCACACACGCACATACATATATCACGTGTCTAGCACAATCTTCACCCTCACATAGAGTCTGGCACGTGCAATGGATGAGTCCAGATGATCCGGCTGGATGTTTACACAGATGATACACCGTGCAGATTACAGCTAAGCCGGATGAATTTGTCAGCAATCTGTAAGCACGTCCGACAGATAGCTGGCTGAAATGCAATATATATTGCTAATTGAACACTGAGGCAAGGGTGTGAGCACCAAGCAAAGGCATGTAAGATGGATTGGCTCGTTGTAATGAATGTCTCACGCTTGTTCTATCACGGGCACTGAAAAAGATCTCCTTTGCTGATTTGGCCCCTCACAAACGATCATACGACGGTAAATAGGGAACCCCGTTGAAAAAATAGCATATACATTCGAGCAATTTTGGAAGTGCAAGAGTTCACTGTCGAGTAGAACGAATCCATACAAGGATCTCAAACTCGGTTCGCCAATCACTCCCTGGTAATATGTCAACTTCGGTTTCGAGTTTCGATGTCAACCCAGTAGTGTCGTTTGTAACCTTGACCCCGACTTTTCTCACTCGTAAACAACGGCGGAAACCTCTGCAGCAGGCAGGAGTTAACAATCTCTCGCTTGGGAGATTTCCGACTCTCTGCTATTTGGATGTCGCTTTCGTTACGTCAGTACATGCACAACTTTCATATAACTTTGTTTATACACTATTAGGAGTCGCAGCGATCATCTGGGGTTCACACAAGCCTTTCCAAGTTTGCTGAGCGTCTCGGGTATGTATACTATAGGGCTCTTTTGTCCTAGACCTAACCATCAACCTGCTTTGGATCTTAACCGTAGTCTCATTGATTGACGCAGAGCATATGTTTTCGAGCGGGAGGTGAATGAAGAGTCATCTACATCACCATATGTTCTCAGACACATTCAGTGGAGATATGACTATGGGCGCATTGCTACAAAACCCCCTATCGCTTGATGCAGAGGATATAGTATTACTCCTAGAAGGCCATAATATTGAAACTGCTACAAGTAACTAAAATATTGTATAAATTGGGATGTTTTTGGCTATATATGCACCTCGAAACATGGTTTTTGACCTATATGTTTTATTGACTAATACATCTGTGATCCATCTGTTTACCAATCTGTACGAACCGCAGCTTTAGCCGTATATCATCTGCTGATGACCAATCAGCTGCAGATTTAGCGACAGTGGATAGCCGGATGATCCGTGCCAGACTCTACCCTCACAACCAACACTATGCCGCCAACTCGGAAGTTCGCTGCAAACCTACACCGACGTCTAGTGACCAAACCATACCAACGACAACCAGCAGCACCAGAAGCAACACCGGGTACATACCTATTAGGCCAAACCGTCAAAGTCAACATGTCCAACCAGAAATCAACTCCTCCCCTTTTTCCTTCCACCCTCCCCGGCGACGATTCCTTACCGGCTTCAGCAACCGCCAACACTGTACTGGCTTTCACACACAGCTTGGCCAAAGGCACAATCAGCAATTATCAGTCAGCGATAAAACTGTTTACCACGTTCTGCGACAACAATAATGTACACCCCAACAAGCGTTTTCCAGCCAACGAAACCCTTCTATGTGTATTTGCTGCATCTATGGCCTCTTCGCACACCGGCTCCTCAATTAGCGGCACTATTTCCGGCCTAAAAACCTGGCACGCGCTACACAACCAACCATGGCAAGGCAGCCAACGCTTATCAATGATCATTCGAGGGATCTCGACCACAGCTCCCATCGACGCTCGCAATCCGCCACGACCACCCATTACTACAGAAATGTTAGTTATGCTAGGCAACCAATTAAATCTCGACGACCCGTGTGACGCAGCAATATGGGCGGCGGCATTGATTGCGTTCTGGGCCCAATGTCGACTTGGCGAACTGCTCGGATCCTCCCGCCGTAAACACGACAGCGACAGGTTTCCATCGCGCTCATCACTAGCGCTCCCGGACGCCAACGGAATCCGCACTTTATCGCTACCACGAACCAAGACCAGACGTGCATCAGGCGACAATGTACACATCACGCAACAAGAAGAACCAATCAATCCCGAACAAGCAATTAAAAATCACTTCCACATCAATAATTCGTTAGCAGCACACGACCATCTTTTTGCCTTCCGGGCCCCCACAACAAACACGACACACTGTCTCACAAAGGAAGTATTCATTAACCGCTGCAACGAAATTTGGTCCAACCATGGTCTCGAGAGATTCACAGGTCACGCATTCCGTATTGGCGGCACATCGACCCTACTCCGCAACGGCGTTGACCCGAACATAGTCAAAGAACTCGGCCGTTGGTCCTCCGACGCCTTCTTCAAATATTGGAGAGATATTCCGGCAATTGCATCGAATCACGCCAATCGACTGGTCATTGGCGCAAACAACGCACACACGACTAATACACCGCAACGGGCGCGTAACACTACAACTCGTACCCGTACTCCAGGGCGATCCGCGCGTTTGTAGAACGTCTAACAAAAAACGCAAGTCGGATATCGGCTCCGAGACTTACCAACCTAGCTCAACGGTAGATTCATTACGTTCATTACCATCCTCGCTTGCACTCACGAACCGCACACCGACAGTTCACGACTATGTCTTAGTATACGGTCCATGACCGCCAGGCGGGCAAGTTTGCTCGCGTCTCGGTTGCCCCGGTTTCTCCCCGTCGCTGCGCGGCGGGTCCCCCACCCCTATCCGGTTTCCTAGCGTTGCTACACTCGTTTACACCTCACGTTTAAGAACTCCCGTATAAATACAGCGCGGAAAAAATTATACATTATTTCCACCTTCGCGCGTACACAGTCCGACACAGGGACCAGCAGAGTAGGCTAAGACTTGAAAAGTGATGATATAGGCTTGGTCGATGTTAAAGTTGATTGATCGAGCGTATAGCCAGGAGTGGTCAGCCCCAAGCATGGGGTATGTTTCATCTCGTCCAGCCCGGTCGGGGCCCGTCAATGCAGTCAGCCATCCTAACAGTTACGATGGAATCAACGGCTTACTATGTCACCCTAGGTGGTTTGGTTCAAGAGCGCTAGTCGTTCTGTTCGCTCAGGATTAAGCTTTCCAACGCGTGCTCGCACTGGTTCAAGTGTAAATCATGTTCAAGTAGTGCTTCAAACAGTTGGAGTTAGCACGGCTCGTGGTCGAAGCTGAAAAAACCAAGTGAGCTAGACTCATGGCGCATGAGTTGTGGAGACGGAGACGTAAGCGGGGTTCAAGTCATAGCAGACATACAGTTAATAATGAGGTGCGCAATCCAGATTCATTGATACAATATGCTAGTAGTGCGCAAGGAGCGAGTCTCGCCTATAATGACTGTACTGTGGGAAAAGGCGCTATCACCCGCCATCTAGACACCTAATCAGCATTGCACTAACCAAACAAATACTCAAACCACCCTCACGCCGCCAACATCCGGTGGTTATTCATCAGCTTCAGTGTATTTATAGATAGACTTAGCAAACGAGGGGCGCAATTAGGAGAGGAAATAGGTCATGGTTCGATATCGATATTGAGGCCGGCCACCTCGGTGGCCGGATGACAAAGGCTGAGTAAGCGATTGTATGATATAAGCCAGTGATCGTCCGACCCGGTGACTCGGTCAGACTCTTTCGTCTTGACCCGAGTCTGACCAAGTCTGACTCCGAGTCTGACCGGGGAGTCAAACATGACGTAAGGTCTGGAGCTCGGCGCTTGAGCGTGTGAACTGGATGCTTTGCGTAAACCCCCTACAATCCACTCAATTTTATCAACATACAGCACAAGTACAGCTAGAATCCGACGTCGACGGTTCAGACGCCGTGACCTTCCCTACTGAAGATGATATCAATGTCATGCTGGATAATGACTACGACGCCGAGGAGCCTATAGCCACCGCCACACAGGCCGATGCACACAAACTCGGAGGAAGAGGTTGGGGACACTCTCCCCAACCCTCAGCTATTTTTTACTAAACGCTCACAGGCCATGTCTGGCGGTTCTTTAAGTTGTTTGACTCAAATTCCCCTTCATGACCTTTTCGATTTCCCTCCCCCATCTAACTAATCCCATTTGCTGAATTCTGGCACCAAGGGATTCCAAACCTCAAAGAGGAGATGACATGCTTTGATACAACTCTGCTGGCTTCGGATAATTAAGTGATATTTAATTGTATTTAATTCTGGGTTTATATTCGTGGCCTTCCTCTCTCCTAGCTTGGCCAGCATTGACTCCATCAAATTCGAGTCTGACGAGTCCGACTTCTGACTCCAAAATTTGAAATTGGGTCAGACTCGGGTCAGACCCGAGTCAGTCCATCACTGGTCTGGCTACCATCATGCCTCTGTCCACCCACTATCTCGCAAGGGCGCTCCGGCTCACATCAGCGACTCAGGATATCTCGCCCCAATTCCGAGTGCTAGTAGACTGTTTTAGCCCCAACTAGGGACCTCGTCCTCTTGCTGATCGAACCATCCATGCCGCGGCCTGGTCTTAAACGCTAACCAAGTTACACCGTCTATACCGTCTCTCGTGGGTACACAGTCCACTGGAATAAACTGCATAATGCCCAATCTGGTCTGTAGATTGATAACTCAGCACATTCTTTTGGCTAGTACTAAGCAGTGTTCCAAAGTTGCTCTACCTCGAATACTCTGCATACTGTGGTGCTGTCAACACCTCTTGCTACGATTGATCGGCCTGAAGCTGCAATCAGCGCAGCAGGGACTAATCAATTTCTACTGCGCCATATATGACATCCGCATGAGCCAACTCGACATAAACATTGTGGCTTCGGCTCCCCGCTATCATTGCCCCTGTTTGCCTCAACAACTCATGTCATATGTCATACCGGCAACTTTGAGATATCGGCTTGTTTCAGTAACATTTCACACAGCGGGTAAGAATAATATTTTATTAGTCTATAAGTAAAGGGCGTGAACTAATACCGCGCGCCGAGCACCATCAGTTTCTAGAATGTAGATCTAGAACACCCAGCCCAATTATTTTACACACCAACCAGTGGAGATATCTGTAGATAACGGTACAATATTTGTGAATGTAGTGGAGAGGATAGTAATGAGTAGAGGTATATAGAGCGACTCAATACATGTATATTTATACTGGAAGAAACGGCCGTGCATGCGCTGCTTTACATCCCGTCGCCGCGCCTGTATCTACTGAATAGGAAAAGGGAGACTGACACGCAGAACGGGAGAGAAAGAGAAAAAAAAACATGATAGGGGAAATATAGGGGAAATATAGGGGAAATATAGGAGAGACGGCGGGGCGTCGACGGGCGACGAAGTCGGCCATCGACGCTTGGTCACGTGATCTATTACCGGCGAGCGAGCCTCTGCACGCCGTTCGTCCTCGATAGTTTTAGACTCACGGCCATCGTGTGCGCTGGGCCTGCTAAAAAATCGAGTGCCTCAACTATTCTTTGTGATTACCACATGTGCGCTCCCAAGTTCTCATTGATCAATCCTAATTCTGATTGACTTCATCCAATTAGGACTTATTAGATCCCGCAATATGGCAGATTATACCAAAAACGGAAGATTAGATCAAACAAATGTGTTCTCAGCCAATCGAATTACTGGAGCAGACACTGGATCGCCAGAGCGACGCTACCATACACAGAAACGAACGAGACAGCGGCGAGCGTGGATTGTGTATTCACTTCGGTCAAATCATAATGCGGCATAAATAAACGAGAGGGGAAATCAAAAAGAAACCAAACCAAACCGATCCAAAATGAGATGAGCCCGGACAGCTACGCGCTCCCATGTTGCTGCTGCAGGTTTTCAGCAGCGATCGCCCTCCCGCCGCTTCTAGCCCTCACTGAGCAAGCGAGTTTTGAGCGAAGAAAGAATGTTCAGCGGCGGAGAGCCGCGAACCTTGAAGCAAGAAGAGCGCCTGGATGTTGGGCGCTAATGTCGCCTGGGGAGGTCGCCTAGACCTTCGAAACCCGTGCCGCTTGACTAGAGCTGTAGCGACTCCAAGACCTGGTCAATCGTGTTGACAACGACTGGCCTGGGTCCGAAAAGTGGGGCGCCGCTAGAATTAGCATTCAACGCGAAGGTGGTCTAGTGGCGACCAACAGCGAAGAATGAGCGGTCGAGCATAAGAGGGGCTAGGGACATTTTCAAATGGTGGCGAGGTCAGTTAGGTAGGCCTCAAAATAATGGGCGACAACTGACCATGGTTGACGGGAGCTAACGCTGGGAATGGACAGGGGCATGAACAAGGTGGGGTTCGCTGACGAATCAACCACAGTTCATGGGTGCAGCCTCGATTTATTGGTACACCATATCAGTTGTGCTTGGTGAGTGACTCTCGCGTTGGCGACCTACGTTATAATAGAGCAATGGGCCTTTCCGGCCGCCACCTGACCACTCAGTTAGCTCTACGTAAATTACCCATGTCGCCAAAGTTGACTCACATCATCAAAGCGTTGCAATTATACATTACCAACTTTGCTACGCAGGCTCAGAAAACACAGAGCACATTTGATGGGAGAATAGGTCGTAGTTGATATTAGCGCGCTCGTCGGTTGCCCTGATGAGAAAATACTGGTACCTGATGACGTAAGCTGGCCCTTTCACCCAATGGCTTCAACCACGGAAACTCCGTCTATCCGTCCCTCACAAAGGAGCTGCGAATACTATAGGATACGACTCACATATGCTTGCCCTCAGTCTGGCCTCGTCACTCCTGAAACTGTTAACGATAGCTCTAGTCCTCATGTACAGTCTTCTGGATTGAACTGTCTCCGCCAGAGGTAGGTCTACACCGTTAGACGGCTCTCCTCGTCTCTCGTGGCTATCATTTTACATCCATCGATCCTGACAAGCTCAATCTCACCCTATAGACGGATAATTTAGCGCAAGTCACTAGGTATGACAGGTTAGTGTTCAACACCGCCTTGATTGATATACTTTGCACGTTAGGATACTGCCGAAATTTCTCGCGAAGTTTGGTAAGTTCAATTAATGGTCGGTTTGGATTGAGTCTGATCCTTCTATTTTATGCCGTAGACCGTTTCTCTCAGAGCTACTCCGACGTAGAATCCCTATGCTCCTCTCGATCACTGGTCATTTTTGTTTCCATTCGCGTTGTCAAGTGATGCTCAACTGGTACCATGATATCCTTCCTTGCCTCAGTCGTAACCCAGGATAGGGATGGATAGACCTTTTTAGTGAGTGATTGAAGAGCGCGAGCTGACTGCTATTTCCACTTGAAACTACCCTACCGCCAGTATAGTTTTTTTTCCGTTCCACCGCTTAGTTGCTACTACCATCTACTTGGGATGATTGTACTTACCCGGTAAGAGTTATTTTTTGTCTAGCCCAAAGATCCCGCTTGCCACTGCCAAGCGGGTTACTGAAGAATCTATCGGGCCTAGATACCAGGGAAAATGCCAGACACTGCTGACACCTTTCCAACATTACTAGGCAATGAGCCAAGCTAGCACTCTAAACGGAAGTCAAACCTTTGACGCTTATCAGACCCAGCAATGATTCGCCCGTCCTGGAACCTACCGAATAAGCCCGATTCAGAGAGAGGAGGCAAGGCAAATAACTGTCCTCACTTCAATAAGACACGTCAAGGAACCTAACTGCTTCTGCTTATTCCTTACTTCTTATTCTAGCGCTCTTGTCCTGATCTCTTTCTCTTCGGCAAATGGTGCATCCAAACTACCGGTGGTGAGGGCGCAAGCGTATCCAGTCACTTAAAAACCGTGTAGGTTGGGATCCATCCTGAGGACTACTCCCTCTGGATGTAAATAGTTGGCTAGAGAGGGATTCGTCCCCGGGGGCCTTTTTCCTGTGGTATGTGTGACGCCATTCTACAAATATGCAAAATCTGACATCCAACCATCGGCATCTAAGACAGCAGCCGGCGTAGATACCAAACACTTATATATCAAGAGGGACGCTGATATCTAGGTGGGTTTCAAGTGATAGAACCTTTCAGGAGTCAAGGCTACGCCGGAAAACCGAAGGTGCCGGACAACAAAATCTGGTTTTGGAGCTGTGAGGTTTGACGCTTGGTGAGCTGAGCATTTTGTAATTATCCAAGCGCTCATGTGGATCGGTATAAGTGTCATCCCCGCCTAGTGCGAACGCGTGAATATGTTAATAGGCACGATGGACTTGACGGGCACACTGGCGGTCGGGACATCTGTGAGTTGGTTCACTCTAAGGCCATGCGGTCCCGTCTTGACTGAACTTAGACATATGTATGACTCGGTAGCTTTTTCTTAGAGAATCAGTGGTTTGGATTTTTTTCCACATGTGTCCAGCACTCGCAGCGTTCGACATATATTCAGGGTGGATCCAATGTTCCTTTATCAGATAATATTATGTGCAGATGGGCATCGGGAGATCTGGTGAACCTGATCTAAACTTATTTTGACGATTGACATGCTGGATTGTTCCATAGAACCTTCCTTTGATTACGAAACACCCCCAGCACCTGATGTCTGACAACCTAACGTCGCAGCAACCCCTCCCAGAGCGTTCAACTTCCAAGACCTTAATATCAGAAAACACATAATTCGACATCGTCTACCGTATACATAACTTCAATGGCTCGTCTAAGCAGGCCTGTTTTTCAATCACCTCTTTGGGTCATCCAAGGGTACGCATGTGTATCATCATACCGGTTTATCTGACTATGCGGCTAACCTCTAGAGTTTTTCTTTCCTCGCCCACCTCACATTTCGTATCTCATGTTCTTCAAAAATACACTCTAGCCAAGCTCCGTTCCATGCACCCATTCCTCAAGCCGATGCTGCAGTTCCTGTAGCCGTAGTCGATGAGAATCCGAACGGCGCGCTTCCCCAACCTGCCCGTCTCCTCTCCTCGCTCTATGGACACCTACGCGCTTGAACCCATAATGAATGAGAGGCCAATTTCTGCCTGTGTGAGTTGTATTCTCAACATACCACGTAGCCGTACCCCTGATTTTGGCGTATGCGCTCCGCCACCGATGGCTCGAATATGTAGCGCAGATTCGTGCAGACCTCGCGAATCTGTCAGGCAGATTCGTTTAAGGGTGGGCCTAGATGACTAATCGCACTCAGCAATCCCAAGAGTGGAAGATAGTATTTAACGCCCATCCTGCACCTCCCGTTCATCTGTTTTCAGTTTTCCTCCTCGCCTGTACTTTCAGCTTGCAGCATCGGGCATATGCGCTTATCTTACCCGTTTTCAGCATCGTGGCTTCTTCCGGGTAGTTTCAGTCCGCATATATGCGTGTTTTTGGACTGCTTGTCTTGCCAATTGTCTCTCATGTACACTGTCCCTTTGCTCTTTGCTATTCTATTTGCGCTATACTGGTCGAGCTTTGATTGCACTGTATTTCAGGGCGGTTTAATGTAATTGGGCATAAGGGACCTAACAGCCCCTTTCCAACGCAGCTGTGTCTTGAAGATTCTCAAGCCTTTTGGCCTCGAACAGACAAGGCGACAAATTCAGGCTACTAGACTGGAATTTCTTTTAGTAAACTTCGAACCACGGGTGGACCTTCAGGACTGTTGGTCTTGGGGATTATATGTGTTTGGAGATAAAGACTGATAAATACAATTAACAAGACAAGCCAGCAGCAGCAGAACAGGGAAATCAACGCCGTCAACAACGCCAACTGACGCCGATAGCGTCTAAACAGGTGATGGGGTCGTCCCTTAGTGTCTTTGCCGAGCCCGTGAGCCCGTGCACGTCGCCACAGCGCTCATGTTCCTGACCGGCGCAGTAGCTGTGGAGCTAGCGGGAATATCAGCCAAGAGTCGCCTCATGAAAGCGCTCATCCTAAATTTGGTACCCTGAGGTGGAACTGAGCAGCTCCATGAGGCAGAATCTTACTTTTTTTCCTCACGTAGGTACTCGTGAAGGTTGTGTACATACAATATTATTACAAGCAATTACCCGTCCGCGTCTGAAATAATCCAGGCAAGGAATGCAACCCCGGAGGCTCGTTTATTCACTACTACAGTACAGCCACTCTTCTCCCCTTATTGAGGATAAACACTCAGTCATCCCATACAGTCGTACATACGTGTCCTAACTGCTCTCTCATGTGCTCGGCACTCGTGTTTCTTACTTTCTATAGTAGCAACTACATGTATAAATGTCCATATGACTTAGCTGCTAATAAATTGTCTGAAACACCAGTAATTTCCCCTACACAAACCGCACCACAACACATCGACGAGTGGAATTGAAGCTATTGAAGCATAATGGAGTCAGAAATATACCCCCCGATATATGACTGCCTCATGTGTTTGTATCCTCTCCCTTTTGTGGCAAATGCACAAGCCATCAAAAGTGTTGCGGCACGTGATATCCGTTGTATTTCAACAGCTGGGAGCGGCCAGATATCCATTTCTACGCTTGGTAGTATTATTAGAGAATGTGCGCCCAGACGTCGTCCACCTGTATGCGAATTGATATAAGATCGTTATGATTGTGCGATGAACTGTGAGATGGATTTACCCCAAAATGCTAAAAATCCACCCTGCAGTGAACAGGTTCTCAGATTTCTTGCCGAGTTCAGCAAGTATCCGGCCAATTTAAGTCAAATTAAATGCGCAGAATGTATCAGCAGGCCTTTGTGAGTGCCTAAACAAATTTTAATTACTAGTTGACAAGTAGATAAACGCACATATAGGTACTTCTCTAGAATGTACAAATGTATTGCAGCACTCTGGTGCGAAGACCATCTCATAGTTCATCGTACAATTGTCAGAATCTTATGAGAATCTGCATACGAGTTGATAAGGCCTGGGCTCACAGTATACATCAGAGTTTCTAATCGTAGTAATTGATACCTCACCGCTCACAACCGTTGCGACACAGCGGCGATCACGTACCGTAAGACTTCTGATGACCAACGCAGTCAGGAGGAGGCCAGGGTTGGAGAGCCTGATTATAACCGGAATTAACTAAATACTGGTGCTTTCTTATTAACAGGATGGAGGGACAGGATTCATCCTTTCCTCGCAATGCTCCCGGCTCTTAGAGTCTTTTCGGATGGTCAAATTGCAAATTCAGCACTGACACGAGTCTGGCGGTGTACTTTTGTGGTGACTACGTTCACGCCGCAATTTGATCGGCATTACTCTGTGAATTGGCATTGCGGCAAGCCCGCACAACATGGTCCCCTATAAATCATCATTCCATCCTGCGTCTTTCTCAACCTCAACCTCAACCTCAACCACCATTAACACTCAGACTCATCTAACTTCTTTCTGCTCAGAAGTCATGGCCCGACCGCAGAAACCCGTCGTGCAGGCACCTGGAAGAAATCATCAAAGGTCGTATTGCTTCAGCTAGGTTCCCCTCCGGCTCAAAGGCTTTCATTGACTGGGGGGTTGGCTGTCATGGGTTGAATCGCTAATCGTTGCTTTTCTTGTGTCTTTGTCCTCAGGTTATTCCCATTCCTACTCCCACTCCTGCAAAACCATGCGCTTGCCACATTCTTCGCCAGCGCTGGTACACCTGGTGAGTCTTTGTTATCGCCAGTCGTAGCTGTCACTGCTGATATCTCACAAAATCCAAGTGCATGGCCAGCTCGAACTTCACTCTCCACTTCGAGGTTCTTTATATGGGAACATGCGTATTCACCATACTCAACCAGGGGACGGATAGCTGGGGTCGGTGTGACACAAATAGGTACAGGTGCGTACGATGTTACATTACCCTGTTCTTCCACAGATACTTATTTCGGTATACTGTTGAACGGTCATACTGAATTACAGGGAGTAACTTGCTGACGTGATCTGATGCGAGCCCCACGACTCGTTTCAGGTGACGTCAATTCGACACACACCCTGCTTCTCCAGTCTCCCGCCTTCTTGTTTATTTAACATAAATCTCGTCTCGTCGACTTGCACTGTCTCAGACCTTCAATGTGATTGCTTGTCTCGCTGCCTTCGGTATCCCCCCGCCTACGTATGTACACATGTAACTTCCTCGTCTTCTATGCTACACCTCTTATTTATATCATGCTGCTCGGACGTTGCTTGTACCCCCTGCCACGTTAACGAGACATACCGTTTTGAAAATGAGTTTCAGATTCGCAACCGTCACATGGTTGAACTTTCAGCATTACAAGTTCACATCAACCATCGCACGCCCAGATTACCTTCGGCATCGAAACACGTTCCTTCCAAATCCGAACTCATTAATCTCAAATAGGACATATCACGCGGTGAAGTGGAAGATCAAATCAAACAATCAATTCACGACCAATCAAACTACAAGAACAAAACTAGATCACCAAAACAAGACTACCATACAAAGACATTCGGACCAGACGGCGACAAGCGCGGATTTCGTAGCGATTCCAGACACGAGCAAAAGAAATACCAATCCAATCCAGACTAAACCGATTCGAGGGAGAGACGACGACGACGATCACGACTTGTACTGCTTGAGCATGTTCTCAGCAGCGATCGCCCGCTCCTTCCACAACTCCGCCTCTTTCTTCGCCTCCTCGAGCTCGTCCTCGAGCCTCTTCACATGCTCCAACTTGCGCTGTCGGCTTCTCCGCGCAGCCACAGTGTTCGCCCTCCGCTTCTCGTCGACGGCCTGGTTCAGGATGTCCGCCTCCGTGAGCTCCTGCGCAGCTTCGACGCCTCGCTTCCGCTTCGCGATGATCTTCGCAGCGCGGCTCTCGAACCCAGCCGGCAACTCTTTCCGGGCAGTCGCAGACGGGCCATAGTAATTCCGCTGCTGCGTCGGCGCGTCAACCGGCAGCAACTGCTCAGGCTGAAGGTTCTTCCGATGTCCAGTCGGCTGAACCCGCTTCGCTCCAGCAGGATCAGAAACCGAGCGCTGGCCACCAACAGACGGACGCTGCGCAGGCGAATTTTGAGCCGAGGCGGAATGTTCGGCGGTGAAGAGAGGCGAAGATTGCGGGGAGAAGAGGGCTTGAGTGTCCATCGCCGGGCTCGTCGGGCTTCCATGCGGCATCTGGAGGAGCGCGTCGAGGGTCTCGAAGCCCATGCCACCGGACTGGAGCTGCAACGTCTCCAAGTCGAGGTTCGGCGTGTTCACGATGCCCGGGCCGGGCCCGAAAAGCGGAACGCTCCCGGAGTTGGTGCCATCATAGTCAAAGAGGGCAGGGCTCGTCTGGTGGCGGGTGCAGGTAGAGGAAGGAGTGAAAGGAGAAGCGTCGGAGAGGTTGGGAGTGTCTTCAAAGAGGGGAGAGGTGAACTCGGGCGACGTGAGCAGCTCATTGATCGAGCGCATGGTATCATAGTCGGGCATGAGCGGGGTGGAGTACGGGGTCGGGTTCATCTGGTTCAGATCGGTGGCGGGGGCGGCGACTGGATCGACAGCGATCAGATCAAGCGGAGATCGCGATAAGATCGGCGACTTACCGCCCTGGATGAGCTTGGTCAAAAAGTGCTCGTCGTATTGTTCGTTCATGGTGGTGTTGACCGACGCGGCGGCGTCGGGCTGGTTCGGGGTGCTGATCATGCTGAGGTAGTTTTGCAGAAAGTCGGGGGCGAAGCCGCTCGAGGACGGGGCAGAGGGAGCCGAGTGCGAGTGGACCGGGACTCGTGGCACGGCAAACGTGTGCTTGTCGGGCGAGCGCGGGGTGTGGCGGGTGGTGCTGGGCGGAGGCGGGAGCGTAGACGGGATACTCAGGTGCGGGCCATAGGTGACAGACGAGGTGGTGGTCCGAAGACGGGGGTGCGGTGAAGCTAACGCATGGTGGGCGGGGGAAAAGCGGGGGTCGGCGGGGCCATCGTAGGGAGAATGGGGGACATTGTTCTGGAACAGGGGCACTTGATAGTTGGTGCTCGGGAGTGATGCGGACGCGTAGAGGGCACTTAGATCTGGCTCGACATGGTGGCGGGTCTCAGAGGTAGTGTTGTTGTCGAAGCGCGAAATGGCGGTGGGCGACTGGGCGTCGAGGTTGGACTGGGCCGGCAGCGCGGTTTGGCTGCGGGGACTGGGAGCAGGAGCGATGGGCACGTAGCGCGTAAGCCGGGGGTTCATGGTTGTGCCTGGGGTATCAGAGCGCGACTCACGGTTTTAAGAGAAAGTGGGCGCTTGTGCAGTGCCCGTGTGTGTCTGTGTGCGCGCAGGTGGCGGCAGCGGGAGTCTTGTCTGGCGGGAGGGGGATGAAGAAACACGTTGGCTGCGCACAAGTCCTGGTTAAGTACCACCCCGCCCGCTCTCACCCCAAATCTTCCAGCCGAATTCCCAACCATCGATAGTTCACTTTCCGCGGATTAGCCGCGCACATTCGTGACTCGCCCCGAAATCCACGCGAGCACACCGCCCCCCGCACCGCTCTGCCAGTCCTCCCCTGCCCCCTGTGCGCCGCCTGTGCGCATACACTCGCCTGCCGACGCCAGCGTCAGCGCACTCGCCGCGTCCTCCAGCGTTCGCGCATTCCCTTTCTGACTCGGCGACATGTATCTCCGAGATCTCATCGGGGTAGGCACCAGATTTGATTGCTGCGCACAGCCGGCCGCCCCTCCTGAGAAAGGCCGTCGCTTAACTTATCTCCCTCTCGCATTCACTCACACTTGTCCTACATTCGTTCTAGCAGACTCCAGCTCGGCCACGTACCCTGCACGCCCGTGGGCCGCAGCGATTGTGTACTCGTACGAGCCAAGTCGTCCGAGCTGCGTAGAACGTGTTTTTCACACATCAATATAGTGTATCTTAATCCAGACGCTGCGATCACTCCTCCCCTGCACGACGCGCGGTCGTGCCGGTGGAATGGCCCGGTCCCATTAGTCACCCATGGACGATGCCATTCCACTGCCAATCAAATCTCCCTAAAAAGCAACACTGATGTACTCTGGCGCCTAAGTGACGTTGTCCACACGTTGTCCACACGCTCCGTACAGAATGGCGATAGACTGAGGCCGGCGAGTTCGAAGGGCGTCACGGGTCCGCTCCTCGTACTTTCCAATCATGTCTGGATGACAGGGTTATCCAACGATCGCTGCCGTCGGCAAGACGTGGCGTTGAAGGCACTACTCCGTCAAATTCCTCAAGCGGCACAGAATTTAAGCATACGGCGTCATTCCCGAAATCCCGCTGCGGTCTCGCCAGGACAATCACGTCGTAGACTTGGCGAGCGTGCATGCGGCTCTGGAACGCTATCACTCCCGCCAGCCGTAGCGCCTCCTAGTCCATACTTACGACGTCATTCTGCAGGAATGGTTCACGACGCTAAACCTAATCAGCCAAGCCGCAGCTGGGTCTTGGACCGCTTCGACGACGTCGGCGCCTACGCTCGTCGCCATGGCACGCGGTCCGCTCAGCCTGGAGCGTAGGAGATAAATGATAACCTTAACTGGCTCCCCCCGCGTGTGAGTTGTGTTCGAATTCAGTTCTGATTCTACCCGGATGCCGCGAAGTCTAGCTATGCCACCTCGTGGGGTCCGTGCAATGCGCCAAGTCCACGGACATCGCTCCTGGTATTCTTCAACATATCTGAGCAACCCACTTGAATATCCTAGGCGTAAGATGCTTTTCTTACCCTGATCGTGTAAAGGGTTCAACTCCACATTCGCGACCTTTCAAAGCGGGATGTCAGCCACCTGCTCTCGGTTGAGCAAATTGTTTCGGTACAACCAAGGAAGGCCTGCTGGACACTTTGGGAGATCGACTCGAGTAGAAACGCCCCTTCCGGCGTCCTAACCAGATCGGGACTATATGGATTTGAATAAGCACAGCCTTAACGCTTGTCACACTACCCGTCAAAATATTTTACGCGAAGCTCAACACGGTGGGGGGGCCGCAGCTTGGGCGGGAGCCTGCGGGTGAGGGCCCTAACAACAGCTCTCCACCTAGATGTTTAATTGACAGTCGGTTTGACTAATGACCGTCCGACGATCTCCAACTGGGGGAACTGGCCGGTTTAGGGAAACTCTTGGGACTACACGATGGAGGAGTGGGGTACTATAGGTGAGCTCCCCGGACATAAATACATGGACCGGTAACGACTTTGAATCTTCAACATCTCCTCCTTCCTATACTCTGGCTGACAATCGTCACCAGTGCGCTTTGCAAACACTATCCACGGACTATTCTGAACCCCATTCCCCTCCTCTGCCGACGTATACCAGCGCGTTTCTTCTCGCCCGATGGGCAAACGCAATCAATCTACAGAAGCCTCGTCGTCTCCTATCCATCCGTTATTCCCACCGCGTCCGTAAGTTCTCATTAACGATTAACTCATCTAATTTGATGTCAAGCTTATCGTCAAATTATATTTATCAGTGCTCCGTCACACTGTCAGTGGATCGGGCGTGCAATTCGGTGGGCGCGAAAATTATTCCAGTAGGAACGGACGGAATCTATCGCTTAGGTAGGCGGGTCGGCTTATAACGGGAGATTCAGCACTAAAATCAGGTTTTGTAGTGCATATACTCTATCTTCACTCATAGAGGTTCGACTTGAATACAGTTTCTAGGTGTCCAGGTGACTCCTTAATACCCTCTCCGCCTCTGGTTGCATCCGTAGTAGATTTGTTTTGGTTACTTATAGATGCGTGTATGCGTCGTGGCGTGGCTAATGTGTCTGCTTGTTCGTTGGTATTTGTATATATGGTCTGATGCATCGTGTTTTTCTAAAATCTGTGTATTCGTTTTCAAGTTTCCCGTCTTTAGTAATTTCCAAGGAATCTCTGGCCTTCCTGCCCAAAAATGCTTCTTCTTACGGCGGGCGCCTGCAGAACACTTCATTATCTAGGCATTTGATGCACCAATCTGGCAACTGGTTACTTCCATACTGCTAAATTATTGTTCCCATTGACGCTGCCTTTTTCACATCACTCTAATTTTTGAAAGGGAACATTGAGCGGCTCGAGGCGCTTAGCTTGTCGAACTGGCACACGGACCCCAGCGCTGCGCCTCGTCACTCAGCTGTCGTTACAGCAGCCGAATAGCGGAAGCCCGAACGAATTTGCCGATCTTGTGGTGAGGCATGTCGTAAGAATGGTCAATTCTGTCAAGTTGGACTTGGTTGTCTTGCTCCCTTGCCATCTCCCATCCACGTGCGGGTGACAGACGGTGATTTGGATAGGTGCAAGACTAGATCTACCATTTGAGCTTCTCGAAATGGTCACCGCCAGTTGAGCACAAAGGTCAAGGACGTTATGCAATATGAGGAGAAAAGTGTACAAATAATCGAACACCCCCCGCGGAGGTCGTTTTAATACCCACCAAGGTCAAAAATGGTGCAATCGAATGGCGCGCAGCCTCGTACGACTTAAGGCTATTATTCAGACAAAACTGTCTGGGCGCGCGAGCTTCGATCAAACCAGCCAGAGTCGGGGGTCTGGAGCGCGACACAGTCGAGACCACACGCATAGATCAATGCCGCGCGCTTCGGTCGGGCCGACTACAGCGGGAGTTCGGCCTCAGCGCGCGCCCATTTAACCGAGTCGGCCTTAGACAGTTGACCCGAATGAAGGCAGTTATCCCAAGCGACTTCAGCCTATTGCTCTCACTTTGAGGTGTTGTTAGACTTGGGTGGCTCTTAATCTGGGATATATGCTATAGGTCGCTTAGATTGTAACAAAACTAATTGTACCATCACTTTGTATAGATCAATGACTTATAAATCTAGACTGCAATTACACTGAAGTTTGAAAACGAGTAAGCATTAACTGAATATCCCAAAGTGGGAGTAACACACTACAATCGCCGGGGATAAC
>MU132198.1:38499-73852 GCA_015039395.1 Ceratobasidium sp. AG-I
CTAGGACCCTTTACTTACATTTTCTAACACCACACTTGACGTATACAGTACAAAAAGGCCACGCGGGTGGCTACCACATGATTCCAAACAGTTTCTTACGAAGCCCTATAATCTCCTACATTAATCCTCACGGTGAGCCTATATCTGAGCTCTTAATCTGTCCCTTTGATTGTGTGCTCGAACGAGCTGAATTGCTCGAGCCGCGCAAAACGTGCTTTCCATACATACGTGTGCTATTTCCTAATACAAGTGATGCGATCACTCTTCACTTTGCGACACGCGGTCTGCCGGTCGAACCGCCTGGTCCCATTAGGGAGTTTGGGCATAACAACAATGTCGCTATTCCCAGAATTCTGTGTTTTCATTTTCTCTCTCTTCGCTGCAACGAGCTTTCTCATATTTTGCGCATCGGTGCAGTACGTTCATATGAGAATAACACTAGAGTTTCAGCCTACTATGTTAGGACACGGCCGAGTATTACAGGATTGAAGAGTAGGGACATGTTGAAGTTGGCGCTATGCCGAAATTCTCTATTAGTCAGCCATTCGTGATGCCATTCCGCTGCTAATCAATTTGGCTCAAAAAGGAGCATCTCCAATGCCAATCAAACTGCTCCAAAAAGGAGCATTGACCAGCCTGGCGCTTAGATCATGCCGTCCACATGCCACACCCCCGAGGTGAACAAAAAATGATGAGCCATGCGCGCATTCAGTTTACCCAACCCTCGTCTATTGAACATTATTAGCCTCACCCCGCACACTCAAGCCATACGAAGACGACGAGGCTGGTGGCCTAACGATACGTATTGGGGAAAACGCGACGGCGAGTGCACCATGTGGAGCATATTATGATCGCAAAAGTCCTAGTGGGTCTTGGGCTCCTGCACGTGGTAACATTCGATTTGAATGGTGCGGCGCCATAGACTAATGCTGAGGCAGACGAGTGGCTAGTGCAATTAGCGTTAGCAGCCTGTCGCCCTTTGCATCCAGCGTTGATTTCTTACGTGTGAATCATTTTATACGGACGGCATACCACGCTGGACCTGGGTAAAAAGCTGGAAACTACATTTAACCCGGACATGTGTGGCACTGATTCAAATATGACTTTAGTATGTCCTCACTTCGCAAACCCCTGATGACATTTAGCTATTTCATACGGCGCTATTCCGCGAGCTTGGACTAACTGTGTGCAGTACGCACATAGCCGACTCTATCAGATATTTACTCGTTTTTGCCGCTCTCTCAACTGATTACCCCCGCAAAACCCTGACCGATATTGAGCTTCGGCTGTGACGCCATGGCAGAAAGACCGCGCAGGGACAAGCGGGAGCCACAAACTTGCACCAGCCGTATTCAGATTGTGTTGGAATGCAGTATTGAATACACTTTTGATATGTCAATTTGTGGCTAGCATTGAGTTTCTGAACCGAACACCTTTCTATGAGGATCGTGTGATGCGCCGAATGTAACATCATATGTCTTCCAAATGGGGCTGACTCGCCCGGGTGCCTTAGGCACATCATCCCTTGCTTTGCCCAGCCACCTGAAACAAACTTGATCACCCATATGGCACTCTTGCATGTTGGAAAGAACCCTTCGTGCCCTGCTGCCCGAGAACTACATCAACGAGATTTGGGTAAACTTACCGAAATCTCATACTCGTTAATTGAAGCCGACACGCACCTTTTCAGCACTTTGACGCTAGCTAAACTCTTGCCTTGATGGAATTCAGGGTGAGCACAGCCTGATTGCCTTTCGCATCCTGCGGCACGAGATGCACTGCATTCTCTCCGCTTCGTGCGAAGGCTCCACTCTAGGCTGATCTTCTGCTGCGAAGCCATGGTGACCAGAGTCTAAACGATGGTCGACAGGCGAGCCTATTGCTATGGCCTCTGTCGCCACTGATTTAATGGATAACCCCACAGAAGCCTATCCGCGAAAAACAGGTTATGCCATTTGTGTCGCATAGAATGGCAATATAGACCGTACCTGCATCTGAGTGAAGTGGTTGGGAGCGAGCAAGCTCACACAAACTGCGGCAAAGAAAAGCCCGTGCGCTGGTATAAATACATCGGCCTGCGCCGCTTTGGGGGTTCAGTATCTCCTCGCTGTTCTCTCTTAGTTTTCAACCAGCGCACTTCGCAAACTCCATCCACCACTCATAAATCACCTTTGTGAGCGATAGCCACTACGCCGCCAACGTAACTCAGCACGTCCCTCCTCACCACCATGGGCAAATGCGACAAACCAACAATGGCTTCGTCATCTCCCGCTCATCTTGTCATCCTACCGCGCCCGTAAGTGCTCTTCTCGTCGTGATCCATTAATCCCTCCAGTAACGTGGGATTCGTTTTTTTGTATACAAGTGTTGCAGTGCGCCGTCGCTGGGTCGGGCGTGCGGTTCGTTGGGTGCGCAAGTTGTTCAAATAGAAAAGGGGAATGCTTAAAAACCTGGAAATGACCGACTATATTAGGTGAGTGGGATTGGCGCCTGCGACAATAAATTAGGTACTCATACTTAGGTAATTTCAGCTTACACCCAGTTTAGTTCTCAGAGTTTCTACTAGAGGAAAAGCATGCGCTGCATGCTGGTCACCTTGCTCCCGGCTTCTTCCGTGATCTTTCACACAGGGTTGTTTTTACTATGATAAACCAAACCGTAGCACCTAGCAGGCAGAGTTGAGGCATTAGATTGAAACAGTGGTCAAGTCTGGACTTAGACTTAATACAATTTGATTCTCGCATGCCACTGTGAAGGGATTCAAGTTTCTGTATGCCCCTTTTCTTTCGTAAGTTTAAGCACAAAATACACTAGGGACAGGGAAGCGGCTGTACGAGCTGGATCAAGAGACAAAGTAAGGTAAGAATGCAAAATGAAACATTGAATAGTGAATAGATCGTGTTCATACCCGATGTAAACCAGTTAGTGCAATTCTACCCATGCATATCACACTACGATTACTGTATGCGTCGGGTATGAGTTATTTGGTAGGCATTTTGCGTCCTCTACCTCCCGCACTACTATAACTAACTCGCCGCACGCTGTTTCTCATTTCGTAAGTCATACCGACACTTGAAACTGAGAGAAACGGTCAACGTCGAATACCCTGTACGTTCCGACCTCCGACATCTCCTCTTTTTGATGTTGTTGGTGAGCGCGCTATTTGTGCACTCAGCATCCGGTGATCTGAATTTCTAGTAGGAGAAGAAGCTTCGGGTACATACTCATCCGCCAAGTTTGCTCGTTGTTTCCCGCTTTGCTATCTGCCCATAGAATTTGGGCATTATCACTCGTGTCCGCTAGCTCGCCATAATACTCGGCATTCCCTCATGTCACCCACCCTCCCCGTCGTCCTTTCAGAACCTCTCATTTGTTTGTATTTCTGTCGCATATTGGATCTTGCGTCATCATATTTCTTCTGTTTTATTCATCAAAAAATCCCCTGGCTCTCAAAGCGGCTTGTGAGTGCTCGCTACAAGGGGGAGGGAGTGGCTCACAGAGCTCCAAAGTGCTCGTGGGAGCTTGCTAGCACAAATGAAAGCCGATAAGTGCTTAGGAGTCCTACGAGCCACTCAACCTTACAGTGAGCATTCACAAGTGCTGTGAGCCCGAGTGGCTTTGCTGAGGTTCGTCAAACTATTTCTTAATTCTCGAAGCATATCTGTCTCAATTCCTCCTGCTCTTGAACTGTAAACCCGTAAAGTAGACCTTATTACATTTTATTTACTGCTTCGTATCGACGAACCATGTGTTCCTACATCCGTAATATTGTGGAACCGGATGACCCGCCACTGACCCGCCCACTCCGCACGCATTCTTGATACAGATGCTTTTGGGGGGTTTGACAGACTGGAAGAGGACTTTACAGTAACGAGATTTGTACAAACCCTGAATGTCACGTGCACTTTCTTACTTTGACCCTAGGCATGAACCCTTGGACCCCTCAGAAAAGTACAGCACACTTTAGGGGGGGGGGAGTGACCTTAGCGGAGCAAGGTGACTTCGAATGTGGTTGTGGTCAGGTGGATGACTCATGAGCGTCCGTCCCCCCTTCGGCTACTTTCGTGGTATTTGTGCTGGATTGTCTTATAGATTTCTGTATCCCAACGCCATCCGTGTCCCCGTTAGTTTCCTGTTCTGTGTGTCGGTGTATCTTATCCAGATTTAACATATATAATTTATGTACGTCTTTAGTGACCAGTAGTCGCTTTTTGGCGGTCCTGCTTGTAGTGATTCATTTGCTCGCTGGACATCCATACAATTTTTTTTTATCTCAACCTTTGATTTGTCTATTAGGCCTAACTTTGACTTCAGCATTCACTTCCAGCGGCGATGTGTGTATGCACTATCCTTGTATGCACTGGGCGCTGGATTGGATGTGCATGATATTTAGGTAGGTAACATATAAAAGTGGTTTCAATAGACGGTTAGAACCAGCTTTTTCGGTATAGTTACTGCCATTTCCTGTTCCTGTTCTCTTCGTCGCCTTTTAATCTTGCACTACAGGGCATAGCGCAACAACCGCGGTAGAGAACTTGGAAAATAATAAAAAGGGGGTTTCAGGTCCGAAGGCGCGTCATGTTGAGCGATCCGAATACAGTAGAATCCAGAACAAACTTACATGCATCTCATTTTCCAGAATTCCTTAGGTAGTATTGTATTCGCTCGAGTATTGATATAAAAGCGTCCGGCCGATTCGTTGGCTTGGTTAGATAGTCCACTTTTGGTGTCCCTGTCCTCGTTGTGTACCTCTCCCTCTCGTCTTCCGTTTTCTCGTAGTCTCTCTTAAGTTTACTCTTGGCGCGCATCTCAGGTCTCGTCTTAGCGGTCTCCCAAGCTCATTCATGATAATCTGGTTAAATCGCCACCTGTAGTCGCGTTCCTATCCTGCTCCTGTTCTCTTTGCTGTAGTGCCGTGTCGCACCTTAGGACGTAGCCCCAAAACGACAACAAAAATACTTGATTAAAAGATAAAAAGGGTTAATATATTACTTCTTATCATGTAAAACGGTCTATTTGCTTACACTTCTACGAGTTTACCTGTGGAAGCTTTCCGAAAAGGACATCGGAGTGCTGGCTGCCACTTTCCTTGGTGTTCAAACATATATGCGATTTTAGAGCACGTGTAAGGGAAACGGCTTTATCTCTAGTTAGCTAAATCCTTGATATTTTCAGGCAGAGAAAGCACTTCTACACGGTGGTCTGATAGATGTATCTCAAAATCAAAGTCAGAGCATCATTGCACCTCTCTAAACGGGGCGACTTGTAAGCCTTTGCGCAAGACTTCCCAAGCGAATAAGCAATTGTTATGGACCCACAATCATCGTAAAACTTACGGTCACTTCAGCAAGTGATCGCAAGTCTTACCCCACACTTCCTGAGCAGATGCAGCTCAGTAAAATCCTCCTATGTTCCGGAGTGCTCCGGGTCGCAGGGGGTGGCTCTAACTGCTCCTCGAGCTCCGGAGCACTCTGGAGCGCTCGTGAGCACATGACATAACGCTCTGCAGTGCTCCCGGAGCACTTCAGAGTCCTCAGGAGCACTATATTCCTCCCTCGCGACGGCGCCGGTCGGATGGCGAATCGGCCGATATGGTGTCACTGGCATCGATGACCAGATGGACCGTTTCCAGTATGATTCCATTGAGTGTCTGGCAATGTTATGACATAGGGAGGATTGTGGCACCTTACCTGGTCTCCATTTAGCTAAAGTATCATTCGCCTCTGAGGAACTATAGCAGTATTAGTACTGTTTTTTGAAACCACCCTGCCCGCAGCGGTGGAGTGAAATGTAATATTCTATATAATTATACATCGCTTACAATCATCCACGTGATTGACAGTGCCGGTGTTTTCCATCAGCATGTTTCCCAAATCGGCCTCAAGGTGGCAAAACCTGAGCGGGTGGGAAGCACCAGAAGACACCGCTACTGTCATCTCTCCGATTCGGCACGCGAGTCCGCCAGTGGGACAATTTTTATCTTAAAGCATAGTCGTCCTTTAATGCTGCCATTTATTTTGTCAGAGAGTTGCAGAGGTTGGTCTCTCCACCGGCTACGGCTGGCTGGAATCGTTAAAATTGCCAAAATCTTCCGGGGAGGTTGCAACCTGGTTGCAGCAAAGGGACGCCTTGGGCGGACTCCGGCTGCAGCACCAGCTGTGGGATTTTTGCAAATGCCACAACCTGGCTATACCTAGCCGTAACTTACGGCCTACGCTGCCCATCATTTGCTGATATCCGTTTCCAACACCTTGGTTCCCACGGCTTCGACTTCCTTCGTCTAGACTACCTGTTTTTTGCCCCCGACGCTTTGTCCCTGTTATTTGATTACATTAGAGCTACTCGTACTTTTACAGACTTGCTTAGATAATCCCTTCTCTCCTGTTTCCCGTCTCTCTTCTCTCCTGCGCTACGTATGTTTTTACTCTACTCGCCTGCCTCTTTAGGTACCTACATAGTCTACACCCTTCTCGCGACCCGCGCACAGTCTCACTTTGTCTCTCCTCCTCTCCGCCCTCACTCTCCGCGCTGTTCTGCTTTCTGTTTTCCTTGCCTTGCCTTGCTGTAGTGTCGTACCATAGGGCGTAGCCCCGAAGCGACAATAAAGACTCCCGATTCCAAAAAAAAAAGAAAAAAAAAAAAAAAACTTACGGCCTTTGGGGGCGATAAAATAATATTACTTTGAGCTACCGTACAACCCGGGGAAGTCGGCCACCCCCCCTGAAGTCGGCCACCAAGTTTAGAGTGACACTTTCTCTCATAACACGGCAAGGAGTTTTGTCTATGGCATTACTGACTATCAAAGTATGCAAATACAAAAAATCCAATCATAATATCATGATTTGTGCTTGGAGTGCGGAATTTCAGGTTTGGGGGAGGTTTGAATTTGAAATAGAGTGCCAGCCAGTCTGCTGGCCAATATGAACGTTCTCAAGACTTCCAATGCATAGTCTTGCACATACCTGGTAACATATGGGGTGAATTATGTATATCGTACAATAAAATAAAAAATAATCCAGATGTCGGGGCTAGTAATGGCAGTGGCCGACTTCCCGGGCATTTGCTGTTTTACCCATTTGTATTTGTTTGGACTCTTTCTCAGTCAGTTTTTGAGATAATGACTTTATACTCGGCACAGCAGCTGAGATTTGTACAAAGAAAGGATATGCAAATTTATAGGCCTATTGAACCATTCTTGCTTGCTCAGGCCGCGCTGAAGCCCAAAGGTGGCCGACTTCCCCGGGTCATACGGTATTACAACTAGTACATATCCCTTTCTCTCTATTCTCTCGTTCCTTGTAGTCTTAACTGCGCTTATATGCTGATTTTCTTAATCTTGTACTCTTAGATCTTAAGGTCATACCAGGTTCCGAACTCACAGCCTTCTTACTCTTCCATTCATCTGATTTTAGATCGCGTGATAGCCATTTGGCCATTCTAGCCCAAATAGTTATTTGAGTAGTGGAAAGTCGGTGAAACGTTTGTACCTCATGCGAGACGTAACAACGTACAACACAAAAGGTTCGTGTTCTCACACGCGTCTCTCGAGATGTCCTGTTTATCTAGTATTATGCTAGGGAGTTGAGCGGTTAGAGGATATCGTCGCCCCTCTTTGCTTCGTGCCGTTTGTCGTGTATTTGCTTTGTCTTTTCTTTCGTTTCCTCTCCTTCTGTCTGTAATTTACTTTACTAAAAGGATCGCTCTTTTAGCGTAAGCCTATGCAAGGTATGGCGCATTTCATATTTCTTGAATCGTTGTGACAAAACCCACGAACCAACGTAGTCCGGGTAGGTTTTGGAAAGATTCTGTATCGACTAGCACAACGTTTCTACAAGCTCCACAAACTTTGCGATAGAGTATATGCTAGTCGATTATTTCCTTCATCTAGTCACCTGTGGTAGCTGAGATAGGTCCAGCTACCTGTGCACTAAAGCGGCGAAACTGATAGGAACAGTCAAGACTAGCACGATGGGGTGATGAAGTATAGCTGTTTATGTACATATAGTGGCGTATGTATTTTCCTTACGACATTGGGCATAACATGGACGTATGGGGCTATGTCGCGTAGCCGGCGGAGCTACATAGGCGATACTGAACCAGGAGCAGCCCAGCGCGCCCAGCCCACGTGACTTAGGAGTCGGCGCGCAAGCGCGTTGGAGCTTCCTCCCTCCTCGATGTTACCTCGTCGGCCGCCAACACCTCGCGCGCTTTCTTTGCGCGCACCTACTAATTTTATTTATTTAGTTTGTTTGTTTGCAGGTAGCAAACACCATCGGGCGACCAACTACGAGGACACGAGACAACATACGATAGATGTTGCCTACACGGCCACACCCGCTCCTGGAGCCAACACCCGCTCTCTGAGCCCACACATGCTCTTTGAGCCAACACCTGCTCTTTGAGCCAACACATGCTCTTTGAGCCAACACCCGCCTTTGAGCCAACACTCGCCGTATGGCGCACATTGCCTTCGGGCCCTTTTTTTATGCCTTCGGGCTGTGCCATTGCCACTTACGGCCGCACTCCTTCTGCCTTCGGGCCAACCTCGGTCGTCAGGCCATATCCCCGGGTGTTCAAGCCATATCAATGCCGCTACGGCTACAACACCGGCCTGGCTTCATGCCGTTACGACTACATTACAGATACATACACCATGCTCGGGCCGAGGCTCTCGCAGTTAAGGGCCTCCCTCGATCATCATCCTTCTCCCACGGCGTACGGCGTGACGGTGCCGATGTCACGGCCGCTCGTCCCCGACCTTTGGCCGACTCCAAGCGCCTTTTGGGGGGCCGTCCCCGTTGCACGCGTCCGGCGTGACCTCTTCCCCTTCCCACTCGTACGCCTACACGTTGCCGCACCACTTCGCGGTGCTGGCGCCGTGTTCTGGGGGCGAGTCGTACTCGCGGTTGGGGTGCCGGTCATGCTCGCGCGCCTTCGGGCGCCGCGTGCATCCCCACCCTTACCGGGGGACTGACGCCGGTCGGGTCGTGTCGCCTCACGCCCTCCCTCATCCCTCCACGGGCCGTAGCGCGGGCCCTGGATCAGTAGTAAAACCTATAGCACTTCAGCAATAGCCAAGACCGGCTGCTATGGTTTTGGGAGATTTCTGCACTGCCACAGCCGACTCTGGCTTTGCAAAAATCAGCGCCAAGCTGAAATTGGCCGCAGCCGAGGTTTCGTTTTCCTGACGGCTTGCCCATCAGACATCCCTAAAAAGGAGCACTGGCCGTCCCCTGGCGCCTAATTCACGTTGCTTACATCCTGCGTACACACCCCATCTAGAATAGTCCTTAACCTGCCTTGCGAGGTGAACAAAGCTGGCCATGCGCACCATACCCCCTCTCAGGTTATCCCAATACTTAGGTGCCCTTCACTGAGGCATTATGTGTCGGCACCACACTTCCTACCTTGTACGGACGGGGGTTTCTTGTCGTTTACCCAGTGGGGAAACGAGCGTTGGTTGCAATTAACGTCGGGCAAAATATAGCCTTTGCTCCCATGCGGGCTTGGACTTAGTTCACCCGAACCTCGGGTGGTGCTTAGTCCCTCGTGCAATGCCATTCCTTGAGGACAATAACCCGGATAAAGGTTAAAATTGCTAACCGTTTCGACTCCCTACACCATTCGGTAAGGGTTGTACAGACCGGAGCTAGGCAAACTGGCGGCAACGGCAGCTCGCTTCGGTCCTGTTAAAGCTTATTCACATGTGATATAGTGGGTGAGAGCACCCCAAGATCTTTGAGCAACGTCCAGCTTCAACGTGCACACGCCATTCCACGGGGGTGCCCAGGACGCTGAGCGCTCGATCACTCGCCTTTGACACTCTCTCCCATTTTTCCCACATGTCCAAGTACCTTGGGCGCAAAAATTGTTCCTAGATCCGGTCATGCAAAGGCTGACACTGTGCACGAGCTGCTTGCTTCTCCCGGCCGGGTGCCCAACTCCCCGGTATCAACCCAAGCTAGGCACGCCAGCCAGCGCATGTCACACGTTAAGTTGGACACTGTTTAAATTTATTGGTGCTCCAACGGTAGCTGGAGTCTTGTTTGTAGGGATTTACAACCAACACTGCCTTGCCGCCCGTCGCGCAGTACGACAGCGAAGGAACCATACTGGCACCCTCTTTGCTTCTTCGCTTCAGCCAGGCAGTCACCTCGTTGACGCCACAATTTGGAAGCTGCAAGAACCACAATTAACCTCTGCTCAACTGTCGGTTGGCATGGCAAACACATGGCGATGAAAAGACCACACTTAATTGACTACCAGTCATCAAAAAGGCTTCTCCGAAGCACCGACTTGACATATTAGACGATCGAACCACGATCGGCTGCTGCATCCAAGAGAGGGTTAGCGTTGGGGATGAGGCCAGAGATGCCTCGGTGTGATATACACTTACAGTGTATAACTAAACCAACGTCAGCTGAGTCTTCCTAACATCTGCTCTGCCTCCCATTGACCAACCATTACACCCTGCGACCACTACGCACATCCTACTTCCACCAACACTCACACGAAACTACCCATTCACTTCACTCATTATGGGCAAAAGGGATAAACCCATGGACGCCGCACCGTCTCCCACTCATCCCCTACTCCCGCTCCGACCGTAAGTTCCTTCTCGTAGCTCGCGAATCCACTTCGCCTAACCTACAATATTCCGCGCTCATTGATCATTAGTACTATCGCGCGCTGTCGCTGGGTTGGACTTGCAGTTCGATGGGTGTGGAAGTTATTCAAGTAGAAAGCGCGCGCGTTTGAAAACTTAGAGTTAGATGAGTACGTAGGTTGGATTAGTACGTGAAAGTGGATTGATTGCTCAAATCAGGTTCTTTTAGTGGGTATAAGTGGTCTTAGATTTAGCAGTTGTGCTTTGGGTGTATTTTGTAGGAATGTGAGTGACGTTTGAGCATCTCCTACCTGGGAGCAGATTCAAAATATTTTCTGCTCGTGTTATCTCATAGAAATATACATCTTTTATATGTCCGGTTGACCACTTATCTATGTATCTATGTATCTATGCATTTATCTACTTGTTGTTAGGTGTTTCTGAATATTATCATGTTTAGTTTCCCGCCCAAACATCTAACTTGCGGATGTAGCATGTATCCCAAGTCCACCTGACATTTCAGCCTCTAATCCATCAGCCTGGCAAATGGCAAATGGCGTAATGCGCTTCGCCAGCAGCTCGTTCGACTCGCGCACCCCGTCCACATCGAATGATATCTTCAGCGAACGCCTACGTCATTCCCCCGCTGAGGAATTAGCTTGATGGTATGTTACCTCCCCCATTTCGTATATCCCACTTTACTCGCCTGCCTGGGCAGCTACGCACATCGTCAGTAGCTCATTCGATTCGCGTGCCCCGTGCGCATTGAACAACTCTGTTCACGAACGCCCACGTCCCTTCCCCGCTGCGCAATTAGCTTGATGGTATGTCACTACCCTAGTTAGATTTTTGTAGTGCATATACCCTATCTTCACTCATAGAGTTCGACTTGAATACAGTTTGTAGGTGTCCAGGTGACTCCTTAATACCCTCTCCGCCTCTAATTGCATTCGTAGTATATTTGTTTTGGTTACTTATGGATGTGTGTATGCATCGAGGCGTGGCTAATCTGTCTGCTTGTCTGTTGGTATTTGTATTTATGCTCTGATGTATTACATTTTCTATAATCCCTGCATTTGTTTTCAATTTTCCAATCTCCAGTAATTTACACAAAATCTCTGGCTTTCCAGCCCGGAAATGCTGGTTCTTACGGCGGGCGCCTGAAGAACACTTTTATTATCTAGGCATTTGAGGCACCTGTCTGGCAACCGGTCATTCCATGTTACTACTGTCCCCGAGGACAGTCCGAGGACGCTGCCATTTTCACGCCACTCTAATTTTTTAAAGCGGAATAGGGAGTAAAATGGATGACCCGGGTAGCCACGCGGATGTTACTGCGGGTAAAAAGACGGGACGGAGCACCGGATTGCACAGCCTCAGTACCCGTGGGTCAACACCCGGATGGGGCTCGTAAGGGTGGCGCGCGGATGAATCCGTACTGTATTAATAATATGATAGTAAATTAGAATAAAATGACTAAGTCTACATGTGGCCCTCTATAACGCGGGACGCACCCTTTGGGTGGGCAGAAGGGGTACCCCAAACCAGGAAACAATCGCTATCTGAGCTTGGAATGTTCGAGAGGACATCTGGCGCTGTGAATGGATAATCCTAGGTTGCCCATCAGAGGAGGTATGCTCAGCATCGACTGTGTATGCTACACAAGACACCAAAGTTAGTTAAAACAATACATATTTGAAGTCAAGAACTCGCCCGGCATTCTAAGGTGGTCAAGCGCCATGCGTACCACTTGAGGTCGCTTCCCAAGCTGTGCTGTCTAGCATGGTAACAAACCTTTGTACTGAGTAGCTATTTCCTGAGTGAGTGTTGTGCTACCGAGGTATGCTTTAATAGTATCGTTTCTCAAGTCCACTGCGGCCCCGTCGGGTTTAGACGATAGCGTTGGGCCCAAATATGTTCCCGGGCCGAGTAGGCTGTTTATATATACAGTAATGTCAAATTAAGTGTTCAGTTAAGGATTGTACCTCTACAGTTGTCCTATGCCCCAAGTTTTGACTTGTATGCGTATCCGTAAGTTCATCTTCCGCATAAATTGCCTGAAATTGTGACAAAACGCTAGTGCAGATAAGTTCTATATCGTATCTACGCCCCAAAACCCACTTTAACTTGCGTAGCAATGGGATGATAGGGGTACCGCCGTACACACAAGAATGGACGAGAGTTGGTAGTGCGAATGATCGCACTAGACTTGGACATTATATACTGCTCAACGGTTGGGGCATGATTGTACTGGAATAATGGAGAAAAGCCATGTATTTCGTATGCTGGGCGCAGTGTCGGGCACATACAAACACAAGGCGACGCCTAGTAAACTAATCGCGCTCAACGGTGCGAGTAACCCGGGCTCATCCGTGAACAATACAGTACCATTTGAGCTTCAAAATGATCATCACCAAATGAGCACAAAGTACGACGGCGTTATGCAAGGCCCGAATAACTCGCCCCTTTGTCTCTCATGTGGCGTCCTAACTTGTTACAAACGAGTCATACAATTTAACCTGGGGCTCGTCGGGACTGCGGATACGGGATGCTCGCTACGAGCGGTGAGATAAGGTACGTATTTGTTTAATGGAGAGTGGTCGCGTGAATCAGTGCTCAGCACTGAGCACTGAGTGGCTGTTCAGCCGCCTTGATTATCAGTCAAGCAGATTCAATCATAGTTTTATTTGAGATCTAGACGTGATGGCTCCCCCATGGTCAACCCTTTATGCTCAATGTCGCAATGCTAAACTGAATGAAGCTGCGATAGCTTTGTTGGTAATAGCTGCGATTATTGTCTATTTCATATCCTTCACGCAGTTAGACATACATTTGGGAGTTTTCGATTGAACCACCGTCTCCTGCTAATCTCCCAGGGCTCCGTAAGAAAACTGTTTGAAATCATGTGACATGTGTCTTCGTTTCAGACATGGTGCCTAGGACCCTTTACTTACATTTTCTAACACCACACTTGACGTATACAGTACAAAAAGGCCACGCGGGTGGCTACCACATGATTCCAAACAGTTTCTTACGAAGCCCTATAATCTCCTACATTAATCCTCACGGTGAGCCTATATCTGAGCTCTTAATCTGTCCCTTTGATTGTGTGCTCGAACGAGCTGAATTGCTCGAGCCGCGCAAAACGTGCTTTCCATACATACGTGTGCTATTTCCTAATACAAGTGATGCGATCACTCTTCACTTTGCGACACGCGGTCTGCCGGTCGAACCGCCAGGTCCCATTAGTCAGCCATTCATGGTGCCATTCCACTACTGATCAAATTGGCTCAAAAAGGAGCATCGAGCGGCTTGGCGGCTGTCTTGGCTACGTTACGCACACGTTGCGTACACACTCAAATCAGCCCTGTTTGACGAATATATAAACCTCCACAGCCACTATCTCGCGATACTTACACCCACTTCACCCATCCATCGCTAGACTCTGCCCGCATTTACCGACACCGTCCAGACGACAGGCCTGACTTTCTCCTCATTGTAGTACCTGCTCTCAGAGCAGACTGTCGTCAGCCGTGATTCCTTCTAACATGCCCTCCAAGAGACTCCGTTGTACTCGACGCCGTCCTATTCCCCCGGCCACCGCTGAGGGTGCAATCAATCGGCTTGGTTCCCCTTCTATGTATTTTCGTTCAGCTTGGAAATCTCCTATAACACCCCTATAGCTGATTCAATTGTTCTCATCGATTCTTGTGATTGATTTATAGGTAGGAGAGAGTCACTGGAGGATGGTTCTGGGGGTCCCGGGGTCCCGGGGGCACGTTATGTTCGTACGCCTTCGGCACCGTCATTCTATGAGGTCCGCGCAGCACGCTGAGGCAGATGAGCGACAACCGAAACTCGCGCTAGCCAATTATATCTCTGCTTTACTTGTAACATTGAAATTTACCCAAAAGCGTCGAGTTGCTATGTGCGGCCCCTCCCCATGAGGACCACGACTTTAAAGCCTTGGCGGACCGAGTTGAATTGAACCAACTACGTCTAGTATCTTTCAGTGGCGCTGCTCAGCGACGCTTGTGAATCATACTTGTCGATGGAACTGTCTGTGACACTTGTTGGTGGCACGGTTCGGTAGCGCTGATGATCGATACCTGTCAGCAGTGCTTGTTAGTGTTATTGAAGACGCTCCTATTCAATACTTCCAATGCGGTTCAGCCAGGTTAGGGTCTTGTGTCCGGCACCGTTCCGTGAGGACTTCGCTGCTTGGACTCCTAGCGGCGTCTGGCTCTAACTCTGGACGTTATCCTCGAAGGCTTCCCAAGACCTTGGTTCTGGGCGAGCCAAATCGTATCTCCGACCGGGCTCGGACGGCTTGTGCTCGCCCGTGGCTTTGAAATTTATCTCACCCTCAAAACCAACATGCGCACATCATTCTACACGTGAGTTATACATCCCAAGCGCTCGATGATCATTCTAACTGGTTCCTTGTTTTCCATTCAGTCGCCAGTTCTGATGCATGTAAATGGTATTTCACGCTCACGGTTAGATTTCTGTTACATGGGTGTGTACTATGCGGGCGTATGCAAAATCATTTAGCCCGAGGCGGATACAACCAGTAGGGCTCCGGGTAAGTGTCCCTAGCTTCCATCAGGTCTCGACGCTGATTACCTAGATCGCATGGTCGCTGCCTAGCCGCTTGGCCTCGTGAGTAGGATGCGATTTTGCAGCAACAGCAGAAAAGAAAACAGCGCACTTCGCGAAGTAAGTTAGTTGCATTCTAGGCATGGTCGGAAATCACCAATAATCGTTTCTTGGAGCGACTATAGCCTTTCATCCGCGAGGAGCCAATCGGGGCTCATGGATTGTCATTTCGTGTAAATGTGAGTGGAAGCCTGTGGCTACGAAGTTGAGCGCCGCCGGCACACGCCAATAAAGAGGCCTAGCACCAACCTCGTTTCCCTAGCATCTCCTAGCCTCAGATTTGCCCACGACCGTCTTCGGCCACCTTACCCGGTCCACTACGCACGAACTGCTATTGCCCACACGGTTCTTCTTCCACAATGGGCAAATGCGACAAGGCCATGGGCACCTCCTTGTCTCCAATTCATCCCATGCTCCCACTGCTTCCGTATGTTTCCTTCCCATCATTTCGTTAGGTTTTTCATGCTGATTAAAATTGCTTCGCGACGGTTATTCTCCAGCGCGCCAGCACGCTGGACCGGACGCGCAATCCAGTGGGTGCGCGAGCTATTCAAATAATAAATTATTACACTCGAAAATCTAGAGTCCAGTCGGTTGGTGAGTTGAACTCGTAAGCAACAATCGGTGGAGAACTAATCTCAAATGCTTGTAGTTCATATATTCAGTTTAAGCCTGTAGATTTTGTGCTTCGAATCTGGTTTGTGAGAATATGGGGTGACTTATGAACGATACCCTGCCTTGAGCTGCATTCGTGGTATTTTATGACTGGTGTCTTAAACTATATTTGGGACCGTCTGTTCGGTTGTTGATAATCTGCTCATATGTTTGCGTATCGGTGTACTCATAACGTATAGATACACACATGTATGTTTCGGAGTCTCTAGCGATTGGTGAATGTAATCCACTTGTATTTTTTGCATGGAAGTTTCGAGAATGTGTTGGGGTCACTTCAGTGCACCTGCATCAATAGGCGAAGGCACCAATCTGGCAACTGATAACTGGCATACTCCTGTGACCCTACAATGAACTTGTGCGACGCCGGCTTTCCCCAAAGGAACATGGAGTGGCTCACGTCGCCACACTAAACGTGTCAACCTGCGCTTGGATCTTAGCGGTGGGGCCATACACTCTTTTACCGTGACAAGTGATTAACTTGTGCCGGGTAGAAATTCCTTCACTCTTATTGGCCTTCGTGTAATACCACGAGGGTGATCGATTGCATAGGTTATATGTGATATTCCTGCTCCTTGTAGCCTAGTTATGCGTGGGTCCTTGGTGGACAGATGCTAATCTTGTGATCTCAATGCTACTTAAAAATTACCCTAAAAGGAACATTGACTGGTCTACCAACCAAACCTAGCTATCTACATCCTAGGCCCACGTCCCCATACGGAATGGCCTTGTTGCTGTTTTCATTTGATTTCGCCCTGTTGAGGATAAGCTCGCAGCTACCCGCATATAGTCATGTATACGTGTCACTACTATTCTCTCATCTTCTATATACTCGTGTCTAATACTTTGTATGGTAGTTAATACGTGTAGCACACGTATTTACATTATCTAGTTGCATGTATATAAGGCCATACGCCTTGACTTTCAATACAGAATCTGCGATATCTGGTTGATGCGGACTGTCTTGTTCCTACATACCCGGTGGGGTTTGCCACTTAGGGGAGAAAGAAGTGGGTCCACAGCTAAAACACGGATACCTCGAGTGATTGGGAATGACCTAGGTCTAGCATCGTTTAGATTCCATGCAGTATACCTCACATACTGCGTCTCATCGAGGGTATCCGGAGCATAGTCTTTAGTTCTCTCATTTCGCCCCTTAGCTCGAGTTTTTCGTGTTTAAGCTGTGGACCTACTATTACCCCCTCCAAGCGCCAGGACCCGCTGGCAAAGTTAAACGACAACAGCAATAAACCACCACCACCGAGGTGATCAAAAAGCGGGATGGAGCCAGGCTTGCATTCAGTTTGCCATTCTATCACCTATTGGACATCGCTGGCCTACCTTAGGCTTCTAACCGCGTGCAGATGACAAGTGTGGTGGCCATCTGACTATGAGAATCAGGGGCAGTGTAGCCACGTGTAGATCATGCTCTTATCTGGATTTGAGCATAATTTGCCGCAAAGTCTCGGGTTGACGTCGAGTTCTTATGTGTGGGTCAATATTTGATGAGGACTGTGCGGCGCCGAGGCTAACGCAACCCGTTGTAGGCACTTTTCGCTTTTCTTCGCGTTTGGCATTGAAATCGTTCACCTGCAAGGATTTCAGAGGCATTAACTTCGCATGCGTGACACCACCCTGGAAGACCGGCCGTGAGTGACACGTACACAATTGGCTGTACATATTTACTCTTCTGCGGTGCTGCCTGAGCTATGAGCTTCAAATTACGCTGACCCAAACGTCTTGGTAAATATTCAGCCCCCTACTCGTGGCGGCGCCAAGTGACTATGTGCGGCGCAAGTCGAAGAGGATGGCACTAGCCGGGAGTAGTTATTCGGTTCGCGTGGTGCCTAGGATAGCCCTACCTTGGTACCATTATTATCATTTATTTTCATATGCAACACCATGTCATGTAGACTGCACAACGTAGAGGTCTTAGGTGAGCCTAATTGTATTTTGGACCAGCCGCGCCGGCCCCAACTCACTTGGGGCTTTGAATATTACCGCGAAACCTATTGGTTCATAGGATTGAAGTTACTTGATTAGGATACTACGTCGTACGACACCGGATCTGGGTAAATGAGCAGTAATTGTACTTTAGGCTGAGGGCGTGCAGCACTCGCCGATGGCGTCGGAACTGGTATGGCCGTGCAGTTGGAATGCGTTCTCATATTCGAGGACATTCTATGAGAACATCACATCTAGGATCAGCGCCAGGGAGCTCCAGCGACGTTTGGTTTTCATGTGGGACGCTATCCTTGAAGGCCGCAAGACGCGCTAAACCTGGGTGAGCCAAATTGTGTCTCGAGAGCGTATCGCATTTACTTGTCAGCGACTCGAAAGTTGATTTCGCTCCAAAAGCCTTGGAAGGTCCCGCACATACATAAATTCTCACGAAGCCACCTATTGTAGCAAACCACTGATCACTGGGCCTTCCTCGTACGCTGCCAGTTCCAGGAGTGCAACGGTACTTTCCAGAACCTAGGCACATATAGCGCTTCACGTTCGCGATTGTTTCTACGTTGGATGAACAAGTGCATCATTTTGGCCTCGTTCGAGCCTCTCGGCTCACGACTCGTCTGGCTTGCGTGCCTGAGTGGAGTGCTACCCGCTTCTATAAACGCCTGAACCTTCAGTTCTTTGATTGATTGGTTCTGAGCACTGCATTGCCGCTGATTCAAAAAGGCTACTTCGAGTTGCTTAGCCCTTGAGGATTGGTTCTCGCGAGAAAGCTACCCCTTGCGGCAGTGGAAGCAGGCATCACAGTCACACATTAAGGTAGCCCCGCAAGGACCCTCTACACTTTCTAATAAAGATCACGCAGAACTCAGAGCATCGTTTCGAAACCCAACAACCTTTCCGCCATGAGAATATGACCAGACTTTTGGGGTTCATCGATGAGCCATGACACGGCGGCTGCGTGGGCAGAGAGGAGATGAAGTTACACATGGTGGAGCAAATGCTCAGGGGCTTGGTTGTCGGTGGCATTGACTAGCATACGCACTTTGACAATAAAAGGAGCTGATACTAATGTTTTCTGCTCAGCAACCTCACCCTAACACCTACCTATCGCCGCGGTCTGCTCCGACCGCGTGCCACTCGTTGCGCACGCATTCCTCTCACCACCACCACCTTACTTCTTCTATTTCAATGGGGAGATGTGCCAAAGTTATGGGCTCATTGTCAGCGCCAGATTATGCTATACTCCCAATGGCCAAGTGAGTTTCACCCCCATCATTTCTTGACTCCTCCAGGTTACTTTATGATATCTCATCGGCAATTATTCCCTAGCGCTCCCGCCCGTTGTCGCTGGATCGGAAGAGCACTTCGGTTGGTGCGCAGGCTATTCAATGAGGGGCTTAATACCTTTATAAAATAGAGTCAAGTGAGCAGGTGAGTGGGAATAGGAGACAAGATTGGGTAGAGTAATGAAGTCAGGTTCCTAAATCGCATATATCCGGATTTCGTTCGCGAAAGTTGTACTTCGAGTGTGGTTGGTAAGATTATGAGTGACTTTTGATCGTCACCATGTCTTGGGCGGCATTCGTGGTATTTCGTGTCTTGTTAGGCGAGAAGAATCTGAATGTATATTTTATGTCCCAAATCGCTTCGTAGCCAACACTACTTTTCTTTCTCCAAACGCCGAAACCCTGGCCAGCAAAATCAATAGAAAAGAGCAATAAATCATCCTTTTCTTCGATATCTCGGCGGGTGAGTGATTCAGCCATGATCGTCCCATAATGTAATGTATTAGTCATGTTTTGATATGCTCATCAGATTTCCTGGTACTGCCTAAATAAGAATATTCACCGGCCCAGTCGTAACCCACGGGCTCCCCAATTGCGATCTCGCCTCACCCTTTCCTAACCGCAGCGCCATTATAAACCTTGAGGACCGGATATCCCGGCAAGCGCTGGGCCCTTTCTTTCCCTCGGACATACTACTCCACTGCGGACGACGATTCTAAACGCCCAGACAGGCGAACGACTCCTCAGCAGGCCTGCCGGGTATGTATTTCCGAGCGTGCGCTGAGACTTCAACGTTTGATGTCCTCGGCCTACGCTTGTTGACCGAGTCAACCGTCCCGACCGGGTCGACACATGCCAATCCAAGTACCGCAGCCATGCTAGCCCCTGCTCCAAGGCACAAAAACGGGAGTCAGTAGATGTGCCAGCCGCTGTCGATTACTACGCTGGCCGCCGCCCATGATCACTGGATTTAGTCATCACACTCATCTTGGCAACCTCCCTCACAAAAAAGACATCCCCAGGCTGATAAGGAAGATCGATTGGCGAACGTCTGGTTCGATTGGGCTCGGCCGGCGGTGCTGTGTTTGAGGTCAAGCGCACCAAGAGCCGATCAATTGATTAGTTAAGACGTGGGTAACAGGTATATGAGGAACTAATTGACATGAACGTTGAGCATTCACTTGCACCTTCTTTCTATCCTGCGGGCGGGTACCTACTGATATCCACTCAGCACGATACCCCACTTGCTCTCACGTACGATCCCTCACTAACTACACCACACCCACGACCTATAGCCTCTCACTCTACTCATACAAACACTCGCCACCAACATCATCCCTCCAGCTAATTATCCACATCTTATATCACAACCATACAACTTGCGTCTCTCCTATAATACTCGCATTTCACTCAAGTCCATCGACTATAGGCATTATCTTTTGCACCTCTTCTCTAGTTCACACCACGCCGCCCACCCACCCACGACTCGCACCTCACCTGCGTACGACGCGTTCACGCGCACGCCTATACAATAGCTCTCTCGTGCTTATTACCCCTACCGCATAGTTTTTGCACATATCACCTCGCCACACGCCTCATCGCTCTCCTATTATGGGCAAACTCAACCAGACGACAAGTGCTGCATGCGGTTCTGCCCGACAGGCTCACCTGTAAGTTGCCATACCCATATTCATACTTAGGTCAAACCTGGCTGACTTTTTGTTGTTCCATTAGCTGCTCGATCCGTTGCCGCTGGGTCGGACGTGTGTTCGCGTGGGTTGGGAGGCTTTTCAAGTGAAGCGAATGCTTCAAGTTCGAGAGGTGTACAATTTTCCATAGGTGAGTAGGCCAGTACTCACGATTGGACCAAGTGCTTACGCTAGGCCCTCGCCCGTTCAGTATTCATACCCTCAAGGCGATGTGGTTAGTTTGACTTCTGTTAACTTCTGTCAGTGCTATGATCATTTATATATGCGTATTCCAAGCATCTATGTATCCGCGTCTCGGGTTCTTCTATTGCTTTATGCATACGGTTAATTTTCTCGTTTAATCACATCGTTATTTCTTTGTCTATCGACTCGCTCTTAACTATGTGGAGCTGCTGCCCTGTTTGTTCACTCGATTGTTCATTCATTTTTCTATTTATCTGTTCATATACCACGTTGACTCGTCATTTCCTCATGTATTTGTTACTCACATAAACACCCAATTATTTATGTATTACACTTAGGAACTCTTCTTAATCTTCGGATGTTCATATACGAATTGAGCAAATGACAGCCATAGGTATGGTATAGCCTCTTAGAGATGTCAATGCGGTTCTTTACTATGATAGCAGATTAAATGAGCCCCAATCTTGAAATTAGGTGACCTAAATTCCTGCCCGTGGATTTGCTTGAAGCTTGTTTGGGACAGATTTTGATCTACTTTAAATACCTATTAGTCAGTTGATCGCATTGCTATTGTGTAGCGGACCGACGAATGTGCTCGAAGAAAATAATGGTATACCACGTGACTTTAAAGGCTGTGCACACTCCATATCGTACGAGACGCGATCCAGGGGATGCGCAGGTCCGCCAATCTGGCGCATTCTATCCGATTGGCCACTATATCATGCGGGCATCCCCGAGGCTATTGAATTGACCTCAACCGGAAGACCGGCGCCAAGCGCCTGCATCATTTAACCCACGCAAAGCGCACATGTCACTATTCTCCCCAGCCTTAGTACAAACCTCCGCAGTCGCCGTCTCGCCTCACTCCAACCAGCCACAGCATCAGCACGACCTTGAAGAGCTTACGAGCCATTGAAGAGGTCAATCCTTTCTCTCCCTCGGCGTTCTTCATCACTGCGGAAATCGACTCTGAATGCCTGAGCGAATGAGCGACACTGCAAAAGTTATGCTGGGGAGTGTCTCCGAATGTGCCCTAAGGTTTCAATAGCTGCTGCCACCGGCGAGCCCTCGCTGCCCGAGTCAACGATCCTACCTGAGTTGATACGCACCAATCCGAGCCACAATTATCCTGGTCCACGCACCTACACACAGGCATGTATATCATCACGTACGGCAGCCCTGAGGATTCGGACGCCGGCGGCTGCCGCGAAATGCCCGCCGCGCCTATCCTGGCAACCCGCCTCACAAAACACGAGCCTAGACCAATTAGGAATATAGATGATCGAACATATGTTCGATCAGACCCGGTTCGGGGCGGCGCATTTGACGTGGAGCGAGGCGAAAGTTGATGCTGGAACCGGTAAAATCCGGATTTGGGGGTATATAATGGGATGATGAATGCGTAGGTTAGGCATTCACTTCGCTATTCCCTCTATCCTGCGGGCGGGTACCTACTACAGATCTCTCAGCACAACATCCCGCGTGTACGACCTCCGACCTGGACATCGCACGGCATCTGATCGCCAGCGCCACTTCTCGTGCGCATCCCTCGCATCTTGCTTGAACGAAGTTCATTTCACTCAATCCTGCTATCTGCTGCACGCATAAGCTCTTATTATCTCAACCCCCGCATACATCTCGCGCGCACTATCTCCAACGACCACTACTTAGACGTACTAACTATAGCACCCAGTATCTATTCGCTTTCACAACCCACCTCTCACTCACGCACACGACTCGTACCTTTCGCCTGTCCACCATCCTCTCGTGTGTCTCCTTCACATATACCAGCCCTAGTGCACGCTCCCTTCGCACCCATCATCTCACCACCCACAGCCTCACTTTTCAACTTAGAATGGGCAAGGCCAACCGAGGGATAAGCGCTGCGCCCTTTCCCGCTCGGCAAGGACGCCGGTTAGTCCATCATGTCCTTACAACTGGATCTAGGCTGAATCATTCTTTTTTGTTAGCTGTTCTATGTACTGTCATTGGATCGGACGTGCGTTTGGGTGGGTGGGCAAGCTATTCAAGTAAGACAGTGCTTCAGGATATTTTATTGGTGAGTAGAACGATGTATACGGTTAGATCGAGTGCTAATGCGATGCTCTTGTTCTTGCAGAACTTGGTTGATTTAAGCCGCGTTGGTTCATGTTTGTCACACGCTAAATTATATGTGTATGTATGTATCTGAGCATCTGTCTATTTGCGCATTCATTCTTCCTTCGCTTTGTTGTCTTACCCGTTTATTTATTTATGTGCTCGAGTTTTATTTATTTAGCTATTGACTTCCAGTCTACTCGTATTCTTATTTATCAGTTCATTCGTCTTTTCGGATGTCAAGTCAGCTTTTTATTTATTTATTTATCCATTTACTTATCTTCAAATCTATTGATCTATGTGCTGTGTTTCATAAACCTCTGGTGTTCGCGTGCGTATATGCATATATCCGTGTCTCGAGTCCGCGCTAGAGGTGATCACAGTCTCGAAAATCGGTTACCTACAGAAACTTAGATTCAATCAGCCTAGAGTAAACTAAATGCTCGGAAAACCTACAACTAACCATTACGATCGGTACTTGGCTGAAAGTACACGATTGTGGGTGGGCTTACTCTAAAAAGAATTTCTAGGCGGCCTATGGTACCTACTCTCCACATTCATTATGCCATTTAGGCGGATAAATGGCCTTCACTCAGATGTAGAATAATAGATTCCTCACGCTAAAAACCCCTAGGTGGCGCGGCTTTACCAGATGCTACGTCGCCCATGGGGAACTGAACGCCAGGCTGCTCATCTTGGAGCAGACCTGGTTCTCCAGACCACTACCCCTCCTGATCTCGAGCCCTCCGGAGAATATAGTAGGCAGATTTACTGGGCACGGACTGGCTTTCACAAAATAGTAATTAAAGCGAATTCATAGCAAAATTCTCAACCCGCTGTAATCGAAATGGCACTGCCTCATTTTTGCGGTTCGGTTTCGTGGGATGAGATTGATGGATACCTTACAGCGGATTGCGAAATCATTTTCCAAAGCGCCGGAAGTTTGAAAATCAGCCTCAGAAGTAAAATTATGCTGGATGTGTGTCTCCGACTCGTAGTGTACAGAATATATACCATTGAAATCGTCTGAGTTTGGCGCATCTTTCTATGTAGATATGAAGTGGTAATTCTTACTTTGAAAAACATCGACCTTCGTAGCCCGACCGACGTTTCCGACACACCCAACAGCCCAGCGCCGTAGCTGAAGGTGCAGTCGTATAAATAAGGCACCCGGGTAACTTTCTGCAAAAAGAACCACGCAGAAATCTGCGTTTTTGAGCGAGATAGTTCCCCCTGGAACTAACCCAGGTTTTTTTCCGGGTGACCCCTGCCCAAAAACGCAGATTTCTGCGTGGTTCTTTTTGCAGAAAGTTACCCGGGTGCCTTATTTATACGACTGCACCTTCAGCTACGGCGCTGGGCTGTTGGGTGTGTCGGAAACGTCGGTCGGGCTACGAAGGTCGATGTTTTTCAAAGTAAGAATTACCACTTCATATCTACATAGAAAGATGCGCCAAACTCAGACGATTTCAATGGTATATATTCTGTACACTACGAGTCGGAGACACACATCCAGCATAATTTTACTTCTGAGGCTGATTTTCAAACTTCCGGCGCTTTGGAAAATGATTTCGCAATCCGCTATAAAGGGTGACCCATGCGGTGGTTGTAGTCATGCGCAGACCGCTAGTGTATCTAGCGCCAAACTCAATCCCACTTACCTCATTGTGGCTCAAATAGCGACTAAGGTGCACAGCCTCAGTTCTCGCAGTAATGATGCGCGTCACGCGCTGATATAATTATTCCTTCTTCATACGCGTAACCCGCCTGCAAAATAAATATCGGAAAGAAAGTTGAGCTACCTATATTTCCCCAAAAGTGGCAGAGCAGAAGTGTGTTACCTTTGGATGCGGCATATCTTCACACCTTGCTCTTGAATGAATCGGTTGCATGCCATAGCTGGACCTCTTATACATTTGCGCAACTTACCGTGGTGATTTGAGTGATTGATCTTTCTGAATAATGAGGCTAGTTGGGGTGTAAGTGAGATATAGGGGATTGAAGTGCCCTTTGCTTACGGCTGAGCTAATCACCAACCTACGCTCCTCCTTTCACCGCAGCACCCGCGATTCGAGCTTGGGTTACGTATCCTCCTTCATTGATAATTATCCGGCGGCCGAAAATGTAATCTCAAAGGGCGGGAAACGAAGCAACTGATCGATTTCGTCCGCCGAAACTAAGCGCGCTGTAGCGCGAGAGCCCATCAGTGTACCGAATGTAAAGGTTTGAAGTATTTTGCTGCATAGCTATTCGTAAAGAAATCTGTGGCTCAAGAGATAAAAGGACGTCCTCACTTACTCGCCGACACCTCATGAACCATCATCACCAGCTCGCTGCACAAGAGTTTACTTCCAAAGGTAGCGAGCAACCCTCGACACATGGGCAAAGCAATGCAGGCTGTCCATCCTGTCCCCCTCTTGCGACTTCCATCACAGTAAGATATAACCTGCTCGCCATAATCAGGAATCTCTGAGTTGATGCTCTCTTTCCCGTTTGGGATTATTAGGAATTTAAAACGCCAATCTTGGATAGAATACTTACGAGGCTGGATACAGAAGCGGACAGCATAGGTGAGAGTTTGCACATCGTTCATTAGCTCAATTCCTAAAATTTGATGGATCCGAATGGCTATATCGATGTGCTGTGCTCTGAAACTCTAGTAGACCAAACAAAGACATGCTTACGTGGGATCCCGCATGCGATTATTCCAGGTAGGTGGGCTCTCCCAAACTGTGTTAGATCTCAATATGCTTAGGCGGCCTACCAATAGAAGACCCAAATGATACCACCTAGGATACGTTGAAGGGTGGCCGTGACTAGTCGTTACAGAGTGAGGCATCAGATTCCTACTTGAGAGCGTGTAATCTTTTGAGCTATGACGAAGTCAAATGCCTGTTGTGGCATGTGGCCCTGATTTCTAGCGCACAGAACGAGTGAGTCGACGCAGATGGGGAGGAACCAAGCGGTTGCAAAGCGCACATTAGAGCATAATCAGTAATTTTAGAGGCAGCTTTCTACATTCAAAAAAAATCCCCTAGCGACAAGGATTCTAGGGAGCTGGCGTACTGCAAGAAGGTTGCTGATACTAGACAGCCAGGGTAGGATCGGGAGCGAAGCAGAATTAGCCAGAGCAGCGACAACATGGGACATTACTCATAAGCCGTAGCCACCTATGATAATCTGTGAGAGCTTGGAAGTCTAGTTTCGCAAGTCACCTCGAGATATAGTCGGTCACTAGTAAGTGTTCCCAGCGATATGAGAAAGCAAGATTCAGTCAACCCGAGGCCTCGCAGAGGGTTCATAGAGACCCAGGCAAGTAATTGTGGTGTCGTTAGTGCGTTCGAGGCAATATATTGCGGACCGACTCGTGGCTAGGTCGTGGATTCTAAACGGGGGCGTGCGGAGCAAGATTTGAGCTTGTTGTGACCTGTTGCTATCATGACGTAATAAGATTATTATGCTCAGTAGTACGAGAACTCGGTGGCATCTTCTTGTACCTCTAGAGACACAACAACTAGGCACAAACTATCTATGGGCTTTACCTTCCAATATATTAGCTATAGTCTCGAAATAAATGTCTGGATGATCGATGCGTTAGGTGTATGCGCCTGGATCCGAAAAGCAGACGAAGAGTAAAACATTCACACGCACAAAAACACTCATGTAATGCAATCTATGAATCGGGCTTTCGTTTCTACAGTTCCTTCTATCCCCCTAAACAGATCTAAGAATTAAGATACGATGCTCGCACAGAACCTTTATGACCTAATTGCTTAAAAATTGTACTCGTACTGCCACACTATTGTGATTCACTTCTCTCTGATGGACCATCAGGTGAAAATCTAGGGACATATTCCACAACTGGATGACAATACTCGTTTTGGCCATCCACGGTTAGACTTGACTTGTTTGCTTGGCCGATTGAGGCGAACCGTGTGGCAGCAAAGGCTAAGACTGGGTGCAAGATCAGGGCTATTGCATGGGTTATTTACCCTAATAACTAGGTAGATTGGGCGTTGACCTCACATTGTGATAGTTGGACTTCGGTCGAACCTGCGCGTGCATTCTTTGATAATGACGTGTGGAGATTGTGGAGAGCTCAAAGCTTCGACGTTGAATTGATGGCAGATTACGAGCGGTCGACCATTAAATCAAATGCTCCAAAATGGATTGACGACTGCTGTAGTGAGAATCGCGTTTCTTTGGGTTCTGAAACACCACGAGTAAACCAGAGCCTTGAATATGTCGCAATGAATATCCGTGCCTGATTTTTACCCGGCTCTTTGACAAAATAGTAACGATTATAACCAGGGATGGTCTTATTCAATTCCCAACTCCATACTGCCGTTTATGGGTGATCTACCAGACAAGTTATATCTCTGCTTGAGCCCCTATCCTCTCAACGCTAGTTTACATATGACACATTGACTTGAAGTTGTAGTGAAAATGGAAATTGATGTCTTCCATGTGCCATTACTACATTTTTTGGCTTGCGATTGGTAGCCCTGACAAGCGCTCGTGCTAGTAGCACTTGGCTCTCTTAAAAGTCAAACGGGGCGAAGTGTGGAGATAGAGGTCTCCCGAGTGCAAGCAAGGGTTGAAAGCGAACCTTGTGCTTGGCAAAAAAAAACAAACGCAGTGTATTGTCTTGAGCTACAAGGATATTCGCTCCCTATCCTACTCCATATAAACACCCCCTGATTCAAATATACGGCATCAAATTTGTTTCTGCTTTTGATCAGAGGCAAATTTACTACTTTTGATATCAGTGTTCAAGATTGATCATGGGCAGAGCGTTATAAGGCGTTGCAAAAGTCAAACCTCTTTACCCTTTGAACGCACGATCGATTCTAGCGTGTTGTGTTTTCTATTGAGGACGACCGGCGTGCAGAGGTTCGCTCGCCGGTAATCGATCACCTGACAAGGCGTCGATGGCCGTCTGTATCGCTCATCGATGCCCCGCCGTCTCGCCTATCTTTCTCCTTCATTTCTCCTATCATGTTCTCTCTCGTTCTACGCGTACGCGTCTCCTTTCCACCTTCAGTAGATACAGCGCGGCTACAGCATGTAAAGCCGCGCATACACGACCGTTCCGTTTAGTATAAATGCACATGTATTCAGTCCGTCTAAATACATCAGTTCTTTGCTATCCTATCAACTACTCTCGCAGCTAAGTAGCCACTGAGTGTTGAGACGTTCTCGAGCAATTTTCAATATTATCTACGGTCTGTGAAGTGATCATAATATCTAGATATTAGTAGTGCATGGATTCGCTCGATTCTATCCATACTTGGACTGCTTTAGGCCATGATGTTACTGCACCACTAGCAGCGCCTCACTGGTACATAGGCAGTCACCGGCTTGACATATTGGCGCGAATGCTTTGTGAATTCACCACTGGTGCTTACCTGCCGCTATTTTAGTTTTCACCTGGTCGGAGTGTTTCCCAAGTGCCGTAATTACTTGGGCATGGCCTTGAGTCTGAATTAGCGGATGATCACCTGAGATTTTAGTGCGCTGTAGCCGGGACGCTATGGTTTAAAGTTTACTCAATATTATCGCATAGCAACAGCTCAAGTTATATCATAACTCAATCTCTTTTGTTTTAGCACAAATATCTGTAGCATACATGATAATGCAAGTTTTATTATGTTCGGTACATATAGCTTAGGAAGCCGTCACTAACATCAATCAAGTTTGCCTCCAGAAAGTGAGGCCATGTCAATACTGGCGCAATGCCACGCTTTCTTCATGCACGCCGTTCAGAACCATTTCAATTATACCTTGTGACTCCATACTGCCAATCCTTACTCCAACTCGGAAGCATTCATTGGCAGCGGCTATGATTGGCTGTCGCCACGTTGGTTCCGGTCTTGACTTCTCCAACACGGGGGGTTCGCATTGGAACAGCGTGTTATAAGCTACCAACACGATATCTACGTGGCGTTAGGCTCAATGAAAACCAGGTTAGTCGAGGGGCGTACCTGGCATATATTGCGCTGTAGCGTAACCTATGGCTTTTCCAAGCGTGCTCATCATCTTAGGGCAAAGGCCAATGTGGTGTTTAAAGCATGGGGTCATGGACTTCAACGAGGGGAGTACTGAAAAAGAGCGGATTTTTGGGAACCACAATAAAAGATAATCTTACATTTTAGGAAAGAGGACAATTAGCCGCCTACGGTGTAGTAGTTGGAATGAGCTTAAGAGTGATGACAACGAAACGTGAAGAACTTGGAAAAGAAAATGGAGCGTGAGCCGGGCTTTGCGTAGGTGGTTGAGGACACGTTGTTTTTGGAGAGGTCGTAACGCACAGGCCTCGTGCCAGGTATTAGTAACATATGCGGTCTACTAATGCACCGATTTCAAAAAACGCTACTGACCTTTGTCCAGCGTAACCTTCGACCGAGGATATTCACTCAAAGCCTACCCTCGTGCAACGCACGGAGTCCTCACCTGAGCTCGCACGCGGCTGAGAGCACCCTCACCCCCACAGCGTTGTGGCCTTGTGGCCTTGTGGCCTTAATATCATAGTGGCTCAAGCCTGCTCATCGTAGAACATAAATCATAGAAAACAGGCTGAGGCTCACCATTCGCCCTCATCCAACTACCCAACAAGCCCTTCTGTCATGGGCAAATATTCCTTGTCAACCGTTGCCGGACGCCGAGCCCGCTTAGCACATCATCCGTTAGTTCATCTTATTCGGTTTCCATGTCTAGATTTTGCCACTTACTTTGTGCTTGGTAGGCCAGAGCCGGGTATTGTCTTCAAGCATTGTTGGTATCAGCGTTTCTATGCGTGGCTAATAAGTCGGTTTTAACTGAGGTACGAACCAGCGTCCTAGTTGCCAGTCACGTTTTAACGCCAGTATACGCATCATAGAATCGGTGATGGAACATAGCAAGAGCGAGCGTGAAGAGGAAGTATATCGTTAAGACTATTGGTGTACCTGTTGACCAGGTCCCTACGTTCTCGTATCGTTGCGGACAGTTGCGGACAGTTGCGGACAGTTGTGGTAGAGATTAGCATACGTAGCCTCGGATCTTAATGTACCTCAGAGCAGGCCTAATTCTAGTTGATGGCTGAGGTATAAGAGCCAGAAAGTCCCTTGAGTCATATGGCGTGTAGCCCGCCAGAGTTCGGGCGGGATGAAATCAGTCAAGAAGCGTGCCAAGGGGGAGAACCAGTACCAGCATTACAGTTATTGTTGATAAGTCTCTAGAACAACAATATTGCTAGTGTTTTAGTTCCCGGATGGGCCAGCTCATCCATGCACTATTTTGACGCCGGACGTGGACCAGTAAGAGAGCGTGAAATATTCATAAATAGTGACCGCTGTGGAGTTGTAGATGCTTTATTTCCTGTTATAGGTCATCTTAGTAATGTCAGAGTCGTGTGGACAGCAGCTAGAGTTCTGCGGAGGTAGGGGGTCTGAGCTAAACACCCAATGATCACGTGCAGTGGAGCGCGTAATTGTATGACAGGACAAATATTATACAAACAAAGCGCACGCCGCCACTGGAGCTCACATTGCCAGCAATCGCTTGAGTAGACAGCATACAGTAATCTACGATGAGAAGTTCAAACTTGGTAAGGAAGTGAGCCGCGTAGTTTCTCAACTTGGAGTACTGAAGAACGATATCATCACATCTCAAGGGAAGATATAGCAACCTAATTAAACATTATTTCTAAACAATCGATACAGACCAACCAATCTAGCTCTACAATTCTCAAGCTTTACACTCGATCTTCCCATCAAGCATCGCAATCGCTGCCCCCAAACACCACCCCAACTCTGTCCCCGCCACCTTCTTCTCAACCCTCACCTCCCGTCCCTCGTCAAACTCATATCCCAACCTCAACAAGACATACAAAAATGTCATATCAAGACAATATTCCGGCCTGCCTTCGATCTCTTCCTGTGCACTCGCGGGGAAGTAGGCGTTGTTTCCGGCACAGACTTGGGTGGCCATGGTGGCAATTTGGTGGATAGGGAGCGTGATGGGCTTGTCTTGGGATGTGATGGAGGTAGGGAGGAGAGGGAAGATACGGTCGTAGAAATAAGAGAGGGCTAAGATACCGCCGGTTGGGAATGTGTCGAGGATGGAAGGTTGGTAAACGCCGTTGAAAGAGCAAGGCTTGGTATTGCAGATGCTATAGGATAAGTATAGTTAGTAAGGGAAGTGCTCGAGAAATAGCAAGTGAGGTTGTGGGAAGCGAACGGTCTGATGAAACTCTGGCGAGCCTGGCGAGACAATAACGAGAAAGTACTCACGCATCCTTGGCCATGACGAGCTCCAACACCCTCTTGCACGACTCGAAGCTCCCAACGTCTGCACCATACATAGTCGCATTCCTCGCCTTCCCACCAGGAAGTCCTTCCAACTCAACAAGCCTCTTCGAGCCCCTATTCAAGCACGCGTTGGACACCTCCGCACTCTTGAGATCGCCCTCGCCAGGATGACTAAATTCCCACATAAACCCAACAAGGTTATGCACGCTCCGCCTCGCACGCATAAGCCCATAGCCGAGATACGAATGCTGATAGAGCGTGTGCGTGCGTCCAGCAAACGTGAGCTCGTATTTGTGTTCTCCGTCCAACAACCTATGGTGTGACGAGTCTGGGAAACTGGGCTCGAAGACGATTTGAGTCGAGGCACCTCCGAGATCAAGGACAGCATATGTGTTCGTGAGGGATTTGGAAGCTGAGGAGGAGGGGCTGAGTGTGCCGAGGAGGTAATTGGCTGTGAGCCAGGCGTAGACACCTTCGTCGCGGCCTTCCATGATTTCAACGGCCGAGGCGCGCGAGCTGACTGGGAAGGGGTACTTGGATCGCATCCGGGCGCGAACAGCATCAAGAATAGCTTGGGATGTCTCGTGTCCGAGGAGTCGAAGTCCGGCAGTTGCTTTAACTTCCACAGGGGAACAATCTTGGAACTCTTTCGGGACCGTCTTGACTGCCACGTCAAGCAGCTCGTCCAACGAACGGGCGGCAGCGACCGGATCGTCCTTGTATGATGATAGACCAGGTCTAATCATCAAGAAGACTTCATATTCGAGAGCCGGAGTTGGGTTGCAGTTGTTAAATTTGTATACGTGGATACGCGATCCCGTGGACCCTGCATCAATCATGAGGGCGAATTGGACGAGCTTTTTCGTTGGTGTGTGAGGGGCCGTGCAGTAAGCCGTTTTCGTCGGGTCTGGGTCGGTCTCGAAGGAGTGATAGGGCGCAGCTGGGAGAGTCGGGAGGTTCGAGTAGCCTATGTAAACTGTGAGCGCGTCGCCCCAGTACTCTCGATTCGTAACATACCTCCACTGCCCCACATATTTTCCCTCCTCTCTCTGGGTCCAAACACCCATACCAATCCAATAAGCACTGCTGCCCCAATTGCGTACTTTTTCCACGCAAACTTCCTCATCCCTCCCGGAGTTCCTTCTCGGTAGTCGAGCTGCGCGAACGAAGGTGCCGGGGCAGAACCAGAGCGCGCGCCAGGTTCTTGAGATTCAAGTCGAGGAAGAGCGTTGTATTTGTTGCTTCCGTTGCTACGCATCCGGGTGTGCTTGGATTGGTGGTGAGCTACGGAGGTGGAGGATGCGCTGGGGGGAGGTGTCGAGCCAGGAGTTTTCTCTGATGAGGTGTCGGTTGAAGGAGTGGATGCAGAATAAGAAGAACTGCTTAGAGACGAAGAAGACTCTATCATCCAAGTCTAAAAGACAAGACCAAGTATTCTCTATCTAGTCGAGGTAAGAAATGACCTTCTCTTGTTGTCAGGGTTCCTGCAAGGCTAACTGACACGTGACACTTTGATTTTGTTGCCTATTTCGATCCGCCTCGGGGCAACCTCAAGGTTATGACCCAACCACCACACCAGAGGTCGCAAGACTGGGCTTCTGAACATTAAAATACTGGTACGCGGAACCCTTGAATCTGCCTAAAGCATGCTTATTGGATAATGTTGGACAGCCCTTGAGGCAAGGATGGCAGACGCGATACCGCTAACCGGATTGACGATAGATCCAGAACTAGCAACGGGCCTTGAACATCTGTGAGTCAACCTATTTTGTATATATTATTAAAGCTCATATACAATCAAACAGGCGTGCTGCTAAATTCTTTATGCTCGCGTCCTTCGTTGTTTTCGTTTATGACCATAGTATGTCCTTGTGTCTATCAACGTTTCTAGCTGATTATACATTCCCTGCCATAGTGATCACTTTCGGAGACGAGGTTAGTTGACAAGCTGGTTCGAACAAGTACTTTTCGTCAACTTCTCTCACTCAGGTCAACCGAGTATGGAGCCGAGAATGGACAGGCGCCACCTGGCTTTTCGCCCTCAACCGATATTTTACGGAACTTGTGTTCATAGTGAACCTCGTATGTCAGTGCATATATCCTCCTATATTAGCCCTAAATCTGATCCTTTGTTACCGTTTAGCGTTCCATGATCCAAGCTGGGAGGGCAAGGTCAGTGTCGGCCTCTTGGCGGTAAACAAGGATGATGCTGATACTCACTGTTTTTAGGCGTAAGTTCTCGCTGAAAATCGAAGATTCACAGCCTTCTTGACTCACGCATCCTGTAGATGTACCGATTTTATTGCATATGCGGGAGCCACGACCTTGGTATCGATAGGCAGTGCGTTTGCTTGTCTTTTTCGTACGAACAGCTACTGATGAAATGGGCTGGACAGTTGTTGAAAGTGAGCTCCCAAAATCCAGGGTTCTCAATTAAGTTTGACAATCTTGACCCTCTGAAGTTGTCTTGATCTTACGGTAAGTTATTACATCATGGCTATCACCCCCAGTTCGCACTCATAATCCTATTTAGAACTTATGGTAGGACTTTACGATGGGTTTGGAGTGATTTTGTGCCTACTGAACCCCTATGCTAGCACTGTACCGAAGGAGTAGGCTTGTTCTAGGTGCGCTTGCAGCGACCTGGTGCGGGCAAATGATTGTAATGGGTGTGGCTTTGCGCAACCCCGTTCGTAAGTCCTTCAAACCCTATTTCTCGCATTCCTACTGGTTTTCTAACATAGATTCTCACAGGCGTAGCACTTCCCGCTGCAACAGTAGGTAAGCAAATGTGATGTTTTCGACACCGATCAAAGCATAATCAACCATTTGTGTAGGTTGTATCCTGGGTTTCCACGGGGAATATGCAGGTGAGCCTGGCTTGATAGAGACCTGGGTCGCATTTAATAAACAAGATATTCTCATCAGCCGCGTTTTGGCTCGCTCCACTTACAATGGATACCATAATTTTTCTATTGACTATTTCAAAGACTATCAAGTATCTCCGACACAATCGAGAACATATCGTATGTTTTCCTTGCCCTCTACATACTCCCCCTTATTCATCATACACCATAGCCGCTACTGCATGTCATATTGCGCGACGGAGTATTATACTTCTTAGTCATATTAGTAGCTAACCTGTTCAACTGCCTAATCTACTATGTGAGTTCGAAGTTCGCATGCATACAACCATGACGGACGCTGAAATTATCTGTAGCTTGCTGAGCCCGATCTCAAAGTAATGGGCGCGAGGTAAGTTGAAACCTCCCTGAAAGGGCGCCAGGGCTAACGCGACCTTTGTTACAGCTTCAGCCATTTGATGACCAGTACGTGGCTAATTCCCTGCGAACGAATAATTGATAATGACTCGCCATGCAAGTTCTGATGATTTCCAGGCTTCAGCTAAACCTCCGTTCAGACTCCTTCGACATGCCTAAGATGCCTACCGCTCAGCTCCCGGACCTCCCCTCAGACGATAACCCCTGAGAAAAACGGCTCAACTCGGCTACTACTGCTACAACGATATCTTCTCTTTCCTATTTTTTCGACACCACGGTCACAGAGCTTGGAAAGGATCTTCTGGACGAGAAATGTGACGACGGTTCGGAATATGATAGTCCATCTGAGCCGAGGCAGACGGACGACGGTCCATATGACCGTGGCCGGACTTCAGAATCAGAACCCCACATTGAGATGAGACCTATTCGACCGGTGTCGTGTGGGCCTATCGCTCGGGATCCCCCGATGTTTAGTCTGGAGGAGGCTGAGTTGCTGGAGAACGCAATTCAAGTTTCTCCTGCAATTATGGATGAAGCTTTGGTTGAGATGGTGCGGATGGATGTGTAGGGCCTGCGTGCGTTTTCTTCTTCACAAGTCTCATGATTTGCT
>MU132198.1:73920-110964 GCA_015039395.1 Ceratobasidium sp. AG-I
CGGGTGGCTGTCGGGTTTCCAGGTCATTGGCATTAGCGCACGTACGGCAAGAATCCCGCCAAGCCTTGACCCCGCTGTACCCACCCATGCAATTTGATTTTTCTCTACCACTTCTCCCTGAAATTAGATACTGTATATAACGCCACCACATAGCCCTCAATCATGGCTGCGAAACAACAATCGCACTTTTGCAGGGATGGCAGAGGTGGAAAGTACCAGAAACATGATCAGCAGCTTACGATTGGTATTTTGCACTTGTGAGTGAGTTTCAGCTTGATCCTCCTATCCAATGGTATGTAGTTTGCTTTCACATAGAAATGCTGCGACGTGTTTCATGCTCGCCTCATTCGTCTTTCGGTCCTATGATCACTGTACAGTACACGAAATGATCCTGAGGTTGGTAGCATCCTAGTTGCTTGACCACGTTTCCGATGAGGTACGTGTGTCCGAGGATTTTGGTTTTCACGCTGAAATGGGGAAACTTAGGTTAATAGGATATAGAAACGAGAGTGGAGTGGCGCAACCTGGCTGTTCGCCTTGCATGGGCATCTGGCTGAGCTCTAGTTTATTGTGGATTTAGTTTGTGGGTACGATGTACTACATCCGTGCGCCTAGTTTGACTGTCGGTCTTAGTTGCTGCAGCGTTTCATGACCCGGACTGGACCGGCAAGGTGAGTTTTATTTGAATCCAAACAGGTTAAGTTATTCATAACTAGTATGTTTTATAGGCGTGGGTTTTTATACTTCACCCAGCATACAACTAGCTCAACGTAAAATACCACGGTTGCGACCGATTTATGCCATTCGCCAGTGTTTCAACTATGGTATCAATATGGAGTACGTATTCTGTGTTTCCAGATCGTAATTTCACTTACAACTTTGCTACCAGTTGCAAAAAAAATAAGCAATCTACCGTTGGCCCTCATCCCAATCCAGAAACCAATATTCAGGCAGTAGTTTTCATTCACAAGAATGTACGAATTACAACGAGAAAGGGAAGAAGTTCACGTTGCCACCATTAGCACTGTACCAGAGGAGCACGCACTTTTTAATTCTGCAGTTGATCGTGTGGTGTGGACAAATGACTATCATGGGAACGAGCATGCATCATCCACGCTGTTCGTTTTGTTCTCTCGGCTGATCCGGATAACGGCACGCGGGGGGAAAATACTGGGAGTTTAAGGACGACCGAAAAGAGAAAGAATCGCGAACCGAATGTCCAAACACGGGTCTCTGGCAGAGGCAGAGATTGGGATGGGACCCATTCGTTCTGCGAGTGGTAGACCTGTTAACAAAGAAAGGTCTTTATTTAGCTCCAAAGAGTCTGAACGTTTGGAGAGTCTAATCCCAGTCTCTTCAGTGGTTGCGGACAATCATTCCACTGCGGAAAATCGACAATGCTACGAAGTTTCCTTAGCATACTGCTTTTATTTTTGTCTGGATGAGTGGCAGAGAGATTTATTCCTACAGTATAGCGTACAGTATAGCATTCTTTGTCACTTCGGCTACTAGTCATTATGCTGCGACCGAGCTAGGAGCGGAAGGTAGAGTATACTCCTAGGGAAGCTGAAGCCAGTCTTTATAAATCACCACACAAGCATCCAGTTGTTGTGCGTAAGTGTTTCGCAGGCCAGTTGGCATGTCACCATTCTTGAGGTCAAGGTCACGGTGGTAGATCTCTTTTTGGGCAGCATTGCAGATGACGAAAAAAGGGTGGACATGCGACATGACATTTGGGAAGTTGTCGAAAGGAGACCGGTAGACCTGGAAAGACTCTTCATGTTGGTCAAATCGGATCAAGGCCTCAGGGAAATTCCGAAACGGGACAAAATGATAGTCAATGCTTTGGCTGGAAGCATACTATAAATGAGCGATGTTAAGGTAACTTTGGTTGAAAGGCGGTTTATACGGGACGCACGTACAGTAGCGAAACGCGTAATAGCGTTAGGGGATTGCTTGGTGAGTAAAATCTTCTCTAGAAAATCCAATTTGGGAACAAGAGCCCAGTCATTTTCGTCGAACATCCGGTGCATGTTCGCGGTCACTAGATGAAAGAGCATAAGAATGGGCCAAAACATAAATTAAATTGATATGCTTGCAGCATGTCATATTACGAATGGTATGAAGGTCGAGAGTACCGAACTCCATGCCCCACATCATTTCCAACTTCCATGTCTATTAAGAGTGTGAGTTGAGGCCATATGTTTTATGAGTGAACTCACCATCTGAGGGGGGGCTGTCTGAGAAAGCACATGGCAGACTTCGACAGGCCGTGTAGCCAATGTGATTATACAGCGGTTGGGCACCGTCGTGACATGGCTGGTCTGTGCTATTACAGTACCGGAAGCGATGGAGTCAGAGTCATAGTCAGACGGGGCCTCGGAAGAACTTGTCTGCACGCGAGAGGTAAGGGTCATAGAAGAGATCTAGGGCTAGGTTCTCAGCTGATGGAGGCAGGTGGTCGTCACTCATATTGTTCGAGCTCTGCTGACAAATCAAGTAATCAATCGGCGCAAATAACGGACCACTATTGAGTGACAATCTTCCAATGCTGCGCTTAAGTCTGGTCAAGATTTCGGGACGCCTCAGCGAAAGTCCCAAATGCTTGATTTAATTATTACTCGGGACCGTACTGGTGGTCTCTGTTGCTTATGTTGGCGAGCCTAAATACCGCTGGTCTGTCACTCACACATGGCGGTGTGCAGATTCTATCCGAGTTCAAATCTAGTTAACTTTGCAGCATGGGGCAGTAAATCGCTTGCAGTGGCAATCGGCCATCCCGGTCATTAGTTTGGCATCAAGTGATCTTACCACTTTGAATTGGGACTTCTAGACGTCCCTGATTCAGGAAGTCGTTCTCATTTCAACTACAACCTAGGCCGGCGGCCGTACATAATACTGCGGTATGTTCCTCACCAGCACAGTTTGGTTTTTGCAACAACAAGCTCATATTACTTAGCAGCAATGGCAGAGGCGGGTACTTTGGGAAATGTCTTGCTGGTGGATCAGCAACTCGCGACCGGTGTCTTGCGCTTGTGAGTGAACGTTCAACCTAGTCTTCTAGGTGGTGATTTATTGATAGACTCGACCTAGACTTGCCGCGAAGTATTTCATGCTTGCCTCGTTCGTCGTCTTGGTTTACGACCACCGTACGTTGTAACGCTTGCGGATAGATAGAACTGCGTTTACTTACTTGTAAGAATTGGCAGTGATTACCTTTTCCGATGAGGTATGGTTTAGAATGCATTGGTTGTCATATTAGTCTATAATCAAACGAAATAACTTAGGTTGATAGGATATGGAGGCGAGAGTGGAGTGGCGCAACCTGGTTGTTCGCTCTGAATCGATATCTGACTGAGCTGCAGTTCATCGTAAATCTCGTCTGTGAGCATGTTCCATTACGTATCTCCACTTCGCCTGATTTTAACTTTGATTGTGCAGCATTTCATGATCCAAATTGGACTGGCAAGGCAAGTCTTAAATGAATCAAGAGGGCTCTGGTTATTCACAGCGATTGCGTTTGCCAGGCGTAGGTTTTTGTAGTTTGTCCAATGTGCGAAACGGTTTGACGTCTGATGCATTAGCTGTGACCGGTTTATCCCATTCGCTGGAGTCTCAACTATGATCTCAGTTGGCAGTAAGTGACTTTCTATTGGTAGCGATCTGTACTGATAGCACCCTACTTTTAGTCGCAGAAAGTAAGCAACCTACTGTCAAATCCCGTGCTCTCCATTTTGAGACTGATGGCAGGACAGTTGTTCTGATTTTAAGGTATGCACTTTGCCTCGCTCCCGTTCAGACTGACTTATTGGCCTCCAGGACCTATGGTGAGCACCGATAGGTGAGATAAGTAAGAAAAATGCCGAAACCATCATCCTCAGCGCTATACCAAAGGAGTTCGTATGTTTTGGCCTTGTTGTTAGTCATCTGGTGTGGACAAATGACTGTCATGGGAACGACTATGCACCGCCCCACCCGTACGTTTTTTTCTCTTGGCGTCGCTGGCACAAATTGATGTGATATTGCGGTTGATGCAGGGGTGCCGCTTCCGGAAGGCCTTGTAGGTAAGTAGCATATAGCCATCTTATCTAACCCCCGGTTTTGCCGGGACTGATATTTTATACGCTGGTGAATTAGGCTGCATTCAGGGTGCGAGTGGCAAGTATACAGGTGAGAATTGGCGGATATGTATTGCCAGTGTGTTGCTGAGTGAAATTCGTTTCAGCGGCATTCTGGCTTGCTCTACTTGTGATGGATACGGTAATATTTGTTCTTACCGTGTGGAAGACTATGCAATACATTCGACAGAATCAGAATCGCGTTGTAAGTCATCTTTCAACCTCAAAAGAAAGTTAGTACTAATTGTTGCTGATAGCCGTTGCTGCATGTTATCCTTCGAGATGGAGTGCTATATTTTGTTGTCATTCTAGTGGCGAATTTATCCAATTGCTTCATTGTTTATGTGAGCACAAAGCCATTGTTTTCAAAGCTGGGGCTGACGCCTAGCATCCGCTTAGCTTGCCGAGCCTGATCTGAAAGTCATAGGGGCTAGGTATGGTGAGACTAACATGTACCCGTAAGCATGCTGACGACTCTTTTCACATTTAGTTTCGCCCAAATCATAACAAGTAAGCTGCCGAGATCAGTTTATAGGGCACCTACTATTTCTGACCACCGTCTCCAGTTATGATGATTTCACGACTTCAGCTTAATCTCCGTTCGGACTCGATTTACCCTCCAGAAATACCCACACTACAACTACCATCCCACTCCTCAGTCCCGAAGTTCCGGGAAAAGCAGTTCGACTCTCACGGCACATCTAGTACACTGTCGTCGCTTTCTTACTTTTTCGAGACAACTGTCAAGGAGCTAGGAGGGGATGTATTTGTCCCAGTCGATGAAAGACGAGAAGAAATTCCAGAGAATCCAGAGCTGTCGGAAAGGAGAGGAGATTCTAAACCGGAGTTCCAATCACGGGTGGATGAAGCTGGAGAAGATATTGAAATGAAACCGATTCGCCCTGTGAGTGGCGGACTCCTCGAACAGGACAGGTCACTGTTCAGCCCCGAGGAGTCCAGCTGGCTCGAAAGCCTAATCCGAGTCTCCTCGGCAGTCGCGGGCGACCAGTCTGTTGATAGAATCTCCGCGGAGAGACCATAACATTGGCAGGTCCAATTGGATTCCTTTTATTTATTCGAATTTCACTTTCGGTGGTTTGGGTAGCACATACAGTACAATAGATGTATTCATGCGAAACAATGTACCTAATATTATCTTGCTCGAGCATGCCGGCGGCCGGTGATCATACGGCGGCCGAAAGTACCAAGCTCTGAAATGACTTCATAATCTTCTTACTGTAAGTCTCTCTAATAATACCACATTCCATCAAGCTGGATTAACGAGGGAGAGATCTCTTTAGGAGCTTCGGACTTAGCGATGGGTGGCGCAGTCTCAATTTCATCTGAGGTCGGATCCGGCACGAGTAATAGCCGAGGTGCCATATAAGTCCAAGAGACGCGCGCAATGCCCCGCATCCCCCACACTCGACCCGCCACCATGAGTCCCGCGCGTATCTACAAATCCTCCTACCCGGACTATGTCATTCCTCGGGAGTCTGTGTTCACCAAGCTATTTCCTTCGGAGCCCCGTTTCGACGAATCGCTCCCGGCCTTTATTGAAGCCGCGACGGGACGAACTCTTTCTCGAGGCGACGTACGAGATCTCTCGTTGCGCCTCGGGTATGGCACGCGGAGCTTGTTGAATACAAAGCGTGGAGACACGATAATGATATTTAGGTACTTTGAAGCTAGTTTTTTCTGTGATTCTATGACCTCATCGAACGCGGTTGTCGTAGCCCAAATTCTTTGGTATGGCCGATCACCCTTTTTGGTTGCGTCGCAGCCGGTTTACGATGCACTCTCGCAAACTCGTCATATACCCCTCCCGAACTGGCGCATCAACTGTCCGATTCGCGCGCCGGATATGTATTCGTGCACCCAGCGCTTCTTCCTATGCTGTTTAAAGCGTTCGAAGTATTAAAGGTACCCGCAAAAGAGGCCCAAAAACGGGTGAGTACCACTCAAAGAGTTCGAAACGAGTGTGTCACTGAGGGGAAAAAAAGGTTATTGTAATGAACTTCAACGAGCCTGCCCCAAAGGGAGCCGAGTCCTTCATCCAGTTCGATTCGCTATTAAAGTGTGGGAGGCTCGAAGGAGAGGAAAGATTCGATGGAGACCTAGCGGACGAGACTGTCTATCTGTGTTATAGCTCTGGCACAACCGGTCTCAGTAAAGGCGTGGAGGTGAGTTTGATCGCGTTGTGATTAGGCGTGATCTCATTTTGGCCACTAGACAACGCACCACAACATCAACACTGTTCTCACAATTGCCCGCGCCGGGTTTCCAGGCCTAGTCCCCGGACAAGACACCATGCTTGGCATTTTGCCCTTTTACCACATCTATGGTTGTGTAAAGGTTGTCCAATATCCGGTATGTACGCGCTCACACGAGCATGAGGCCTCCTGAGTTGATATCGCCAACGACTTTTTAAAGCTTACGCTAGGCATTCCCGTGGTAATATCGCCTCCCTTCAACCCCGAAGAGTTCTGCTCCTATATCCAGAAGTACAAAATCACCGCCTCTCTCATCGTCCCTCCCGTCCTCGTTCAACTTGCTTCGCACCCGGCAGTAGACAAGTACGACCTTTCCAGTCTCCGATTCTTCTTTTCCGGAGCCGCACCACTAGGCCCCGAGCTAACCGCCAGGGTTCAAAAGCGACTGCGCGGACGCGGTGCGAATGTCCTGGTTACTCAAGGGTACGGATTGACGGAGACAAGCCCGACGTGCACCTTGCTGCCATTGAACCGAGCGGAGGATAAGGTCGGAAGTGCGGGGGAGCTTCTACCGAATTTGGAGGCGAGGCTTGTTTCGGAGGATGGATCTGATGCGAAGGATGGGGAACCTGGGGAATTTTGGCTTCGAGGACCTTCGGTTATGAAGTGAGCAATACAGTATGCCCGTTTTGGTAGTTCGAGAGGCTAACCTGTGACGTAGGGGCTATTTGAACAACGTCAAAGCTACCGAAAACTCCATCACGCCCGATGGGTGGTTCAAGACGGGAGATATAGCTGTCCGCGATAAGGAAGGATTCTTTACGGTCGTCGATAGGTTAAAGGAACTTATCAAGTACAAGGGTTTCCAAGGTTGGGTCCTTCCTGATCGTTCATTTATCATAATCATCAATATTATATTCCACTTTAGTACCTCCGGCCGACTTGGAGAATGTCCTCCTCACCCATCCTGACATTGTAGACGTTGGTGTGATTGGCGTAGAATCTGTCGAACAAGCAACAGAACTCCCTCGGTGCGTCATCGGTGCTTCCTCGCTACCCAAAAATGTAACTAACCATCCTATCTTCCTCCCGATCCCCCGCCATCCGTATGCCAATCACCCTGCTTCTCCACACATCGTTCGCGTGATCTGCAGGGCTTATGTTGTGCACAAGACTGGATACGCGTCATTCAAGTCGCAAGCCGACCGCGAGGCGTTTGGGAAGGAAGTGCAGGCGTGGATTCAGAAGCATGTGGCGAAGCACAAATACCTTCGAGGTGGTAAGTAACATCGTCATGTTAAGCGTATCAAAACTCTAAATGTTTCTCTCTCTAAATGACAGGCGTAGTCGTGATCGAAGCCATCCCGAAGAGTCCAGCAGGAAAGATCTTGCGCCGACAGTTGAGAGATCTCGCGAAAAAGGAAATAGCCGCATCGGGAGTCAAGGCTAAATTATAAACAAACTGGGTTTTAAGGTTGAACTGTGTATAAGCTAGGCCTGAATCTAATTCACCCAGAAGTTGAATCATATTACTCGGGCATTTTTGAAGTTACTCCCAACTTTCTCAGGGTCGGCACTTGGCGCCCAAATACGAAGCCACGAGCCACCTTTGTGCCCATTTGGCTGTTCCGGACCACATGGTCCAGTAACGTGATGAGAAGAGATATTGATGATCTCGCTGCAAGTATATAAGCACCAGGATCTTCCACATGCTGAAGCTCCCACCATCAACGTAGACGACTTTGGTTTACAATATGTCTGTCACGCTGGACGTTGAGAAGTGCCGCGCTCAGTTCCCTGCGCTGAGGGATAACTATCTGTTTGGAGATAATGCAGGTGGATCGCAGGTAAGAAGCTTAAATCAATGGATGTGATCTTACCAATACTATGCTGTCATCAAGTGCTTGAAATTAGTAGTAGACAAGATGTCTGATTACTTGCTGTATACCAACGCGCAACTTGGTAAGTCATCTCCAACGGTGCTCCCGCGTTACGAGATACTATTCGTTACTTTCGGCTAGGTGCGGATTATTCATGTTCCGCAACCTCCACCAAGCGTGTACAAGAGGGGTATGATAGTACTGCCAAGATCTTCAACGCTGCATCCCCATCTGAGGTCACGATCGGGCACTCGTCGACAAACTTGTCTGAGACATTAGCCCGAGCAATCGAGCCGATCGTTAAAGATACGGACGAGTTCATTGTTTCTGATGCAGATCATGAAGGTAAGCTAGCGTAAATCTTTTGGAGTAGCCGTGACTTATTGTTCTCTTTGATAGCAAACGTAGGTTCCTGGATTCGACTCGCGGAGCGCAAAGGAATCAAGCTTCACCACTGGGTCCCGAAGCCCGAGCCGAACTCTGCCAACCCCTATGCTGTTTCACTTCGTATCGACGATCTGATCCCGTTACTGAACCAGAACACTCGCCTCGTAGCATTTACTGCGTGCTCTAATATTCTTGAGGGATTTGTTGACGTCGAGGGTATTATCAAAGTTATCCGAGAACGTACCAAAAGTGCCGGCAATGAGCGCGGAGCGGAGGTTTGCATTGATTGTGTGGCGTATGCGCCTCACCGTCGGATGGACGTCCAAAAATGGGATGCTGATTATGTGTTCTTCTCGTACTACAAAGTAAGCTGAGCATCCTATCTTCAACATCTAATATGTCTTACATATCTGGGCCACAGGTTTATGGACCTCACTTTGGAGCTCTCTACACTCGTGCGGAATCCCATCATAAATTGGGTTCCCAGGGTCACTATTTTTTACCCGCTGACGCCGGCTCTCCGTATAAGCTTCAGCCTGGCGGCCCTGGATATGAGCGCAGCTACTCTGCGACGGCCGTTCTCGAATACCTCAACTCTCTTTCGCCCTCTGGCAATGACCTAGATAGCGCATTCGAGAGTTTTGCACACCACGAAGCCGCACTCATGCGCCCTCTCATGAACTGTCTACTTTCTCCCGAGATGAAGGCGCGTGGAGTAAGAGTCCTCGGGCCCGAAAGCGCAGATTCAAATATTCGCGCGCCGACAATTAGCTTTGTCGTTGTGGGTGACCGACCAGTTCGAAGCCCTGATATCGTGAAGCAATTTGATGCACTTGGGGATGTGAGTACCATTCTGGATCGTGTATGCGCATTATGGTGACATCTGTTGCTGGTTTATGCAGGTGGGGATCAGGTTCGGGCACTTTTATGCTCACCGACTGTTTGTGAGCCTTGGATTGGACCCGGACGATGGTGTCGTCCGGATCTCTCTGGTTCATTACAACACAGTGGCTGAGGCCGAGCGTTTAGTTAAGCGGCTCAGGGAAGTGTTATTGTAAAGTGTAGGATTATGCACAAGAGTTTACTTGCTGCACGTTTGAATGCCAACAGGAGACGGTTACTGAAACATCTCCGCCTACTGTGATTCTAAGCTACTGTACAGTATGTTAAATCAGAGCTAGGCCGTAACCGAGGACCTCACTCGCGGCCGTGAACCCATTCGTAATTCTGTGCTTCCAGTAGACAAGAGTTGGCACCGGGTGTTTAGAAACACGTTTTCAGAGAAATAGATCAAAATATTGACACCACTAATTTTTCTCAAAATACAGATGTCGATGAATCATGGTTCTCCCTCCCCGCCCATCACATATTTAATAGATCTCAAGACTGGAGGGGTAAATAACTCCGTTCATTGGCTGACGGGTGATGTAAAGATCTGCTTCTGGACGAGTTGATACGGTGGAACCGCATGTATCCTACTCGTGCAGCGCATCTATGTCTTATCTCGAACGGCGCAATCCTGTGCGAGATGTTACCTTAGTTCGCAAGCGCCTTGCGTTCTCATCAGACAGCGGAGCGCTATTGACGCCAATCGAAGCACCATATAAGTCTTATCGAAGAGAATCGTGCTATCCCGTTGATGTCAACCACGGTCACAAGGCGTGTCTGATTCACATGCTGAAGAGCTTATAAAAGTAGAGGGCGAAGCGAGTCCGCAAATTGTGCCTTCTGCTTTGCCGCGTCACAAACGCCCCTCGATCCACGGCAACACGCACGCATAGTGTCCACAGTCAAAGCTCACCCTGTTAACATGGCATCTCACGACCAGGAGGTGGATGAACTATCTGGCTCATCAAGGTATTTCAGGAGTTTGATTGGTTTACGTTGACGATTATTCATATATTGGCTCAGTGACTTTCAATTCGCTTCGGTGGGGTTTGACTTTGACTCCAATCTTTGAAAAGGCAAATTGACCACATTCCCGGATAACAGGATCATTCCAGTCTCCGTAGCAGCTCAACGGCCAAACTGTCAAACAAGTCCAATGAAGCCCCCCTGGATGAATCTAACAAGGCTCCAGCTACAAACGTGATATCTTCTTCTCAAGTTCAGCCCACCCCTGGTCTAAACGACGATGGAGTGGACCAGATACTGGACGCAGGAATCAATAGATCGTTGGTCTACAGTATGTTAGAACGACTTGAAGAGCTCTCAGATATCGACTCAGCCGTGATGTCACTGGCTCTGCTCATCCCTTATACTCCTCAAACGAACACGTTATATCAGTCGATTCATGATTATCTCAGCACTTTAGACATTCTTGAACCCGAAGAGTCTCGAATCGACAGGTCACTATCAATACAAGAGCAAGGAATGCCCTATATTCCAGACAGCCACACAGAGAAGCACAGCCTTCTCAGTGATCTGGGATACTTTACCGTTGGCCGATATGAACGGTTGGGTGAAATTGATGATCTTAACAACGCCATTGATCACTACGAACAAGCGATTTCGATGACTCCCCAAGGGCACGAACACCTCCTTGGACGTTTGAGCAACATTGGGGCCTTATACCAGAGTCGATTTGAGCGCCTGGGAAAACGTGCAGACATTGACCGTGCATTAAAGTACAAAGGTCAAGCACTCTTACTCGTCACCAAAGAACATGAAGGGATGCCCGCTCTGGTTGGTAGCCTTGGACAATCGCATCAAAGTCGATATCAACTACTTCAAGAAGTCCTGAATAGCGACTGTGCAATTTCGTTCTACTGTCAGGCCGTTTCACTCGTTACGGAAGCGGATCCAAGAATGCCAATTTTCCTCAGCGACCTCAGCACTGCATACGAGTATCGATTTGGCCAACTGGGAAATATTGCAGACATCGATAATGCAATTACATACAACAGTCAAGCGTTGCCTCTTGTTTCTGAAGGACATCCTGATAGACTCGCCTTGAACAACAATCTGGGTAGCTGTCTTCGTCAACGATTCGAGCACTTGGGAAAAATATCAGACATCAACAAGTCAATTGAATTGCACATTCAAGCTGTGTCCCTTGCCCCTGACGGCCATGCCAATAAACCCGCTTTGCTTAGAAATCTTGCCGCTGCGTACCAGAGGCGATTCGAGCGTCTAGGTGAATTGCTAGATATTGAATATGCAATTGCACACAATATCAGTGCAGTGACAATGGCTCCCGAAGGCCATCCAGACAGGCCGACATTTCTCGATACCCTGGGTTGTGCATATCATGGCTTATTTCAAAGAAGTGGGGAAGTAATAGATATTGAAAATGCGATTGCCCGTCACAGCCAGGCAGCGTTGCTTACACCAGAAGTGGACCCATCAAAGCCCAAACGACTCAGCAACTTGGGCATGTCACATATGAGTCGATTCGAGCGCCTAGGTACCCCCTCGGATCTCAGCAGCTCAATTGAATTCCGAAAGCAGGCCGTGTCGCTCAGCTCTGAGCAACATCCAGACATGCCAGTCCTCCTGCTTAGTCTTGCTGTCTCGTACCATCATCGTTTTGAACGACTTGCAGAGCCTTCTGATCTCAATGCTGCGATTGATTTAGGTCGTCGAGCTCTATCTCTTACACCTGGCGAACATGCCGACAAGCTTGACCGACTTGACAGCTTAGGTAGCTTCTACCTGACACGGTTTGATCTGTGGGGGAATCTCTCGGATATCGATCGTGCACTTGCATATTACAGCCAAACTGTCTCTGCCGCCCCTGATAATCACGCCTGTATGTCTCGGTGGCTCAACAACCTCGGTGCTTCGTACATTCGACGGTTTGAGCGCTTGGGAAATTTATCAGACATTGACAGCGCAATAGATTATGGCAGGCGGGCAATACGACTATCCACCGAGTATGACCAAAAGCCTGGGGCCCTTGGTAACCTAGGGACCGCTTATTACAGCCGATTCAAGCGTATGGGCGAACTTGATGACATTGACAGCTCAATCGAATACCAAACTCAAGCTGTTTCACTCACCCCCGAGGACCACATAGACAGGCCAGCGAGACTGAACAACCTCGGTATCGCGCATCAGGGTCGATTCGAACGTCTAGATACCAGGGCAGACATCGACCGCGCAGTTGAATGCAAGAGGGAGGCGGTCTTACGCACACCTCAAGGGCACATAGATTTACCTTCAAGACTCAACAACCTTGGCAACTCCTTGGAGATCCGATTTAAACGTTTGGGGGAGCTACTTGATATCAACGAGGCGATTATTTGTTTTGTCCGTGCCGTTTCACTCACCCCTAAAGGACATGCACTGGGGCCAGTCCTGATAAATAACCTCGGAGAATCCTATCGCACTCGGTTTGAGCACCTAGGGGAATCGGGTGACATCGAAAACTCCATCAAATCCCTAGAACAAGCAGTTCGTCTTATTCCTGAGCAACATGCAGAGCGATCACACCTGCTGAACAACCTTGGAATTTCCTATCAGAAACAAGGAGAAGGTACAGGTGATAGGGATAGTATTGAAAAATCAATTGCCTGTTTTCAGGAAGGCGCCCAGTCACTTTCGGGAAGCCCTCTGGTAAAATTCAAAGCTTCGTGTAGCTGGGCTACTTTGTCCTCTTTTTGGAACATTTCTACGCCCTTGGAAGCTTATAGATGGGCTATGGCATACATTCCCCGGATCGTTTGGGTGGGAACCACAATCAGCCGTCGATATCAAGATGTCATATCGATAAAAGACGTCCCTGTCGAAGCAGCAGCGACTGCCATCGCGTTACATGAGCATTATTTGGCGCTCGAATGGTTAGAAGAGGGTCGTTCAATTGTCTGGGGCCAAATAGTGCAGCTTCGGACACCTCTGGAAACGCTAGCCTCTGTTGACGGTACTCTCGCCGGTAAATTATTCCAGGCTGCTCGAGAACTCGAACAAGCAGGTGCTGAAAAGGATCGGAAGATTCTTATGCTTTCAGACGCCAGCACCATCGAGCAAACTGCTCAACAACACCATCGCCTCGCGGAGAAATGGGATCAGTTGGTAGATCAGGCCCGCCTTCTACCTGGACTCCGCAATTTTTTACAACCTAAAAAGGCGTTCGATCTTTTGAAAACCGCCCACTCTAGCGCTGTTGTTGTTGTAAACCTTCACGAAAGTCGCTGTGATGCTCTCGTCCTAAAGCCTAATGCCAACTCAATCACACATGTCGCGCTACCTACATTCTCATACCAACAGGCTGTCCGAATGCGCGCACAGATGACAGCCTCGCTGCAATGCGCTGACGTTAGGACTCGCAACAACAGAAGTCCTTTTTTTCACGAGGTCAACGACGGAAGCGTGTTTGAGGGTGTTTTAGCCGATTTATGGGTACATGTAGTTAAACCAATACTAAACCACCTTGGATACTTGGTGAGTATATGCGCCTTGAATCGCTGGAAATAAATTTTAACACCACAAAACAGCAACTCCAACCAGTAACTAAGCTACCTCGCGTTACTTGGTGCACCACTGGTCCACTCACATCTCTCCCCATCCACGCCGCGGGTAATTATGACGAACCTCATTCTAAGATCTTCAACTACGTTATCTCGTCGTACACTCCAAACCTCCAGACATTACTTGCGACTCATCCAAACCCTACTCATTTTAGCGGAATCTTAGCAGTTGGTCAGGCGAATGCAACTTCTGGAGGCGGAGCCCTTCCGGGGACGGTTAAAGAGCTGACTGAGATCGAAAATCGGGTTGGCGGACTGCCGTTTACTAGGCTCGACGGAGAGAAAGCAACGCCAGACGCCGTACTTGCCGGAATGAAATTGCATAGCTGGGTGCATCTGGCTTGTCACGCGACTCAGAACCCCGTTGACCCTACGAAGAGCGCATTCCAGCTTCACAACGGCACACTAAACCTGAGGTCAATCTCTCAAAATTCGTTCAAGCATGCTGGGTTGGCATTTTTATCCGCGTGTCAAACAGCTACAGGAGATGAAAAACTACCCGAAGAAGCGATTCATCTAGCGGCAGGAATGATTTTGGCCGGCTACCCAACGGTTATTGCCACTATGTGGTCGATCAAAGACAGCGACGCGCCGTTGATTGCTGCGAAAGTATACGAGCGGTTGCTCGAAGGAGGAGTGCCAGACACAAGAAACACTGCGAATGCACTACACGAGGCGGTGGAATGCTTACGCGGTGAGGTTGGAGAGAAATCATTTGTGCGTTGGGTGCCATACATACATATTGGAATTTGAAGACCGGTTTCAGAAGTTTGTTCGTTTTGTCATCATGACGCACGATTACCAATCACATCTTATCTTGTTTTTCTTGTGCCACTTGTGTTCCACCACGATGTTCAAAAAGCCACTACACAAATTATTTACCTCGACAGCTTTGCGTAACTCAGATGTAAAGGCCCTTAGGACACGTGTGGTAGAGTTATTTCCAGCGGCAGAATCTGTTGTAGATGAACTGGTTCCTAAAGGCATCATGACCTGCAAGTTCGACACTCATCTGGATGAAACTGGGGTCAGATTTTCTTGAACTACGATAAAGATGTTGAGGATTAAACTCATTATACAGGTACTTTATCTCTCCGCTGAGAAAGAACCGCTTTGGTTTGCTATGGGACGAGAGCCTTTACCTCAAAAACAGTTGATTCCGACAGGTATGTAGAAACTATCCTGGAGAGGCCGATCAATCATTCATCGTTGTTCTAGTCTATACTCTGTGGAAACGCCCTTCATTATTGCCAATGATATCAACCCCCTCTGCCGTAATTCCTGTCCTAGTAGGCACGCTCCTATTGCTCTATATCATTGTATCCTACCCAACTGACTATGGAACTTGATCTTGAAGAATAGGTGGGGCCGACCTTATGATTCCAGGGGTGGTGCCTTCTCCGATACTACCGACGCTCTCCGAAGGGCAGCTCGTCGCTATAACCCAATACAAGAGAAGCACACCACTAATCATTGGATCTATGGCGATTGCTGGGACCAGTTTGAGGGAAGATGAAGATCAGAAAGGGAAAGCCGTTGTGACGCTACACGCAATGGGTGATGCGCTCTGGGCCCTAGGAAGCAAACGAGAGCCACCCGATGCTACCGATGAACCAGATGCGCACGCGCTCGCCATCGAGAAGGTCGCGGAGGGAGTTGAGCAGCTCGATGTTGAGGATTCTGGCGCTTTTACACCGAGGGTGGAAGATATCTCGGAAAGGCAGGAACCTCAGAGCCGTGTTCCGACGCCGCAAGGTGCGTGCTTCAAACTTCATCTCACGTAACCCCTTCTTATCTGACCTTTGTACCTTCTTTTCCTTGGATGTGGATATGGATTTGGTCTCCTAGAGGTTGAGACGACTCTACGAGCGACGACGCTCTACGTTCTCTCTAGGCTTGAAACATCTTTGCTTCCTATGCCGGCATCTACGTTTTACTCTTCCCATATCCTGCCTTCGCGGCCTGCTCGCCCTGTCCTCCCAGAGAATTCATTAGCCCTCCCCGTTCCTAAAGCTACTCCTGGGTCCTCCCGCTCCACCTCTCCCTTACCGGACCCGGCGGAAGCGTCTACCCCTTCGTCCATACCTACGGAGCTTGACCCTAAGGTGTTTCTCGCACATCTCGACATAAAACATACTCCACAAAAGAAACTCGCACCGTTCCTTAAAACGATTGAGAAAGATGGAATCATCAAGTTGAAGGACGTGCGCGGGGAGCTTTTGATATTCTCTGCGGACATTGCCCATCCTGCTCTAATTGAGGCGCGAAAATGGGGCTGGAAGACTGTTGGGGCAGAGAAGGAAAGAGAAGCAGAAATTAACGCGGCAGCAGGTGGGTCGGGCCTTGGTCAGAAGAAAGAGGTTACAGTCGAAGAAGTCTGGTTTCCGGAAGCGAGTACCACCGGATTTTTTGAGGCGTGTGGGGAAAGGTGAGTGGCTCATTTGCTCATTCACCTCAACTATTTGGTTGACTTTTTCTTTGACTTACGACTGATGCATACGTCTATCATCCATCATTAGCGCGCAACATTACACCCTCTCAGATCTACGAACCTTGCTCAATCAATATGTTACTTCGCACAACCTTCAACACCCCGCCAACCCCAAATATGTCGTTCTTGACGAAGTACTCTCGCGTCCTCTACTGCGAAAGGGCGAGGATCCAAAAGAGTTTGTTGAACGGGCTGAAATGGTGGAAAGACTCACAGGTAACATGAGAGGAATGTGGAGGATCAACGAGACAGGCGGGTTCAAGTAAGCTCGTTCACGCGTTAAACTCCTTATTCCACTCATTTCAGTTTCTTAAATAACCAACATTCTATTTTTTCTATGTGCAACCGAATGTTACTAACTTCGTTTCCAATAGAAAATCTCCTCTTCCACCTATCGTTATTACAACGAAAGCGCGGCAAGGCCGAAAGGTCGTGACTTTGATAACGGGGATCGAGCCATTTGCGATAAGCGCTGAAGAACTAGCAGAAGATCTTCGGAAGAGGTGCGCATCAAGTACAAGCGGTGAGTGATTTGTTTCTGTAGGATTCTTTCCCTATGTTTGGCTATAACCTGGGCGCCAGCAACTGTATGCTGTCATCTCACTCAAGTTTGGCTGGCTATGCAAATACGGGATCTGTGAACTTGATTTGGACATTGGCCATTTGGTTCTCTCGCACTTTTTTCTATCTATGTTCTATCCGGCTGAATCATGCTAATTCCCCTGCACTGAATAGTTTCGCCTTGTGCTGAAAAACCAAAGCAAATCGAAGTTATGGTCCAAGGAAGTCAAACCAAGGCGGTCGTAGAGCTACTTCTCGAACTTGGAGTGCCTAAGCGATGGATCTCAGCTGTGGAAAAATCTGGGAAAGGAAAAGGAAAAGGAGGAAAGTGACGCACTTCTTGATTATGTATGAGATACATCCAGCGCTTAGCTTTGGCTTACATAATGCAATTGCGTAACACCTACTTTGTTATCAACAACCACTTCAACTCTTCTTGCACTGGGCCATGGCGGACACGGGGAATAGAGGGTTTCTGAAAAGGGCTCATACCACTCTTATATACCTCGGCGGGATCTATGCTGGCTTTGTAATTTTGTTAATGACCCCGGGGTTCCAACGACAGTACGTTATCGCCAGAGCCTTTCTTATTTCTCCTGACCGTGCGGGCTATGATTTAGTGCCATCTATATGCATGCTATTCGACTGCCACTGAGGGCTGATTATGCTATGCCAGAGCTATATGGCCTTGCTCGTGAGTCCAGTCCTCGCATCTAACCTTATCACCCTCTGACGCCAGCCTCGTGAAATATTACAGCTGGAAAAGCCCTCAATCTTAACTTGACGACATCAGACAACGTGAGGCTCGGCGCATGGTTTATCACTGCCGATGGATTCTACACCCAAAATATAAGGTCCCCGCCACTCACAAACAAAGCGCTAACTCATTCTTCGGCTGCCGGGGACGAGGGAACGCCGACTTTGGCGGGAATAAACTCGCCTGACCACCTCACAACAGCCGAATCTCGCGAAAAACTCGAATCGCTGCTTCCGCTAGCACTAAGCACCCGCCCGACCATACTCTTTTTCCACGGTAATGCCATGACCCGAGCCTTCTCACTGCGGACTCGCCTCTATTCGACGCTCTCCTCACGACTAAACGCCAACGTCCTTGCTATTGATTATCGAGGTTTCGGTGATTCCGAAGGCACACCGTCCGAACGAGGTTTACAAATAGATGCGCGAACAGCGTGGGACTGGTTGATTGAACACGGGGCAAAGGAAGAAGATATCACGGTCGTGGGCCAGAGTCTTGGAACTGGAGTGTCAGCTGGACTGGCCGCAGAGTTAGCTGAAGAAGGTGAGTTCGCGTTGTCCACTTTATCCATGAGTCTAAATGCCTCGCCTAACTGACCTTCCCAAGGCATATCACCAAGAGGGTTGGTATTATTAGCCCCTTACTCTTCAATCGCAACGCTCTTGGAAACATATAACCTTGGAGGGAAATTGCCGATATTGCAACCTCTTCAAAGCTTCCGCTTTGTCTTCGGTGAGATCCGTTGGCATTACCGCATTGGCAGATTTTTAAAACCTAAATAACAGAAATCGTAATCAAATTCTTGAGGCACCGGTTTGACACGTTATCCATCATAAACGTAATTATACCTATCATTCCTTCCTCCGCTGTCCTAACCTGTGCTTTCACAGGATATCTCGTGCTCTATCACGATTATCCACGCAACAGACGACTGGGATATTCCCGTCTCGCACGCCAAAGTGCTGTTCGATGCACTGCTAGAATCGTTGCTTCCGGCCTATCCTTTCGATCAAAGGGACGTGCTGCATGGGAGAGTACCTCATTCTGAAGTTTTGCAGGTTATTTCTCAGCGAAAGGCGCGTCGCGAAGAGGTCGTCACTACCAAGGATATTGATGGCCTCGGTACGATTAAAAGCTTTGCGAGAGAAGAGGATAAGGGGGATGTGGTGATGTTGGAGACCACTTGGGGAGAACATAATGGGATAACCGAAATTGAGGGCGTTATTGATGTTATTGGTTGGAGCGTTGGAATGGGCGAGGTTGATTGAATAATTTATCTAGGGCTTTTGGTTTTGTATGTACAATGTATCAGACCTTTCTGTGCAATAATAATTCTGCTTGGCGTTTGTGTGAGACATATAGCACAATTCTATGACGTAATATTGTGCGCATTGACGCCGACATTGACGCTGCTCGGCCTTACTGTAGTGTCGCCTCGTCACATGATTTTATACCCTCAACCACCAAAACCTAGACCTGAAAGCACCCAAGAGCAAGGCTCCTCATTCCCCCCGACATTCTTGAGGCCATTTAGAATCTTTTGTTCACACAGACCCCCTTTCGGGCACCTACTGTTCGTCACACCTCTCAAGTCTTTAGAAACTCGTTGGTATATTTTCGCTAGGTTTTGGGGGACTCTCCTTCTGGGTAGATTACAGCTGCTGGGTTCGCCTCTCCTCGATCTTTGTCGCTTCTACTGCCTTTCTTCGATCAATCGATGCGATGAAGATCTGCCTTTAGACATAACTGTCACAACCCGAACTCGCAGGTCGTCTTCCTTGGGCACTGGTCCACAGGCAAGGTCTGGGTCTTCCTGAACCAACTGAATCCTAGGCTCCAAGTTCGCTTCATTGCGCCGCGCCCTCTGGTGGCGATCAGCAATAAGCCGGCATCTGCGAGGCAGTAGGCGTGTGGAACAAGGATATATATCAATTCTACGACAACACGCATTCAGTGGAGCATAACGACTACGTGGCATGAATAAGGGCGTCTGTCAAAGAAGATTGAATCTCAGCTCTGGTCTAGACTATCACAATAAAGCAGCATCGAACGCACCTTCTGTCTACTACCTGCCCAATGGGCGACCTTGAGTGATCCCTCCCTGTACGTGCCGAATGTGCTGTTGCGGAAGGGCCGCGTACGCTCGGGTGTTTTGATTAGTCTGGTCTGCCGGAACGGCATGATGGAGAGGGCTAGACCGTGGAGAAGGTGAGTAAGTATGGCGCTACCGTAGAACTAATACCATACTTACTTTAGAGCTTCAGTTTGGCGAGTGGAGGATGAGACGGGCGAAGAACGTTTTCCCATGTACTGATAAAGATGAAATTCGGACACGGATAGCAGGTATCGTTCGTGCGTTCGGTGGGGTGGATTTGAGATGGAAGGTAGCCCGTAGGTCCAGTGCGCCCTAATAAATACCGGGAGCTTCCTGCCTACCTCGAGACAAGCACGTTGAATGTGGGGCGGTACGATCAAGCTTCCAGACACCTCTACACACACAGCAATAACTTGAACTATCCGCATATGCCAATCCTCAGGATCCCAAACGAGGATTCATTCGCCATCAAGATCCCAGTCTGAGTTATGTCGTGAATATGGGTACGCCTCGTCAAAATGCACTCAATCAGAAACTCACAACTCAGTCAAGCTTATTAGATTTTCAATGCAAAACGAGACGCCTGGGGATTGTTCGTAAATCCTGCTCTTCAACGTATGTATCAGTATGCTGGAAACGCCAATCATTCTTCCTCTCGGGATCAAACCTAGCACTGTAGTTAGAGCTCGTCCAAATGAGTTTCATTGCTTCGCCAATGCGGGCCTCGAACCTTGCTCTAGACTTGGAGCCCTGAAAGCTTTAAATTCATCGCATTTAAGGCAGCTATGCAATACACATGTTGTTCAGGAAGCAACGACACAAGTGCCCCATAACCTTCTTCCACTGCGATACCTGGAACTGACGGTCGAGACCCCCAGGGACAAAAATTCCAATAGATCAATTTCGCCCAATGAAGCAGGGTCTGGATTTATGCTAGAGGTTGGGTGCAGAATCTTGATTCTTTACTGGAACGTCTAGTTCCTCCCAGCGAGCTATCAAAGTTGTGAGTACATTAACATGCTATTTATCCAAATCTGAAGCTTACTCAAGTTTTCATGAATTGGGTGACTCAACAAAGGTACAACGTAAGGATCGAAAGTTGCCCAGTAAGGATTCTAGATAAAACTTCAGATCAGCGTTCCAACATGTATACTTAACGTTTCGTACCTCAAGGTGATACTTTTGGCTTGCCTCATTTAGGAATCGTTCCACAATCGCAAACTTCAGCGAGTCTTTAGGGTCCCGATGGACCAGCCAAGATCTATGCGAATTCAGGGGTGAGTTCATGACAATATAAACCACTAGTGCTCACAGAGTTTCCTTGTCTTTACGGTTAGGCAGAATTAGTAAATTATAAATCATAAGACCCGTTGAGCGCTCTTGCCTTTGCGGTAAACGCCAGCAGCCTCGATTAGTTTTGCGCTTAGCTTCTCCGCATTCTCCAGGCTGGACGCACGCAAGTGGACGATGATCACACTATGTCAACACCGCAGCTTAGTATGTCTCATTCCTTGATGATATATATTTCTATAGAGATGACTCACTACACCATCTTTCAGAACTCGGGATCGTAATTTGGGTGGTTGTAGTAAATATGATGATCGACGTCACGCATCGCGATGGACTTTAGATCACATCACGTGAAGGCCTGTACGTTTGACCTAAAGAAACTTGGTTGCGTATAGAAAACCTAGTAAGCCTATTTCTACACGATCTACCAATAAAACATTCCCTCCGGACATCATTACAATATTATGATGTCAGATAATTAGTCCCCCATAATTTTCTATTCGTTGTGTTGACTCAATGATTGATCTTCTTTCCCTCAGGTATACACAGAGACGCTTTATATAAGTCCATACAACCACTGTTCATGTCTACATAGTCGATCTGAATAAGGATGCTCTGATTGCCCCATCGCTTGTGCGACCAATATCCCAACACGCCTGGTCTAAGCCGGAGTCCAGGCTGAATTGAACAAGATGCGGACACTCTCTCGCCGCGGTCAAAATGAAATCCTGCCATTGCGACGCCCTTAGGTTTCTCTCCTTCAGAGTTAGCGAAGACGGGGAGATTGCCAGAGTACTGAGGTACGGGACGAGCTTCAGCAGATTAGTAAATTCTTCCTAGCGTGTTAATATTAATTAGCATTTACGTCTCGAATCACATAGAGCGAACGTCGGACGCACAGGTTGGTCCAATGGAGTTATGAGCTCTACATCCTCTAGGAACGGCATAGCGCTCAGCAGAGTTTTCAGCCTTCCAGCGCTAGCTGTGCCATATGATCTGGCCAGAAGGGCAAGCCTTCTCAGTTTTGGCATAAACCTCACAGTCATTGCCATTTTCTCTAAGTCTAGACCGGTCGAACTGTAGCTTCCGTCATTCACAGCAAGCGATTGGAGCGAGTCGGCCAGCTCGGATGCTATCACTGGTCCGCAGATAAATGCAGGCGCGATAAGTCGCTCGAGGCAGGGGAATAATTCGACCATAAGCTTTGGTTCGATCGGCTTCCAGTACTCTGATTCCCTGACCCAACCAAAACCAACAGTACGTAAAGCAGGGTGGCGCGAGACGAACAGCCGGATTGGGTCTGATTCTGGGTTTTCGAAGAACGAGAACCAGTCTGGATTGAGTGCTCCGAGGAGACTCAAGGTGTGTAGAGCGGGGTATACCGTATCGACACCGAGAGCGGTGAAGATTGTCGCTGGCGACCACGGAGAGTCCCCTGAACGGTCATCGCGAAAGTCCAAGCTCAGAGATTGAAGACGAGGTGAAGCCCGAAGCAGCAAAACAAGCGGCCCAATATAGTCTTCGTCTTCGTCGAACTCAAAGGCTAGGTGGATTTATTAGGGTTTCAGCCTAGCAGGACGGGCATGCTTACGAAAATCGTAGACGCTCAACGAGAAATGTAATAGGTCGGTGAAATTGAACAACCTAATTAATATGAGCCTGACGTTGTACCATATAGTCTTTAGGAAACGTACTGGGTATACTTATCTAGTATCTGGGTGTAAGTACACCAGATTACTCGGTATTGCGGTGTCTGGCTCACCATCATAGTAGTCGAATCCATCCTCCTTGATCGTAAAATGAACAGATTTCAGGCTGGGACATTCGGATTGCAACGCGTTTAACACGCTCGCATCTCGAGGAATAAAACGCATATCCCAAGAAAAATGCTCAAGTTGACGTAGGCGCGGTACGACAGTAGCCAAGCAGGATAGATTATCCTCCCCAATATACAACTCCGTATCACTCTCCTCGCGTTGCTCGTCGAGGACAAGTTCTCGCAAGTAGGTACTAACAGTTGGAGTCGAGGCACACTCGTCCTCTGAAGAAATGAGATCTACAAACCGTCCGAGATGAGAAGCAAAAGTTAGGTGAACAGATCGATATAGATGAGGAAACATGAGATTGCGCCAAGAGCGAGAAACAAGAGATGCTGAGGCGAGGTAGCGTGCGGCTAGGCACCGTAAGATAATGTCTAGTATTTCGTGTGGTAGCGTAACATGAGAATCCATAGCTAGAGCTTCGAGGGCAGCTCCCAGTGCGACTTAGGTTGAGGTTTTAAGAGAGAGAAAAACGGTCAGATTGCCCGTATGATGGTAGGGTTGTGCCAAACGATTGGGTTGTGTGATTTGTCTTCAGCTCGCCACCCAGGGACCAGAGGAATGAATATCGGATACAACGGTTTCAAGTCTTTTTTTTTTTTACTAAGGTACTTCCTGGTATACATGAGTGTTGAAGGAAAACAGGTCTGCTAGACGTAAATAGATCATGATGTTGTGGCAGGAACCACACTGCGCGTGAGGGGGGTCCTGGGTCTCTAAAACGGCTTGGTAGCCGGACGGCGTGGGGGGCTGGGAGCTCGTCCGCTCGGGCATTGACCGGGACTTGCTGGAGGGTGCGGAGAGGAGGCCGACAGAGGGGCGGAAGGGGATCTCAATGCTTCTTGTAGCGGCCTGAGCGCGCGCGCGACTATTGTCTTACATAGCCCCCGGGTTGCATAGACAACATAACATTACGGATTTAAAATAAATAAATAAAGATGTTGTGGCGAATCATAAGCTCACAAGAACGAACCTCGGCGGTTCACCTGATTAAGGTCAACAAATGCGTGCCCCTCAACTAAAGTAAGTAAGCTCGACAAAGAGGTGAGGACCTAACCCACCCACAAGTCAAACTAATGCGTGCTGTATGAGCGAAACGGGTGAGTGCCAGTTGCGTCATTTAGTATATCGATGCGCAGCGAGTTGCCATTGACACAATGGAATCCAGAATGATATCGCCGAAAGGGGGCCCGCAGATGGAGCCGCTCCTCGTTGATTCTGCGGAGATTGCCCCACACTTACTGGCGGATTATCTCCACACAGAGGTTCCCCTCTGCAGAAGAATATAATTGGTTAACGCAAGCTAGCATGTTTATCAAATGAGAAATAAAGGCTTAGCTGTAGATGAAACGTTGTCACAAACGCAAACAGCAGCCAAAGCTGAGCTGAGAGGTAGCAGAAATGCCTACACTATACTGACAGAATCAGAGCTGTTCCAGGTCCTTGATCTCAGCTGGTAACAAGTTTTAGTTATTTGTATGCATATGCCAAACCTTTTGGCGGCAAAGGAAACATCATCCAAAATTAGGGCCATTTTCAGGCAGGCTGTTGAATGAATGCTCTTGTAAACTAGTAGTAGTATAGTAAACCGATGTAAAGGATGCATTCTAGTACTATAATATATGCTTGTTATATACTAGAAAGCGATGGGCAAGAAGAGCGCGCGCATACACAGAAGAGCGCGCGCATACACAGAAGAGCGTGCGCGATGAGCACGTGATGAGCACACACCGCGCACACACTGATGAGCACGCATCTATAGAACATGCTAGAACTAACGAGTCTCTTACAGCTTGTATAAACAACACAGGCCAACTGGAGTTGGCAGAGGTTTGACAATGACCCATAGCTCAGGGAAGCAGCTCAACGTAACAGGGGATGCATAGGGTCTGTGTTCTTCCCGTGTTCGAGGCGTTTTACTACTCAGCCTTCGTCTGGAGTACTTCAAATTGCTTTGGAGTATAAGATTTCTGAAGATCCGTGAGATGAGAAATGGTGTTCCAAGGTTGGAGACAATGGCGAACCTGCGAGAACGCGTACATCTGGCTAATATTATCCTTTAGTACTTTGTTGACCGTAGTTAGGTAGCGTCAATATAAAAAATCTACTTAAGTGTGATAGGCTCACCCAATCGGTATCTGGCTAGTGTAGTTTTAATTTCGAGTACATTACTGACTAGCGCTACCGAGTAATTTCGCCACAGTCGTTAGACGTGTCTAAGATATCCTTTACATAAAAGCACCGACTAGAGCTCCAACCAATAGTAATTGTTTATTAAGATTACACGAGCGAACCTCCCGGTACTTCGCTCTTAGGAAGTGGTGGTATTCTTGATTTCAACCGTCAAGAATGTACCTGCCAATGGCTCCCCAAGGCCAGCGCGTGCAGCGAAGCTCGAGAGATTGAAGAGGCGGATATCAGACACATTCAAGAATGAAATGTCGAAATTAGGGGGCTGAGCATACAGAAGTGCCACGTATCGATGAGGACCGGAGCCCGCAGAAGGTGTCTGGTTACTCCATCGCGTTAGCATGATAACTTACTTTAGAATTATCTAACATACCGGGGGCCGGTATTCATTTATTGCAGCCGTCGAGTTCTGGAGCAAAAGGCTACGAGGTACATACTCCGACCGGTTTCTCGAGACAGTCAAATTTGCGGCAAGCAAATGACGGATCTGAGCAGATGTTGGGTTGGGACGTGAAGGCGCATCGGGGTCGACAATCGCAACAACGTAAGGTCCGCCTTTCGCGCCTTCCACAGAGATTTGAGGTCGAATTAGTGTATCTAGATCGTTTTTAACATTAGGCGAGACTGACTCGTACTGTACAGACCCAGGGACTTACCATTCCTGACGACGCTAGTCCCAGGAAGCACTACTTTTGCACTCGAGCCGTCTGACAAGTTCCCAGTATATGTCAAGTATAATAATGCAGTCGGATTGAATGCAGAGAGTACATCAGGGACAATTCCCTCCGAGTAGAACTTTTGCTTCACTTCAGCAAGTGTCGGATATTTAGAGCTCCAGGGTGTTGCTAGGACTGAGGAAGTCCCCAAAAAGAAGATCGACAAGAGTCTGAACTTCATTGTGTGAGCTTTGTTAGATTGAAGGTAGTGTGGTGGAGATCCGACAGGAGCTCGGTTGGGTCTCCTGCTTTTAAGTTGAATCTCGCGGCCCGCTTCTCGCGCAAGAAACGATCGGTATGACGTGGTTGCGGAGCTTTCGACTTGTCAGGCAGCCTCCCCACGTGCTTCTTAAGATTCTTTATACCGTTATGTAGAAGTTAGAGGATGTATGAGGGTAAATGTTATTCAACCTGTAGGATTTGATGCTTCTTAGATTTGGTAGCAGTTTTTAATTTGTCTCCAGCGGGCCGGATGATGGATAGTCCCTGGCTGTATGCGTATTGGTCATACAACACACCTGGCCTAACATCGTGAGAAACATCATCACTTGAGCATTAAAGTTATTTAAAGAACTCTAGTAGACCAACCTTGGGCACGAAATGAAGAGCTAGCAGACACTTGATTACTGTGATTGTCTCGATTCAAACTGATAATGGTTTTCTTGTTGGTCTCATGAATAAACTTCAATGCTAGATAGGAATGGGGTTCCTGAACCTAGTGGGTGCTCACAAGGATCACGGCGCTCAAGGATAAGTACAAGCGCCAATGTTTTGACGACGAGTGCTCTTCAGTTTCAATATCCACCTCAAATTTGTCGCTAGCAGTTTGAGCAACAGTCAGTTGCTGTCCACTCTGCTCATCTCTCTCGCTGGAATATATGAGTTCTTACTATATTATCCGTCTACTCTATTTATGATGAAAGGGATGTTCCAATAAAGGGGTTTGTTTTCAAATAGCGGTAGCATTTTTGACTTCCACAGTCAGAAACGTTCCTGCCACTGGCTCCCCCAAACCAGAACTTGACGTGAACGCTGAGATATTGAATCCACTGATAGATGAAACGTTCAGAGACGAAATATCGAACTTGGGTGGTTGAACATAGAGAAGTGCTACGTAACGATGAGCCCCCGACCCGGCAGGAGGCGTCTGAAATGTGTAAATTAAATTCCCTTCGTGCAATACGGCAGACAGAGACTCTGACTTACAGGAGGTATATAGTTGTTAATTGCTGCAGTTGAGTTTTGGAGTAAGAGGCTGCGCGGCACGAAGTTGGAGCGAACGTCGGAAACGGTGAAATTGGCAGCAAGAAGATGCCGGATTTGGGATACCGTCGGGTTGGCGCGTGAAGGTGCGTCGGGATCAACGATGACAACCACATAGGATCTATTTGTAGCCCCTTCTACTGAGAACTGAGGCACGACTAGCGTATCTTAAGATAATTAGGTGTGTTAGTTCATAGGAAATCAATCATCCTTATAGCCCGTACTCACCGTTTCGGGCGAAACTCGTCCCTGGGAGAACAACCTTCGCACTCGTTCCATCGGACAGGTTGCCAGTATATGTCAAGTAGAATAGAGAAGTTGGGTTGAAGGAGCTGAGCACATCGGGGACGATGCCCTCGGTATAGAACTTCTGCTTCACTTGGGCAAGCGTAGGGTAACCAGCACCCCTGGAAGTCGTCAAAGCGGAGACGGCCGTGAGCGAGCAAAGTGCGACCAGGGAAACAAGCTGAACCATAGCGAGCAGACAGGTGGGAAATGGACGTCGAGTCCAGTAAGCTAGATGAGCACGTTATGACGAGACCCTAAAGTCTAATGAAGCCTCAGTAGATATTCAAGGATGTAGCTCGTAGACTCCTGGTCTACATGAGCGATGGAAACGCATTGCTAGCACCCAGCTTTATACCTATCCTCGGAGCTGCGGAGAAGCCACTTGATGCCTTTGTCGTCAACAACAACCTGGTGAGCGTGCAACCAACAATGGTAGTCTCCTGCAAGCAATTGGTTATTCAGTTTCCCATATGAAATCCCAGAACGGCTCTGTCATCACAGGTATCCATACCAGTTAGACAAGTGTCGGAATTTGTCCCGCTCAATCCAACGAAAAGCAGTGACCTCAACACCAATATAAAATATTCGAAAGAAACGAAATATCAATTCAGGACACATTTTATACACACGTAGATTCAGTGAACGGTGCCGGCGTAATCATTCGTCTGGCTCGCCGAGGTCGCCGTATGGTCGTGCTTTGAAGTAGCTCTCGTCAAAGTGATGGAGTCGGACGAAGCCGTCCTCTCCTCCAGACGCATATTGCCGCCCAGATGGGTGTACGGCAATTCTACCAATGATAATCAGTATATAGATGGAATGATGTAATAGGTTATTCGCCAAGAATTCGACGGGTGAGGGGATTGAAAATGATTGGGCAAGCATTCAGGTTGGGTTAAGTAACTCACGTGTTGATAGGGCCGAAATGACCCTTCACTCGCCCAACCTCCTCCTCGAAGATCTTGTGCCAGAAGCGAGTTTCGAATTTACCCTGGCGAGAGGATGTGGTTGTGACATTCATCGCTTCCTGTCCACCTCCGACCAGAACCTGCACCAAGCCAAAGTAAGCAACAAAGTAAAACACCAGTTGCGAGGAAGTTGTTGGGGACGCACGTATGGCCGCAAAGGCGCGATCGCAGCGCTGTTCAATGGTCCGTCGGTCGCGTAATGTTTCAAGACGTCCAGTGTTTTGGTATCGTGGAGCTAGATGGATATTTGTCAGAACAGTAAGGTAAATCACACCCAGAATAGCATACCTTGGCGCTCTTGTCTTTGCTGCTAGTGATGAAATATGTACGGTCAAGCGACAATTGGAGGTCAGTAACTTGCTCCAAGTGAGCTCGTTGGTTCGCGTTGACCTCCTCGCCAGACTTGACGTCAAACTGGGCGACCTTCCCCGACTCATGCCCTAACATATTCTATTGAGTTAATTAAAATTTTAGTGGAGAAATTGACGTACCTGTAATGACAATATCGTTGGTGAAGGAGAACGCAGCAACAGTGGCTTTTGAGCCGATGGGATTGAACTCTGAGAATGGCTCGGAGTCCTCTGTGGGGGCCAAATAAGCTGAGTGTTAGAATCTCGAGAGGGAGAGAGGAGGAGAGGGAGAGAGAAGACTTACGTTGAGTAGGATCCTCTCGGTTGACAATAAATACTCGGACGGCGCCCTAAATCGACAAAATTCAGCGGTGCTGCTCATTTTCAATACATTTCCTAACGCACCTGGTAACCCATTCGCTGTTCCGTCACACAAAGAATCTGCGCATCATCTTCACTCCAGGCGACACGCTTCACGGCGGTAGGAAACTCCCACGTATATAGACATTTTCCACTAGACGCCTCCCATAGTTTCATGGTGTTGTCCGCAGCGCCGGAGAGGAGGAATCGTGATTGAGCTAGTGGAGAGCACAGTCGCTCAGGGAACACACCTTCAGCACAAGCATTTATAAATACTCACAATCGACGTCAACAGTCCATACCGATCCATTATGATCGTCGTATGTTCCGACCCGCTCGCCGTTGTGAGTGTACCAGACGTTGATAACATGATCTACGGCGGAATGGTAAACTAAGCAGGTTATCTTACAAACATACGGTACGTACCTTTTGAAGCCGTGAAAAGGAGGTCTCCCTCAGCATTATACTTGATTTGGGTGAGCGAGCGCTCGTGTCCTGCGTGATGGATGGGTGGTCAACGCGAGCTAGGGCATTTTATCAAGTTGGTTACCTTGCAAAAGAATGGGTCGCTATAATCAACTCATCAGCTGTAGGTATTTTGAGATTATGCAGTAGTCTCTTACCATTCTTTGCAGCGGATTTAAGTTAAAGGTGGCGAAGAGTAATCCGGGGGATGGGTGTGGCTCGGAACAAAAATGTGATCGAGATTGTCAGGGTCCCATAAGCGCCGAGATGACCTCAGCATAATTTACCGATGAGGATACGAGATGACTCCACACCAACCGACGACAGCCGAAACTTTTTGTGCCCTCCGTCTGCCCATCTGACCCCTCTAAAAATACTTTGATATAACCCTCAACTCTGAAATGTCGAGAGCTTCTGTTTCTGTACAGGATGCAGTCGCGCAGCTGCACAATCGCCGCGTAAAGAATATCAGGCCGCTTATACCTCCTCAGATCCTCACTGAGGAACTGCCGTTGTGAGATCCTGCGATATACCCTATCTCTAAAACGCTAACACGCTTTATCATGTAAGAACTTTGATCGAGGCCAACACAGTCATCAGTGGTCGAATTGCGACCGAAGCTATCCTCCGAGGAGATGATGACAGGATAATCGTCGTTGTTGGCCCTTGTTCCGTCCACGATCCTGGAGCTGCTGTCGAATATGCCCACAAGCTCAAAGAGTACCGAGATGGTGCTAAGGAAGATCTTGAGATTCTGATGCGAGTCTACTTTGAAAAGTGAGCCAGTTCCGTGTTTGATAGTCCACTTTATTGAACATTTCGGGACTACCAGGCCAAGAACAACCGTTGGATGGAAAGGACTTATCAACGGTGCGCACATTTCTTACCATATGTAGCCTCGTCTCACATCTTAGATAGACCCACAAATGAACGGCACCTTCCAGATTAACAAGGGACTCCGAACAGCTCGATCACTTCTGCTGGATATCTCCAAAATCGGTCTGCCTACTGCGTGCGAATTCTTAGGTGAGCTGACTATTGTATTGGACAACCGCCTATTTTAACTAGGCGCTATAAAGATACTATCACACCTCAGTACCTCGCAGATCTAACTACGTGGGGAGCCATTGGAGCGAGGACAACCGAGTCTCAGGTTCACCGCGAGCTCACCAGTGCGCTCAGTATGCCAGTTGGATTCAAGAATTCCACAGGTGCGTTCGCTTCAGATGAGATTCTTGCGAGTCTAGTAATAATCCAAAATAACCAGACGGGAGTATCGATATTGCCGTTGATGCGTGCCGCGCTGCCCGAGCCGGTCACTGCTTCCTATCGGTCGGTAAAGAAGGATTGAGCAGTATCGTCGAGACGGTGGTATGTATACGTTTGTGGGATTAGGGTGCCGCTCTAGATGTTAAATATTATAGGGCAACCCCGATACGCATGTCATTCTTCGGGGTGGTGCGTCCGGGCCCAACTATGCTGCCGAGCACGTTCGGTCTGCAGCTTCCAAACTCGGCAAAGCAGGTCTTCCTCAAAAGATTATGGTACGTGGGCTATTTTCGATCTAAATTAGCTTACCATAGCCCTTTGTTAGATTGACTGCAGCCACGGTAACAGCTCGAAGCAGCACCAACGACAGGTTGAAGTTGCGAACGACATCGTGCGTAGCCCTCGGCGATTACTGGTCACATATATTGACATAAATTTCAGGCTACCCAACTCGAGTCGGAAGATACAGCGCCTTATATTATGGGTGTTATGATTGAGTCAAACTTAGTGGAGGGTGTGTATTCAAACGTCTTCGGTTCAGTGACATTTCCTTACTCTCGATCCTAGGTCGCCAAAATATCCCGTCGACTGGGCCTGCTGGATTGAAATACGGACAATCCGTGACGGATGGTAAGCGCATATATGACCATTTACCCTTCGCCACACTCATTCTAATACGATTTCTTCCGTAGCTTGCATATCTTGGGAGACGACCGTGCCCGTCCTTGACCGTCTGCGTGAAGGTGTACGCGCACGAAGGGCGAATTTGCAGCGCCAGACTGGGCGGTCGTCACCTCAGGCAAGTGGGACTGTGACGCCAGGACAGCAACATGACGCTGCGAACGCGTAAAATAGCGCCTCATATTGCGATTGGCGTGTTGGTGTGGAGCGTCGATACAGAGCTGGGGAACTGAAATGAATTGATTGAATTATAAATAACTACGGTTCATGACGGAAATATCGAGGCTGAAAGTTGTGCGTTTTAGCATTTCAAGCATTTGTTATCTTCCGCATGCTCTGGGCGACTTGTCACAAATCTAGTTGTATTGACAGGCTGGCGCTGCTCATGCTTTCCTATAAGTAAATGCTTGCTAAGAGTGTGAGCTAAAGATTCTTTTTCCCATCTGCCCTCCCCCCCCCCTCCCCAATCTCTTCGTCGGTCGGTAAAGCGTCAGCTTGTTTTTCATGCCTTCGTCATAGTCTCTTTGACGGATTGTCACTCAGCAACATTAACGGGATTATACCCCGTTAGCCATCGGCGCTGAGGTCCAAAAGCTAAAATCTCCACAGCGCATTCGGTATTGACAGGGAGTTAGGGTCAATGACTGAACAATGAACCGATATTAGATATAGGGTTTCCTCTGATGTACCTACGTTATTGGCTATGAAGTATCACCTCCCTGTAGCTCACGGCTTTTCCGGTCTGCCGAGGGAAGTGCACATTCCCTCGAAGTGACTATTTTTCAGGCACGAAGAGATGTAATATCTATGACTATGGATTTATTCCATCACTATGAAGCGCCGTGAGTTGACATAGTCTTAGGAGGGGTTATTGTGCGTCGTGGTTTCCTGTTTCGTCCAATCACGTGCAACATACCCACACTGGTGTATATGCTATCGCTCGACAAAGACATCACTACTTTATGGTTAAGAGAGGCGAATAAAATACAATATGATCTAAAAACACGTCCGCCAAGACTCTAAGCCACGATCCTATGCTTTGCACCTGTATGGATTTTCGCAATACATGCAGACTCCGGCTGCATCGGCGACCAGGGCGTCGCGCTGATTCATGTAGCAACAGTGTGCCTTGTTTAAGCACTTGAACCCTCCAAAACCAGCACACAGCTGAACACACGGCAGTATTAGTGGCGGAAAAAAAATGCAGAGTGGAGCCAAGTACTCACACCGCCCAATGTGCCAACTGCTGGGGTAGTAGTAGCATCTGTCGAGGCGGGTGCAGCCCTAACTGCCAGGGGAATGAGAACCGTAGCCACAGTAGCCCAATTGATCCTCATTGTAATTATAAAGAGTTTTGAAGGAGGTAGAGTGATGGTAGAGTGATTGGGTGTGCTGAAGTGCAGATAGCAGTGGCAGGAACGAAGAGCAGATGTCAACTAACCCACTCCCGAGACGACTTTTATACCCTCTCAGGACCGCCCGGGCTGGTCCTTAACGGAGCGGATCAACAAGTATAACCTGAATAATATCAGCTGGCGCCCGGACAAAGCCCCAGTTAGGACCCCTGACATAAATCAGAATGACTGTGGAACAGATATATATGCGTGATGGCGGGGAACGATCGGACCCGGCCCTGAGTACAGATGCTGGTGATTGACCGGAAAGAAACCGGACCAAAGCGGGCAAACTGGCAGAGCTTAAGTTTGGACCTTAAAATCGAACTAACTTACAGGATATGATATCTAGGAGGTATGCATGGTCTCCTATAATCCAGCACACCTATCGTCACCTCGGCAAGGTCATTGTTTTTGTCCTGGACAGCAGACCTATTGTGATACCGGGAATATTACCCTGTGCGTCATCACTGCCAAGAAACCTTGATCAAAGGGACGGAGAGGAGAGAATGTAGAATCCAGGCACAGGGTAAAGCTGATTATAATAATGGAACAACCAGCGGATGATTCGGAGCGAAGGTTCTCGGATGGTCTAGCGTTGGACTCGTGAATGATCACAAGAGCCCCGAGGCCTAGGTACGTTCCAGTTAGTGATTCACGGCCTAGTCGTGGTACTAATGTGCCGAATATCTCGGACTATTCGAGACAGCCGCCAGGGGTATCCATGCGGATACTTATTACGTAGTTATGAAATTCACGCATATACCCTATAATATTATTAAACGGGGCTGTGATAGCTATTGCCCAACAATACAATCACACCAAGTTCCGGAAAAGAAAAATTCTAGTAGGTAACGTGAAAACAGTATTCTCGATTCGCTCTCGTTTAAGCGCGTTCAATAAAAAAAAAACTTCAAAACTACCATTCACATGTCACAGCATGGAATCATCAGCCTCGTTCCATTCTAGCTCCGTGAACAAGTGACTCCGTTGATTACGGTACTCGGCCCAGCTCCGTCAGACCAAGAGTCGGGAATGCCGTATATTATCGGAAGCCAAAGCCAAGCCACTTGACGCCTAGTGGTACGACACCAAATTTTGTAGTACACTAATAAATTTCCACTCTTTGGCCGGACAGGTGCAAGGTCGCCTTGATCTGAATGACGTGAGCTTATGGCAGTCAGACGAATTGCTCTTAATAAACGTGCTGTCTTAAGTCGGTCGCTTACGACGGTGCTTAGCTCTCCTTGCAGTGGTCCAGCCAGTTTATTGGCATGCGTACCGAGTGCGTATATGTCACTCATTATCGTCTATTCGCTATTCTCTACTTCTCATAAATTGCCGGGTGTTTGCGCCTATCATTTTTGTGACTAAGTCCTAGCTCTTAACCACTGAAGAGCCTTCTGTTATGTATAAACCTTGGTCGAGAAATCTGAGTCGAGTGGCTACATAAGCTATCAGCACCTAATACTTTAATTGATTGACAGGATGTTTTCACTTATCAGTATATTTTCAATAATGGTCATACCCATGTAACTCACCATTTCCAGGGCTGTACGGTGGTTTAAGATGCTCATTTCGGGTGTCCCGGCCCGTGATCTCCCCGGAATGCCAACTTTTGCTGATGCAGTGGTCTCAGCTGCGCTGGCAGCCAGCCCCGCCTTTGTCGCACTATATATCACGTGTGCCCCTCGCTAGGTGCGCCAATCTGTCTCCATCACCAAGCTGACCTCCTCCGTATCCATTTGTTTCGAGGCCCTGACGGTTTGGTGAGCCGGAACCTGCTCAAGTCGAGCCCTTTCGCTTTTGGAGCCCCGACCACCATCAAACACTGGATTAATCGGCCCAGGCCTCGTACTGTGTCTGCTTCTAAATACCTTAGCACCACCATGGTTGAGTAGCCGTTTTGATTCCGCTCTTTGCCCCGTCTGACCGTTTATATGAGCGACTTATGGTGGTGGTACGAGTGGTCCAGAACACGTTGGTGCTTTTGCCTTTTACCACTCTTCTGCCCCTTTACTTGTTTTTTTTTTCTTTTCCCTGTATGCTGTTTATGTGTCGCGATGCGTGGGTTCCTGTTCGACCTTATACTCGTGTGGGATCAATCTACTTCGAAGAAAGTCATGCCCACGTGACTTGTGCGGTTTGCCACAAACGACACGACCACCACATTCTTCCGAAACCATCGTGAACTACCGTTCGCCGTTACTTTTCTGATAGCTATAATGGTACCAGCCAAACTCTCCTTCCTTCTCTCTAAGCTCATGTTAGCACAGGAGGTAGATCCAGATAACGACTTAAATGTTTATTGGGCTTGGAAATCCGCACGCGAGGCCCTTTCCGAGTCTATTCGGATCTATATCAGCGCTTGCGACGCTCTGGCTTTCGTCTCGTTTGGATCAGTTCTAAAAACCAGCACATACGGAGTCACATTAGTGCCCGACGCTCTTGCAATCGATGCCGAACTATCTGAACTGGTGAATGAAGAAGATCGTTTGCGGAATGCGCGCGTTACTCTACTGGCATCTAGAAACAGATCCAAAGAATTTTCTAAAGTCAATAGTCTCCCTATCGAGATACTTTCGTCCATTTTTCTCGCAGCTAACCCTTACTTCGAGGATCGTGGAGCATGGCACTCGCCCACGTACCCTGCAACATTGGCTAGCGTTTGTCAGCTTTGGAGGCAGATAGCATTTGGACTTCCCTTGATTTGGACCTATCTATATATCCGTATCGACGGAGCGCGTTCTGCCAACTCTCGAAAATGCGCGGAATTATGGAGCCACAGGTCACAGAACCCTCCTCTCCGTCTTGAGATGCGTCAATACAATCAGAATGGTGTTCCAAAAGGATTCTCCGAAGATCTCATTTCTTTCATGGGTCTTATTGCGCCACGTGTTCAAGACTTCGATATCGAGGGCTCGCGGTATGTCATGCAATTGGCGCTATGCAACCTAATCAACAACAGCACCCCTGGTTCGTTGAAGGGCCTTGAATTATTCGAAGAGGATGAAAGTTCTGGTTTCGACCATTTTCTAGCTTGGCATCCAGATATCGCGCGCTTTGCACCATCCCATGATCGCACAGCAGAGTTTTTGTCCTCGGTTCAGGTTCTCAAACTTTGGTCTACTTTTTTTCCCTGGCATAGCACGGCATACGAAAACTTAGTCTCATTGACGTTGCATCTTTTAGCAGATGACGTCGGTGATGCTGTCCCTACGCAACACGAAATGGCAACAATCCTGGCATCCAGTCCTATGCTTCACACGCTTGCCCTTACCATAGACTTCTCCTGTCGACACCAACAATCTTCAGTTGTGCCAATTAGGCTCAACGAACTACGATCATTTACCCTAATATCTTATGAACCGACTTGCTGCTTAGGATTTCTTCCGCTCATTGCACCTGGGCTACATGCACTGGATGTAAATATTACCATGTATTCTGATCCGACGTTCGTTGAGGAGCTACGATCTTTCTTTGCCCGCTCGTTTGTTGTTGCCCTTCATGTAGAGCAGATCGAGGCCGTATCTTGGTTCGAGCCACTTACGAAAAACCTCCCGCAACTAGAATCGCTTTCTCTCGCCGGTTGCGATTTCACAGATCTTGAACTCTTGAACTTTGTCCATGCTTCACCGACATCTACTTTACGAAGACCTCCTCTGTGGCCAAAACTAGAGATGCTGGAGCTACTGCATTGCCGGATAGACAACAATGTTTTACTAGATCTCCTAGCGATTCATTCGATTCGAACGATTCAGATTTACCGTGGGTCCAATACTCCGTCTCATGAGAACGCAACAGTTGATGCCAAAACGGCGTCAATGCGAGAGCTCGTACAACAACTATCCAGTGTCGTCCCGGAGGCAAAGTACTTCCCATAATGGGCTTTGTTGGCTTGAACATACTCTCATAGTGTGATCGCTCTGAAAGTGAGGTATTTCTGTTATTGACATGTCTATCTAATTCCTAACTTTATCCTTCTAGTGAATGTGTACTAGATGTGCGGTTGAATGAATCAGA